>CM077098.1:125342494-125567846 GCA_039513925.1 Platanthera zijinensis
AAGGACCTTGAGTCACACCTGGAATGGTGATGACCTGAAGCGCTTCTACCCGTAAGGGGAAAGAAGGATTGTAATGTTGTAAATAACTATTGCATTTTCAATAAGTTTATTTCAGAATATTGACTAGCTATCTCTGAGTATGCAATCTTTATGCTTTTTGTTCTAACCGGCTATGACTCCTCATCTCAATGATAGAATAGGCCTGTTTGAAGGAATCTTCAACAACACCCCGAGCTCGGCTCGGCCCCAGGTAGACCCGTTGCGCAGGCTCTCATCTAGCTGGCAGGTCCGAAGGCTCGCCTGTGGGGGATAGGTTGGCTCTTGTGATACTTTGTTCTTAGCCACTTCAACAACACCCCGAGCTCGGCTCGGCCCCAGGTAGACCCGCTGCGCATGCTCTCATCTAGCTGGCAGGTCCGAAGGCTCGCCTGTGGGGGATAGGTTGGCTCTTGTGATACTTTGTTCTTAGCCACTCCAACGACACCCCGAGCTTGGCTCGGCCCCAGGTAGACCCGCTGCGCAGGCTCTCATCTAGCTGGCAGGTCCGAAGGCTCGCCTGTGGGGGATAGGCTGGCTCTTGTGATACTTTGTTCTTAGCCACTTCAACAACACCCCGAGCTCGGCTCGGCCCCAGGTAGACCCGCTGCGCAGGCTCTCATCTAGCTGGCAGGTCCGAAGGCTCGCCTGTGGGGGATAGGTTGGCTCTTGTGATACTTTGTTCTTAGCCACTTCAACAACACCCCGAGCTCGGCTCGGCCCCAGGTAGACCCGCTGCGCAGGCTCTCATCTAGCTGGCAGGTCCGAAGGCTCGCCTGTGGGGGATAGGTTGGCTCTTGTGATACTTTGTTCTTAGCCACTTCAACAACACCCCGAGCTCGGCTCGGCCCCAGGTAGACCCGCTGCGCAGGCTCTCATCTAGCTGGCAGGTCCGAAGGCTCGCCTGTGGGGGATAGGCTGGCTCTTGTGATACTTTGTTCTTAGCCACTTCAACGACACCCCGAGCTCGGCTCGGCCCCAGGTAGACCCGCTGCGCAGGCTCTCATCTAGCTGGCAGGTCCGAAGGCTCGCCTGTGGGGGATAGGTTGGCTCTTGTGATACTTTGTTCTTAGCCACTTCAACGACACCCCGAGCTCGGCTCGGCCCCAGGTAGACCCGCTGCGCAGGCTCTCATCTAGCTGGCAGGTCCGAAGGCTCGCCTGTGGGGGATAGGTTGGCTCTTGTGATACTTTGTTCTTAGCCACTTCAACGACACCCCGAGCTCGGCTCGGCCCCAGGTAGACCCGCTGCGCAGGCTCTCATCTAGCTGGCAGGTCCGAAGGCTCGCCTGTGGGGGATAGGTTGGCTCTTGTGATACTTTGTTCTTAGCCACTTCAACAACACCCCGAGCTCGGCTCGGCCCCAGGTAGACCCGCTGCGCAGGCTCTCATCTAGCTGGCAGGTCCGAAGGCTCGCCTGTGGGGGATAGGTTGGCTCTTGTGATACTTTGTTCTTAGCCACTCCAACGACACCCCGAGCTTGGCTCGGCCCCAGGCAGACCCGCTGCGCAGGCTCCCACTAAGCTGGCAGGTCCTAAGGCTCGCCTGCGAGGGATAGGTGGAGTCCTTGACCTTTTGATCCTTGGTTCTTGATTGGTAGCTACTACGTTACAACGAGCTCGGCTCAAACCCCGGTAGACCCGCTGCGCAGGCACCCATGTAAGCTAGCGGGTCCAACGGCTCGCCGGCGGGGTAGGGGTTTGATTTGTTGGAAAAATATGTGGGCAGAACCCTGACCTAGACCGGGGGCAAATCCCTAAAGGGTCTCGGTTCAGGGGTCTCGGCCAGTAAAGGTCTCGGCTCAGGGGTCTCGGCCAGTAAAGGTCTCGGCTCAGGGGTCTCGGCCAGTAAAAGTCTTGGCTTGGAGGTCTCGGCAGATCGCGGCCCGGAGGTTTCGGCCAGTGAGGATCCCGGCCCGGAGGTCTCAGCCAGCAAAGGTCTCGGCTAAAGGAGGTTCTCGCAAAAAGAAAGCTCCCGGCGGACCTAGGCAGGACGATTCAATCGACGACGCGAGGTTCCCGCCTAGCTGATCTCTGAGGAAGGTCACCCTAAAGAGACTAAGGGTCTCGGCGGAAGCTCGCGCGGAGGTCATTCGGCAGAGTAATATACTTTCAAAGTACGCATGGATAATAATAAAAAAAAAGGGGGGAAATGAAAAATGAAAATGAGACATTACTTTATAAAAAAGTTAATTACAGAAGGAGGTTCTCGCCCATTACAAAAAGATATTCAAAATAAAAGACACCTCAGGGGGACGCGCTGTAGTCCCCACTGGTGCTCTCGCTTGAATCATCGCCAGAGCCTTCCCCGGACGTCTCGTCAGCAGCGGTAGAGGACCTCGGGACGTCGGAGAGCGGCGAGTCCGGCGCGCCCGGAGGTTTAGGAACTGGGTCGTAAAGCCAAGGGAGAAGTTGGCGAGCGTCGATGGTCGCGCCATCCTCCCGGAGCAGCTCGACGTCTCGCAGCGTCTCGAGCGTCAGCTTGACGGTCGCCTGAGCGTTGGCTTGAAGCAGCTTATCGACGTCGTACCCCGAGAGGTAACGGCTCTGCAACCTCGCATCTAGCTCCGGGGGCGGGCCCTTCGTTAGCTCTGCGCGGAGCTGTTCCCTCAGGAGGACGCTCTCGCAGCGCGCGTTGGCCAGCTCTGCGCGAAGCTCCCTGACTTGGGCGGAATCCTGCAAAAGGGATAAAAGATTTAAGTCTAGACGCATTACACCGTAGAAACTTCGAGGAAACGGGGGCAAGGGCTCAGGAAGGTCTCGCCTACCTCGGTCGCGGGGCGCAGAGACAGCGCCAATTTGGCATCCGCGAGCTCCTGTTGAGCTCTCGCGAGTTCTTCTTCCGCGGCATGCGCGCGAGCTATTGCGTCCTCCCTCGCCTTGCGCATATCCGTGAAGTTCTTGTCAATGGTGATGCTTCGACGCGCACACATATGTGTAAGCTCGAACCCGGGCATTACGGCCCGAGTGGCGTCGAAGGCTAGAAGGCGGGTAGGCGTCTGGTCGAACACGCTGGCATCTTCCCGGCTGTATAGACCATACCCAAGCGAGAAGGCCTCGCCGGTCACATTTTCCCCCTCCGCCCATCGGGGAAGGAGGGTCGAAACCCTGATTGAGTTTGTCTTGGGGTCCCATTCCATCTGGGGCTTCCCCTCCGAGTCGGCGTACCTGACGCCCAAACCAAAGTTCCGGTGCCCTCTCGGCACCTCCTGGGGCGGGACGTTGGCGGAGGTCTCGGCGGCAACCACTTCTCCCCCAGCCTCGCCTACGGCCGATGTGTTCCTGGCGGAAGCCTCGGCACGGCTCTTGGCGGCGGCGGCGGCATCCATCTCACTGGCCCTCTGAAGGATCGCTTCAAAGGACCTGCCCTCAGGAGGAGGTTGGACGGGCGAGACCGCCAACGATTTCCCCTTGTCGGCGGCAGAAGGCTTGGGCCTCTTCAGCGCGCGGAGAGGAGGAAGGGTGGCCTTCCGCTTCTTGGCCGGTGGCGGCATGGAAGGGGTTGGATCTTCTCGGCAGGCGCTGGCGCTAGCTTCCGCGAGCGCAAGGGGGCCTCTCGCTGCCAGACCCTCGACACCCCGGCCTGCGGCGAAGGGTTGGTGCAGAGGGACCTCCCGCTCTCCTGCAAAGTAAAACGCTTTAGCACTTCAGCGCAAGAAAATTTTTGATAAAAAAAGGGAATCTGAGGCGAGACCGTACCTTCGCCCGATTGAACAAAAGGGAGGGAGTCGACGTCCCGCAGAAGATAGGGGACGTCGAACTCCTTGGTCCCGAAGAATTCCAGGATTGCGCTCTCGCGCGATCCCAGAGCGGGCGGCTTGTAGGCAGCGTCTTCATACTGGACGGGCTGAAGCGGGACGTTGCCGAAGTCCCCGCTGATGTAAACGAACTTCTCGCCCCAATGGTGGTGCTTATTGGCGAGACCGGTAACCTCGAGCTGTTGCCCGGAGAAGAAAACTACCCCCCCCCCCTTGGCACGGAAGTTGAATAGCTTCCGGAAGATGGGCAGACTAAACTCGATCCTCTCGGATCGCATATAGCATATGAATGCTATAAGGATCGCGACAGAGTTCGGGTTTAGTTGGGCGGGCACCACCCCATAATAGCGGAGAGCTAACCGAACCTCCGGCCACAGGGGGAGGCGGAAGCCCACCTCGAAATGCTCGAGGGGGATGGCAAGCTCTCCCGCCCCGGGGGTATTCACCCTGTCATGATTCCCCGGGTTCCGCGCCGAGAAGCCGGCGGGAACGTAGCGGTCGACGATCACGTTGTATTCGTCGAGGGTGAGCTTGCAGGAAGGGAAGAGATGTTTTTGGAAGGCTTCCGCGCAATGGGCGCGACCCTTGCTCTCGCCAGGCATGGCTAGTTCGTGAGTAAGAGCGAGAGCTGTAGGGGAGTCGAAGCGGAAGCAAGAACGCGAGAGCGCGGAGGGAAGGCTGAGGTTCCGGATCGGAGAAATAAATGCGGTTGGTAGGCTTCTCTATTTATAGGGAATCGTAGTCATCATGAGTTCATCCGGCGGAGAGAGAAAGTGACAGCGGAGTACAGCTGTCAGAATCCGGGCTAACGACGCCTCGGTTCTCCCCCTCAGGATGACGGCGGTCAGCGGTCGCTTCAGGTTTCGACGCGACTGCCTGGATCGGCGCAAGCCTCCTAGACTGGCGCAAGCCTCCTGGGTTAACGCAAACCTCCTAGATCAGCGCAAGCATCCTAGATCGGGGTAAGCGCCTTGATTAAAAAGCCCCGCAGAGCGATAAAAAGAAAAGGGAAAAGAGAGACACGGGTAGAAGCGAGACTCTCGCTAGCGCAAGCTGGATAAAACTTAATTAATAATAATGTTTATTACAGACATTGAAAAAGAGAAACAAGGGGAGAAGAAAAAAAAAAAAAAAGAGATACACTAAGATTCAGAGCGTGAAGGCTAGTAGGGTTTCCAGCTCCATCGTCCCCGTTCTCGCCGCCTAGTTCTTGGGGGCGCCAACGGGTTGAAGTAAGACGATAGCGTGGTACACCCAAGGTTGATTCGCCTGGCGTAGTCCCGGATCTGCGAGATGCACCTCCCTGGCGAAGACTCGGCGGAAGGCCCGCGCGGGCAATCAGTCTCGCCCAAGAAGAAGTCCCGCTCCAGAGCCTCCAGTCTTTGCTCCACGGATTCGCGGAATGCTTTCGCCGCGGCAGCATGGGCACGGTCTCGCCGGACAAGCTTGGCCAGGATGGCCGAGATCTTCCTCCGTCTCCCCTTCGCGCTCCCTGCACTGTTCAGGGTTCCCTCTATCTCGCCAGACGAAGGGAGGGGGGACTCTTCATCCTCTTCTTCCTCGTCTTCTTCTTCCTCTTCCTCTCCTTCCTCATTGACTTCCGACCGCAAGCCAGGATCACCTGCGGAAGAAACACGCGAGAATTTTGGTCAAGGCATGACAATCGACAGTCCAGAAAAGTTTTCGCATACCTGCGGCTGGGCGAGAACCGTCAGCCAAAGTTGGACGAGAAGGCCCGGCCCCTCCGTTGGTTCCATAAAGGAGGTGAAGAGGCTTGCCCAGCCCCGGGCGGAAGGGCTCGCGCACGATGATCCCGGCCTGGCCGGAAGCATGAGGGGAGTTGTCTTCTCTCAAGGGGCGATCAGCATCCTTGAGAGTAGCGGAAGGTTCAGAAGCCGCCCCTCCCGCCTGCAGGAGAGGATTGGCCACCGCGGGAGGCACTTCGACGGTTCTCGCTTCATCTTCCCGGATGGTTAGACCCGGGTCGGCGGGAGCTGGCACTGCGAGAAGACGGTTCAGAAAAGAAAGGGTCGGGTTGAAATATTGACAAGGGAAAATGTACCTATCGTTCCGGTCTCGGCTGGAGGAATCCTCTCCGAGACCCGTGTTTGGCCCTCGGGGGGATGAGCGGGTAGGTTCGAAGAGCTGGGCGGAATTTCGGCGTCATTATTGGGAGCGGACTCCTGCGAAAGCATACTTTAATCATCGAATCTAATGTCCAGTTAGCTCGGTAGGCACGGGCGAAAGGCTTACCTTCTGTAGGGAAGAATCTCCGGCAGGATTGGGAGTGGGGGAAGGAGGATCCCTGTTCTCGCGAGAAAGGTCCCGCCGGACCGCCTTCGCCCTTTTCTTTTCCTTCTTCTTCGGCTCCGAAGGCCCGACGGTTGAAGTCTTTTTCGCTAACCATGGAGCCACCGCCGCACAGTTAGCCAAGGCCCGCGCTTGGGCAGCGGCTAACCGGTCTTGGAGGTCCTGCGGAAGCGGTTTGGCAGCACGCTTGGGATGCATGGTGAGCTCGCGCGAGAATCCCGGAGGCGAGAGCTCAGTCAGAGAGTCGTATTTTAAGGGCAGGGCGTATGGACGTCCATCAGTACATATTTATAGCCGCAGTGGGACCCACCAAAAGATTCCCTCGATAGGCGGGCACGTGTCCAGCGAATATTTTGGGGGTTGGACTTGTCTTGTCGAGCGCAGGGCTAGCTCGAAAAGAGCGGGGATTGTGTACAACCCCATATTCGCTGGGTGGGACCCGGAGACACCACTAAGGAATTGGGCTAGGCTCAGGTCAGCCTTGGGTTAGCCCTGAGACATACTTATAGAGTTCTCGCCCTGAAGGGGCTCCCGCCCAAGGCAGACGTTCGAGCTCTCAGCAGGAGAGATCGTCGACCGACCAAGGCAAATAGTCGAGCTCTCGGCAGGAGAGATCGTCGACCGACCAAGGCAAATAGTCGAGCTCTCGGCAGGAGAGATCGTCGACCAACCAAGGCAGATAGTCGAGCTCTCGGCAGGAGAGATCGTCGACCGACCAAGGCAAATAGTCGAGCTCTCGGCAGGAGAGATCGTCGACCAACCAAGGCAGATAGTCGAGCTCTCGGCAGGAGAGATCGTCGACCAACCAAGGCAGATAGTCGAGCTCTCGGCAGGAGAGATCGTCGACCAACCAAGACAGATAGTCGAGCTCTCAGCAGGAGAGATCGTCGACCGACCAAGGCAGATAGTCGAGCTCTCGGCAGGAGAGATCGTCGACCAACCAAGGCAGATAGTCGAGCTCTCGGTAGGAGAGATCGTCGACCACGGAAGCTTCCGCCTTAGGGCAAGCTCCCGCCCAGGGGAGGCGAGAAGGCCCCAAGTAGGCCTTCAGTCGCGGTAGTTTCAAGACCATGAAGGGCGCGAACCTCCCTGGCAAGGGGTCTCGCCAGGGTTGGCCCTGGTGGGGGTCCGGCGAGAGCCTTCACGGCCAGGGTTCTCGCCAAGTGGGCCCACGTGGTAGGGCCCGGCGCCCGTAAAGGGGATTATTTTATAATATATTATCCTGAGGTAAAATTATCCAAATGCCCTTGGGATGACAGCGGGATTTGGCTATTGGCAGACCCCTCAGGGGTATTTCAGTATTTTCAGGTCAAAGGAAGGCTATAAAAAGACCCATAAGGACTCTTCAGAAGGCAGGTTGATCATTTTCCTCTAGCCCTAGTGCCTTCTGAAGAGCTCCCAGCCCAGCATTTGGCTTTGGAGGGGAAGCTCTCAGAGATCTTCCGGGTGTGTGGTGGGACCTCCCAGCTGAGGCTTTGGGTCTGTGTTAGGGCCTTAGCAACCTGTCAGGGGTCGAGGTTTGAGAGAAGTAGGCATTGACTGCACTTTGGTTCGTGAACATTTGTTGAGGTCATTTTTGGCTTCAACAGTGATGATAAGAGACACATTACTATCATCGGCCGTGACTACTGTCGCCTTGCCCGCACATTGGACGTCTCTAGAACTGAAGGCACGCTGCAAACAATGACTCCTGATATGACCACGCTACAAACAATGTCGTGTTTAAGGCTTCCTATCAAGGAAGTTTCGGGTTCGACCCCCCCTCCCCACCCCACCCCACCCTCAACAACCCCGCCGTTGAGCTCAGTTGGTGATGAGAGCCGTGTTTAAGGCCTAACCAAAACTGTGGTGCTCTTAACAACTCGTTGATTGTGTTAAATCACTCTAATAGGCCACATGAACCATATTTGGACCTATGCTCAAAATAGACTAACCCACTCCCCACAATGCCTGGTGCCTCTATTGATCGCAGTCTACTCACTATCCACTAAACTCTCTGAACCTGTCATGCTCTCCACTCTAGGGCGTATAAAAGGAAGGAGCGAGCGAAGTAAGAATAGGAAATATGAGTAGGTAAAACTAAAAAATACCAAATTTAATGTGGATGATGAATTATATATCTTTATTATATAAAACGATATAGATATCTTGAAGCACATCAAGCTTTTGATCACAATCATTTGATCAAAATACTACAAAGAACTATCACCGTTCGATTCTCAACTCCAAATTACTTTATTGTGATTTCTCAACTCTCTCGCCCTTCCTATACTGCCAAAAATAACTGTTATGTTTCCTAAAAACCAAACCTACATGTACGCTAGAGAACACTCCTAGACTGTTGCCCGCCATTTGAAACTCTGTCACGAACTCACCAATCTCTAGATGCTTATGCTCATGACATGTTTGATGCAAGTGGAAGAGTAAGTCTGCCGCAAATCCCGAGCAGATCCCGTTGTCAGGCTCTCTCCTAGCTGACAGGGCTGGATGTCACTCGAAGGAGTCTGCCCCAGACCCCGAGCAGATCTCGCTGCCAGGCTCTCACATAGCTGGCAGGGCTGAGTGTCACTCGAGGGAGTCTGCCCCAGACCCCGAGCAGATCCCGCTGTCAGGCTCTCATCTAGCTGGCAGGGCTGGATGTCACTCGAGGGAGTTTGACCCAGACCCCGAGCAGATCGCGTTGTCAGGCTCTCACCTAGCTGGTAGGGCTGGATGTCACTCGGAGGAGTCTGCCACAGACCCCGAGCAGATCCCGCTGCCAGGCTCTCATCTAGCTGGCAGGGATGGATGTCACTCGAGGGAGTCTGGTCCAGACCCCGAGCAGATCCCACTGTCAGGCTCTCTCCTAGCTGACAGGGCTGGATGTCACTCGGAGGAGTCTGCCCCAGACCCCAAGCAGATCCCGCTGCCAGGCTCTCACCTAGCTAGCGGGGCTGGATGTCACTCGGAGGAGTATGCCCCAGACCCCGAGCAGATCCTGCTGCCAGGCTCTCACCTGGCTGGCAGGGCTGGATGTCACTCAAGAGAGTCTGCCCCAGACCCCAAGCAGATCGCACTGTTAGGCTCTCACCTAGCTGGTAGGGCTGGATGTCACTCGAGGGAGTCTGCCCCAGACCCCGAGCAGATCCCGCTGTCAGGCTCTCACCTAGCTGGCAGGGCTGGATGTCACTCTAGGGAGTCCCACCCTCTCCGGGAGTTATTTAGAAAGATCGCTTTCCTAAGGGTGTAAAGGAGGAGGTCCTTATAGGCGAGTCAGGGCTCGCGGTCCCAGCTTGGCAAAAGAAGGAAGCCGTCCTAAGCCTCATATTGAGGAAGGCGAGCTTCAACAAGGCATTCCACCCCCCCCCTTCAGTTTTACTTGTGAAATATTTTAACAATTTTTGCTCGACATTGGCAAGAGAAGAGACAGCTCGCCTGGGTGGTGGTGAACCCAGCTCTGCAGATGGTCCATTCCTAGTTAACCTGGGGGGGCGAGATCTCGGAATGCGCTCGCGAGTACGGATCCTAGGCACGCGCTCTGAAGAAGAATTCTGTCATATCGAGATCCAACGAAGGGGAGGGCACACGGTCGAGTGCATCGCAGAAGAAAAGTTCAAAAGCAAAGAAGATAGAAAAATTCACTTTTCATTTATTATAAAATGATTACAAAAGGGGAGCTCGCCTCGGCGAGGTTACAAAAGGGGAGAGAGAATTAAAAGAAAGAAAAAAAGAGGGGGAGGGGGTCAGCTCTCGCCTCCTCCCCAGGATTGGAGGTCTCCGTCTGCTCCGCCGGAAGGATGGTCCTTGAAGTCCTTGCCGAAGAACAAGTCGAGACTATCTTCCTTCTCGCTCGGCGGCGTGGGCGGAAACAGACTCAGCATCAGGTCTCGGACTGTAGCCTCCTCGCAGCCCTCCACCAGCACCTGCATATCCTTCATAATCTGCAGGGTGCATTCGGCAGATGCGATCGAGTTGACCCGCAACCTTTCAGCGACCTCCGTCTCGCCAAAGATCATGGGGCTCTTGTATGGGAAAGGAGGCTCGCTACCGCCGGGAGGGAGAAAATCTTTGACCTGACGAGCTATCTCGCCGTGAAGCCCCTTGTTCTCTTCACACAGCTTTGCATTCTTCCCTTCTAGCTCGGCGGCGGGAGCTTCCAACGCGGTGGAGCGAGCACGGAGCTGGCGGTTCTCTTCCTCTAACCCAGCGGCGTGAGTCCGCAGCTCCCGGGCAGCCTCAGCATCCTGAGGTAAGAATGGGTAGGTAAACCAGAAGCTGAAAAATCCTAAGTAAAAGAAAAAGGGGGGAAAGGGATGATCGGTGCTCACCAGCCCGTCGGCGCCCTTGGCGAGCAGATCCTTGGCAATGCCGAGCCTCCGCTCTAGGTCAACGACCCTGTCCTGGGCCAGGTCGCGCTTCTGCTCCGCCTTCTGTATGAGGTGGCTGAGGTTGAAACCGCGACGAACCACCATGTGGTGGAGCTCCAGTGCCCGCATGTGGGCCTGCAGGCCCTCATGGACGAGTTGGCGCATGGTCATGCGTTTGTAGGCCGCGACGTCCTCGCGCCCGTAGAGGCCGAAGCCGAGCGCATAGGCTTGACCTAAGGAGGGCTCGCGGTCGTCCCAAGAGGATTGGAGGGTGGGGACGAAGATCCGGTGGGCGGACTCGTCCCACTGAACCACGGGCTCGTCGGCCGAGTCCTTCCACCTCCCCACAAGGCCGAAGAGGGGGTCACTCTTCGCGGACCTAACTCGCGGGCTGGGGGCTTCTTGACTACAGGAGCAAAATGCTCGCCTCCCTCCTGCTCTTTGCCCGTTATCTCCTTCAGCGGGCTCCCCGACGATCCGTCCGAGGTGGTCTCGGGCGAGCTTATGTACTTGGGATGTGGTTATTGTTGCTTTGCCCGAGAAACCACCGACACTTTCAGCTTCTTTTGCGGTGGATGGCGGCGAGGCGATCTGGACCCCGCGGGATCAGCCCGCTTCCTGCCAGAAGGCTTAAACGATGACGACTCGTATCGGCAGGCGGCTGCAGCCGCCTTCTCGCGGGCGAATGGTTCGGCGAGTAGACCCAGATTCGCAAAAGGCGGGTTCTCGGGAATCTACTGCTCTCCTGCAGAAATAACTTAGAAAAATTCCAATGGATTTGGCGAGATCTGGCAAGGAGGAAAGTTGAAAGATATACCTTCTCCGGGAAGGACGGGGAGGAGCGAGTCGAGGCCCTTTCGAAGGAAGGCGACCTCGAAGTCTTTCTGGAGGAAAAACTTGTGGAGCTCGGCATCGTTGCCGGAGACGGTGGGGGTCGGTATATCTCCTCGCCTTTTTGTTGCGGCGAGTAGGGGACATTCCTAAGATCGCCCTTAATGAAGACAATCTTGGTCATCCAGTTGTGGTGTTTGTTCGCGATCTCGCGGACCTTGATAAAGGAGCCCCCGAAGTAGGAGATGCCTTCGGGGGTCGCCTTGTAAGTAAAGAGTTTCCTAAACACTGTCAGGTTGAACTCTATTCGCTCCCGGCGGAGGAAGCTTGCGAACGCCACCATCATGGCGATGGAGTTCGGGTTCAGCTGCGCGGGCACCGCGCCGAAGTACTTGAGGATCTGACGGACTCCCGACCAGAGTGGAAGGCGCAACCCCATCTCGAAATGCGAGATAGGGAAGGCGTGCTCCTCGGGGTAGAAAGTGTTGATGGCCTCGCCCTCCCTAGGCCGGAGCGCCTCGAAGCCATGGGGCTTGCAGTCGGCACTGAACGCGGCGAACTCCTCCTCCGTCGTGTTCCCCTCAAAGAAACAAAAGTCAGTAAAGTGCTGAGCGCACTTGGAGCGACCATCAGAGTCAGGGTTGGACTAACCCATGATCGCGAAAAATGTAGAGAGCGAGTGCAGGTAAGAAGGAGGCGAGCAGTGGAGGAAAGTACAGAAGCAATAAAAGCAGTAAGTCAGAGTAGGTAAGGATGCTTATTTATAAAAAAAAGGGGTCAAGGGCCGAGCTGACCGATCGGTCCAGCTCGCCTAATCCAGCTCGCCGACTTCCAGGACCCGTCCCATTACGCGCCAAACAAGAATATTATATTCGAATAAACAAGCAATAAAGTCTGAAAACGATTCTAAGTTATTACAGGCCCAAGAGGGATATTGTCCAGGGAAATTGAATGCAAGCAAAGCGACCATCTTGGCTCACGCGCGAGCTGAGGGGGCAGGAGGCGAGTCCCGGTAGGCCCTCCAGGGGGCCGTTCTTTACCTTCCCCGGTCTCACATCTCCTTCCCCGCAGGCCGGTGCGAGTCGCGGAGCTCGCGGATCCGCATCAAGCATCTCCGGGCTGCCAAAAGGTTCTCGTCCAGCTCCTCCAGCAACGGTGAGAGGGACATCGTCTCGCCCGTCAGACCCTCTCTCGCCTCGCCTACCAGCCACGCACACTCCCGCTATAGCACGTCATTGTCCTCCCGCAACCGGTGGAGCTCGCACACCATATTCTTGAGGACCTCGATTCCTCGCTTCGTCAGCTCAGGGCCCCCCAGCTCGGCATCCAAGAAGGACTCCAAGGTCTTCGGGGAAGGGAGGGGCGAGTAGTGAGCTCGCTCCAGGGATTCTTCGGCCTCCGACTGACTGTGTAAGGATGCAAGAATGGTTGAATAATGTGAAAGGCGAACGCAACAGGAGGAACTACGGACAGCCCAGTAAAGGAAGACCCCAGTAAAGGATGACTTACCTGAAGAGCTCGACGCATCAAGGGAAAAGCGGGGTGGAGGCATCTTCAGATCTTTAACGCGATCCGAAGGCTGCATTCGGGGTGAAATAAGTTTGAAGCCTGACACTGGGATAATTCTGGCACCATCCCTTGAAGTCTCGGCGAGCTGAGAGGAGGGAACGCGGACCGGCGAGTCCGGTTTTTGCGAGTTCCTCCCCAGGGTCCCATAGGACGGGGACGGGTCGCGGTGACGAGCCTCCAAAGCCCCGAACCGCAGGTCAACGAGAAGAGTATCAGCCCGTGGAGAGGTGATCCCGCCCCCCCATCCCGGCAGTCCTGGTCGGCGCAGAGGTCAATAAAATTCCCCTCCTTTCCAGAGGCACGCAAGGTGGAGGAGCCCGTCTAAGGCTCCAGGGCCTTCTTCAAATCTTGGTAAGCGCGTTCGGACGCCTCTGCATCTGGCTTCACCCTCTTGGTCGAATTGGATTCGGCCGGGGCGCTCCGCGGGATGATAGGGGGAATGAAGGTTAAGCTGGCGACGCTGGCGGAGGAGATCTCGCGAGCCTTCGCAAGCCTCTCTTGGAGCTCCTTAGGGAAAGGCATCTCGCCAAGTTCAGGGCAGAGGGGAGTGACAAAGGTCACCCAGGTACACATGCGCATATTTATAGCCGCTGGTGGACCACGCCGAAAGATTCCCTGGCTCCTGCCACACTCGCCGAATCCCATGAGATTGGATGTTTCTTTCTAAGCTTGTGCCAACCTCGCAAAGAGCGGGGATTGTGTACAATCCTGTATCCGGCGAGTGGGGTCGGCATGAGCCAGACTGGCCAAGTCCAGCCCAAGACCCAGGCGAGCTAGGCCCGTGGCGTCGAGTGAGCTCCTTCTGTCGTGATGTTGAGTGAGGCGAGCTCCCTCAACGCCCTCTACCGTGGCGTCGAGTGAGGCGAGCTCACTAACCACCTTCTGTCGTGACGTTGAGTGAGGCGAGCTCACTCAATGCCTTCTGCCGTAGCGTTGAGTGAGGCGAGCTCCCTCAACGCCTTCTGTCGTGGCGTCGAGTGAGGTGAGCTCCCTCAATGCCTTATCTTGGCATTGAGTGAGGCGAGTTTGCTCATCGGTCCGCTTACACCCGCCCTAAAGAGCTCGTTAGTAGCTCTGACTCGCCCAAACGGGGTGGGATGTTGTTGAGAGGCGAGCTTGTGCTCGCCAAGCCTCGTTCGTCGAGATCTGACCTTTTAGCGAACTCGCGACATGCGGTCAGGGCAGGCCGAGCCCGTGCCTCGGCGTTGAGTGATACTTCTCCACTCCCGCATTCGACAAGTAGTCGGCGGATAGGGCCAGCCGGGCCCGTACTCGTCAAAGGCCGAGTAGAAGCGGCGAGTGCCGACCTCGTCGAGCACTCGCCGTCCTTGCCGAGCAGAGATTGTTGGGGGCTACTCGCCCAATAGTCTGTGAGGTGTTTTTACCGTTTTGCCCTTGCTGGCCTGCCCATAGCCGGTTGAAACAGCGGAGTCTCGCTGTTGGCAGACCCGGGTGGGCTGCACATAGCTATTCAGAACATCGGAGTTTGGCTGTTGGCAGGCCAGCCCAAGGGGCTTTAAGTAATTTCAGGCCGGCAGAGGTTAGTTATTTGCAGACCGTTTTCAGAAATCTATCAATAGGACCCAAAGGGTATCTCAGAAGGCATGCTTACTTGTCTCCCAGTCTTCTAGCGCTTTTTGAGGTACCTTAGCCCGACATTTGGCTAAGGAGGGGAAGCGCTCAGTGATCTTCCGGGTGTGTGGTGGGACCTCCGTGCCGGGCCTTTGGTCTAGTCCTTTGCTCTCTTTTTCTTGTTGTTTTTCTTGCAGGAGCGAAGTAGGTGCGCGACCACCCCTTCCTCAAGGGTGAACTCCACAAGATACAGATTTTCGGTTTCAACACCCGGGCGATAACTTTACTGGAGTGGTTGGATTTTACGGGACGAGAAAGGCTGGCCACAGGGGCATAGCGAGGATTTTGCTTGAGTGGGGGCACTATTTTACGACAATAGTATATAAATATGTATAACATCTTTTTCTATATATACCAACAAACCATTGTTCAACCATTGATCACTCATTTTATTTCGGAGTCGATTCTTCACACAAGTCTTGGCTGAAAATATTCTTTCAACACTAGCAGTTGCAACATGTAAGATTAAAGCTAAAGTCAAGAGCAAATATACTAGTGGATAAGTTCTGTCTCTTCCAATTTTCACCATCTTCTTAGCAAGATCGGAAATTCCATTCAGCATTGAAAACTCTTTATTCGATCTCATGTCAAAAATATATA
Source organism: Platanthera zijinensis (assembly GCA_039513925.1). Classification (NCBI taxonomy): domain Eukaryota; kingdom Viridiplantae; phylum Streptophyta; class Magnoliopsida; order Asparagales; family Orchidaceae; genus Platanthera; species Platanthera zijinensis. The sequence goes on from CM077098.1 coordinate 125,357,575, forward strand.
TATCAAGCTGGTCATGAAGTATTAAAGCATCCATTGGTGAAAAATCTTTAGAATAAAATTCTGTCAGATGAATCACTGAGATAGATATTATTTTAGTTTTTAGACATGTCAATTATTTAGTGTTGATAAAAACAATTTTCTAGATTGATTTGGATAACAATCGTTAATACATAATTGAATACAAACTTGGTGAACTTATTGTCTGACTTAAAAGTATTAGAAGTTCAGTACATGGGTTTTTTTTGGTGAAATGCAAGATTTAGAATTGAAGCTTCTTTCTATTAAATTGAATAAACATGATTACTAGAAATATTTAGACAACAAAATAAGGTAAGTAGAATCCAAGAAGAAATCAAGCTATCAAGTATCAACTGACCAGTGACCATTACCTTGAGTTATTAGCCGGTGGAGGAAAAGGAGGTTGGCGCGGCTATCGATCCAGATCCAAGTAGGAGACAGGAGGCAGAGCGAACTGAACAAATCTAAGAAGAAATCAGAACAAATCCATTAGAAGAAATCAAGCTATCAAGTAGACAAGTATCAATGAAGAAATCGATCAAGGGATAGGGGGCAGAGCGACCTGAACAAATCAGAATGGCAGAAATCAGAGAAGGGTCAGAACTCAGAAGAAGAAGAAGAAGCCGGGTGTGAACTCTGTGAAGAGGAAGAAGAAGAGTACCGCCAGGTCACGGGTGAAGGAGCAGGCGAGCAGCGGCGGGAATGCGGGAGAGGGAGCAGCGGCGGGCCGACGGCTAGGTTAGCGGAATGGCGGAAATGAAAATGGCGAAATCCCTATTCCTATTCCCCGATAAATTAGGAGGGCACGTGCCCCCCCCCCTGGACCTATACTAGCTACGCCCATGGCTGGCCATCTTTGTAGGGGAGGGTTTGATTGATGGGTTATGAGATGAGGCTATGTAAACACAAATTATTAGTTTTTTCAGAGCTGCTTAGGAGTCCCGCACCCTAATTTATTAGTTGTCAATATCAAAATTGTAAGCAGCAACTGCTGGAAGGCTAAACGTTCAAAACTGCGTTTAGTATTTTCATTTTTAACATCATTTTTTATTTACTTTAAAATAAATGCCTAAAAAATAGCATGAGGATATGAGATGTGAAATACTTAATAGGTACCTGATTTAAAAAAAACTATAAAATTTATAACAATTTAATTTTTATTAAAAAATAATTGATTTTGAGCTAATTGATTTGAGTCGGCTCAGAATAGAGTCGATTTCAAGTCGAGTCGGGCTGACTCGAAATTGATTTCGATTTTGAGCCGACTAAGAATCAAAATGTTTTGATTTCGAGCCAGGCAGGAATACATCAAAATCGATAAATATCAGGCCTAATCCAATTTCACACTTTCGGCACAGTCGCTCGAATTCGAGCGCAGCCGCTCGAATGCGGGCACAGCCTGCTAAAAGTCAGCTTCGTCCATGCAGAGTCTCTAAACACGGGACCATTTGTCAAGAGACAACGGTAAAAGAGCTGCATAAACCTCTTTGGTAAAAACTGGACACAGAACTTTTATAAATATTTAATAATTTGATCTTTTACTTCTTTGCGGTGATGTTACTTGTTACAGAGTCTCTCAGGAGATTTTGTTTCGCTAATGCTCTGATGTGCGCCGGGCAGACCACCAGTGGCGGAGCTGCCGGTGGCAGAGACGGTAGTGAAGCAGGCGGAAGCGGAGGGAGGGGGGTTGTTACGGGATTTTTAATTTAATTTTAAATTTCATTTTTTCATTGAATAATTAATTAAATCATTAAACTTTTTAATAAATACAATTTTAAATACTTTTAAATTTTAAAAAACTGCTGGGGGTGGACAAAGTCCGCCGGGGGGGGAGGGGCGGGCGAAGCCCGCTTGAATGTGAAGCGGGCGAAGCCCGCAGCGCCGCATCGAGAACGGGCTTAGCCCGTTCGAAGATGCTAGTATATATATAAATATTTATTCGAATTACAAAATTGGCTACTCGTACTCACTAATATATAATTTTTAGGGCTTTTGAAAACACCTAGGGTCTGTTTGGCGCAGCTCTGGCGGTTGGAAAATCTCTATTCCAGCCGCCAGAGCTGCTTTCAGTCTGTTTGGGACAGCTCCCTGTGAAGAGCTTTTCAAAAATCTGGAGCTGTTTTGCAGCTTTTCAGAAATCTCTCCCTCCCCAGCTTCTGCTCCCGCAAAATAGCTTTCTCTCTCACATGTTTTGGAAATCTAATGGTTTCTTCAGTTGGAACATGCTCAGAGGCCAGACGGCCTTCCTTCGGCAATTTCGAGCCCCGGACGACTTTCCTCCGGCAATTCCAAGCCCCCGACGTCCTTCCTCCGGCGATTCCGAGCGCACTTCTGCACAGAACACCCAAACAGTCTGCAGCTTTTCAAAACTGCTCCCCGGAGATCTATTTTAAAACAGCTCTATCCGGACAGCAGCTTTTCAATCCGCCAGAGCTGTCCCAAACAGACCCCTAATCACAAACCCACCGCCCAACATTCGCATGCCTCTTCGTGTATCTCGTCTCTCTTGTTGTTTGAGAAGAGGTATTTTTGTTGTTTTTGTGTTAGTCCTAATTTTTCCTATAAATATAAAAGGGTTAATGTTCTTTGGGGTGAGAGAGATTTGGAGTTGTGTGGAGTTGTATTGTGTATTAGTCTTTTCATTTTTTCTCCCACCGGTGATAATGAATAGCCCCTCCCCGTGTACGTAGGCGCTCCTCGTCGAACCACGTAAACCACATCATGTTCTTTTGTTTGTGATTGTGTGATTTTGTTTTTCCGCATCGTTTCACACAACACCCTTACCCGACCTTCGCCTCCGAGCTTCGCATGCCGCACAACCCTGATGTCGTCAAGCGTCTCGCCGATGGAAAGCATTAGAGCCGATCATGCGGAGAGGAACTGGAGGTGGCGATCCAAACTCGGGCGCGACCAAAATGGTAAACTAAAATACATATTCCAACATATACCGTGCAAACAGAGCATCAAAAGGCAATTAGGTGTTGTTTTCACCCCACGAAGAAGATGTGAGAATCCTAGGGAAGCAAGAAAGGAAGAGGGAGGAAGGTGAGCTGAGCAGATGTTTGTTTCTGGTTGGGCTAGACCGTTCCGCCAAAGGAGAGTAGTTTTTATTTGCTAATATCAAATTTAGTTGGGAATATATTTTGAGCATTGTAAAATGCAGGTCTCTTTTGGCTAGATGCATGCCGCTGATATATGCAGACCAAATTTTTTATACGCAAACCAAATTTTAGAATGATTCCTTCCATGTCTGCGAACAGCAACAACAGTTCTTACAAAGCTAGAAAATAATTAAAGTGCATGCGGCTAAAACAATCATGCAACTAAAATTGTTGCGAGTAACATTGCTATTTGAAAACTCAGTCAATAAAACAAACTATTAAATTAGTTATTACATATGTAAACTCAATCATGCAGCTAAAACTGTTGTTAATCCCCATTAAATGGACTCTACAACATATAAGATTGATTTGAGTAGAAGTTTATTTTGCTAAATAACATTTTTAATCAATCAACTACAAAGAAAAAGAATTACTAATTGTTGATATTTGGTATATTGTAGAATGAAAATTGGTGATAGAATGATTACGTTCTGTGCCCATCATCAGATTAAATGCTCCAGCAGCAATAGCAGTTTTTGCAAAATGCTTGGCTCCAACTATTTTCTCATTGCAGAAGTCAACAGAATAGCCGCAAGTAGCCTGTGATGCCGGCGGGTAGAGGCCGAACATCTACAGGAGGTCGATCGTCATGGAAATGCCTGATCATCGTGGAAAAGGTAAACCCTATTTCTTTCTATAACTTTGGCCTGAGTTTAGCCATAAGCGACCTGCAGGTTGTAAAAAAGAAAAACTCGATTTTTTTCTATAGCATTGGTCTGCATTTAGTCATAAATGGCTGACAATGCCCTGTATTTTCTAAAAATAATGTAAGGTTTATATATAATAATTGTCAATTGGGATAATTATTTTTTTAGTGTGAATAACAAAATCTCAAATTTCAAAGCAGTCTTCGCAAATAGGGGTGCACATAAAGCCTGGCAGGCCCAGTTTAGACCTGGGTCTGCCAGGCCCAGACTTTTTATGTCCAGGCTTAGGCCCAGGCCTGACAATAACCAGGCCCAGGCTCAGGCCCAGGCCCCATGTATGAATGGGGCCTTAAAAGGCCTTTTCGGCAAGGCCTAAACCAGGCCCAACCAGGACTAGGTCTACCCATGACCAAATTTTTAAAATAAAAAAAATCATTTTTAATAAAAATTAATTAATATTTAATATTATATTAAGATTTATATATTAAATTTTTTAATGATAAAATGTTATATTTTATTCTATATTGAAAATATTACAACACACACAAACGGATCGACCACCAATCCCGAGAAAAATTATTCGAACTTACAAAACACACAAAATCTCACAACTCTCAACCTACCCACTCATAATAAGTAAAGTGTCAAAGCACCGTATGTCAGTCAACCCAAAATAAAATAAAATACATCACTATTACTCAATCTTCATCGGCCAAGTTTAACGAACTCAGTTCTTCTTCGACTGACGAGGAGCTGTCTTCGATGGAAGCAATATGTTGCTCTCTGTTCGCCGCGTCCAAATAATCTTTATAGCAAATACAAATCTCCAATGACTCTTCGTTAAGACGACTCCGCCGTTCATTCAAAACTCTGCCACTTAAAGAAAATGCAGACTCCGAAGCTACTGTACTAGCTTGAACAGTTAATATATCGCGGGTCATTAAGGTCAAAATAGGATATGTGTTCATTTTTTTTCCACTACTATAATATATTAAAATTTTCAATTTCATTTTTAGTCATATACTCTCTAAATTGTATTTTAGTGTATAATCCTAATTCATTTAATGTACTAGTAGTTCATGATTTTTTTCTAGATGCAATCTCATAAATTTCATTTTGAAAATCATCTGTTATTTGTACTTGTGTTGAATCATCTCGTGATCGCGACCCATATAAATCATAATAATAATTATAAAAATCTGTAAAAGCTGTATTAAAATTTGAAAATTATTGAATCTTCATTTTGACAATTAAATTTTGAACGTGACAAACACGACGAGTATGATATTTCGGTTGGAGAGCTCGATGAACATAAGCGGTCTCACGGGCGTTGTCGTAATGATTAAACGGCAATCCGCGCCCGATGATGTTCTCCATCTGCGCTTCTCTTTGCCGCATTTGATCGTAAGTCCAAACTTGTCCGGCCGCTGATAGCTATGCTTGACTGGATTCTGGATCTTGCTTTGCAACACATGATTTGATGTGTCGCACGAGTGTGAAGTTTCCGGCAGCCGTCAACAACTTCGAACAATGTCGACATTTTGTTTTGAATTCATTGTTGATTTTAACTTTGTCAAAATGCTCCCAGATTGGAGCACTATGCTTGTGCTCCACAATCTCAGGAAAGACATCAGATGAAGACGTCATTGATCAAAACGTGCGAACTAGAGAATTGCAATGAGTTGGAGTTCGATCAAGAAATGATATGAGTTTTAGACAATGCAAGCTATCTACTCTACTATTTATAAATCATAAAAATTAATATAAGAATTTAATAAATTATTATTTTTTAAAAAATTAAAAATTAATTATGAATTTATGACATTTGTCCGTTGGAATTTTAATGCAAGCGGGCAAATGTCATTTCCAAGCACAGCCCGCAAATGACTCATAGCCATTTGCCAGCTGTTGCTTGCAACGTCTCTTCACAGCTGGCAACATCTCTTCATAGAGACGTTGCTGGCAAGTGCCAAGTGGCAACATCTCTATGAAGAGATGTTGCCAGCTGACAACGTCTCTTCATAGAGACGTTGTCGGCATATGTCTTGGCAATTTGGGGGCTCGGGCCCAGGCAAGGCCTGCGAGCAAGGCCTGAGACCGGGTCAAGACTGGGCCTAGCCCGGGCCGGGCACCGGGCCAAGCAAAATCTATATTTTAAGGTCTTGCTAGGCCCCTCAGGACCGGCCTGGGCCTGGACCAGTCCTACCTGGGCCCAGGCTTAATCAGGCTTTTTTCAGGCCGGGCCAGGCGGGCTTTTCGGGCCCAGTCTTTTTGTTCACCTCTAAAATCGCAATGTGCCTCTAACAGGAAGTCCCACTATGGACTTCATATTTCATGACACCTGTCCAAAGAACTTAAATGAACAGCTAATAATACTCTTTGGTGATTCATATGGACACGTGGCATATTATACCGCCTTCGTTATGTGGCGACTACTATTTCTCATCATTCCGTTTTCTCGCCCCATTTTCGTATTAATCTCGCGATATATAAATAAAATAAACACCGCATCGACGATTAATCGCCATTTCCTCTTGTCTCCCTCCCCAACTTCACGCGCTCATGGGCTGCTTCTCGTCATCGCTCCTCTCCGCCGTCGACGACGACGGCGGGTTTCCTACGGCGATGGTGGTGACAACCGACGGTTCTCTCATCGACTACGACGCCGGCATCACCGCCGCTGAGGTGATCGCGCAGACTGCGCGAGACTCCGCGCTCTGCAACTCCGACAAGATTTTCATTGATTCCTATCCACCGGCGGCGCCGCCCGGCGAGATGCTGGAGCAGGGGCAGATATACTTCCTGCTTCCGACAACGGAGCTTCGTCGGCGGCTCACCGGTGAATTTGTGGCGGCGCTTGCAATAAGGGCGAGCGAGGCGCTGCAGAAGGCGCAGGAGAAGCACGGGACGAGGAGGAGGATAAAGGTGGCGCCCTGCGCGGCGGAGGTGTTTCATAGAGATTCCGGCGGTGGTGGAAACTTAAGAAGGTCGCCGGCGGCGGGGTGGAATGGGATGAATTATTATAATGGAATGGATGGGATTGGGTTCGTAAAACTGAGGAAGGAGTTGAGTGCAGTCGTCGAAGAGGTTGACGATGAGGGCGTTATAAATTTGTTGCCTCATTAGTTGACTTTTGACAATAAATAATATTCTTAATGCCGGGGGTTTGATTGTAAATATCATTTTAAATTGGCAGGTCATATATAATTCCATGTTGTGTAATTTCTGATCTCCTAATAATTTCTCGGACTACAGTCTTATGGATCTGGATCCTCTCCATTTTATCTCTTCATTTCAAATGAAATGGAGGGTATTCATTTCATATCTAGTGGACATGAAAAGTCCAAAAAAAATCAGTGGCCAATTATTTTTTGAATAAAGAAAAATATAAAAGAAATGGAAAAATAGAACCCGTTAGATGCAAAAGCAAATAATCATGTCCGTGAAATCTGTCTTGCGGTCTGGAGCAGTGAAGCCGACGATCTGGAACTAATGCCTTGTGATTTGGAGCAGTGAAGCCGGACGACTTGAGCTTATTGCCTAGCGGCTAGATCAGCGACCTGCAGTGCGGGTAGTATTATTGTGTGGGCAAGTCTTGTGCTGATGTGGCTAACTGTGTAAAACACAGTAAATTTGCCTGAAGTGATTGAACTGCAAGTGTGCTATTTTGTTATTGTTGTTGTTGTAATTGTTCAATAACTCATAAAATTGTCTTGCGTTGGGTGTGCTTCTTGTTTTCCCTTGTACCCTTGGTGGTGTAGTGAAGGCTAGCTTGTTCTTCTTCTTACTTGCTACTTGTGTTTGTTATCTTATAACAAGGAAATTTTTTAACAATAGCTAGTGATATTTGAGAATGGCTTTTGAACTGCTTGAGTATATATTTTTCTCTTCTTGATCGGTCTCTTATTTGGAAGAGGAGATTTTGTTGTACAATTGTTGGAGAAGCGAAGGAGATCAGTGATGTTGGGAGTAGCTCAGTTCAAGATATTATGCGTATGACTTATCATATTTGAAATAGACATATATTGTTATTTTGATGCTTTAATGGACCGGTCCAGCTGGTTCAGCTGGTCGGTCCAGTTGTGTTTTTTTATTATTATATATACTTGCACAGGAAGGTAAAGAGATGAGAACTCCCGATACATCCATTCCTAATCTAACCGAGAGAAAATCGGCGGCATCGAGCAAGAACGGCCGGCGATCGGAGTTCTCCGGCGGCAACGAGGAAGAGGAAGGAGGAGCGGCGGCCAGGGCTCTTCTTCTCCGGCGACAAGGAGGAAGAGGGAGCGGCGGCCAGGGTTTTTCATCCGGCAGCGGCAGGGAGAGGCGGCTTTGGGACGGGATCTTGCGGTGGAGGCTGGCGGCTTCCTTCTCCGGCGACGATCGGGGATCCGGCGGCAGCGGCACGGGAGGAAGAGGCGAGCGGCGGGCTAGGCTTCTTGGCTCGTCTTCTCCGGTGGCTAGGAGGAAGACAGGGCGGCACCATCTCGGTTTCTTCTCCAATTTCTCCGTTGACAACGGCGATCCAGCGGCTTTCCTCCAGTGGCGATCCAGCGGCGTTTCTTCCTTCGGCGGCTCCGACGATCCAGTAGCGGCGACAACTCCGGCGGTGAAAGAGAGCATAAGGCTGCGGTTCCTTCATCTTGAAGAGGGCAGCGGCTTTCTTGGTCGGACGGCGGCAGCGTGCTAGGGGAGTTTTCTTCTCTCCTTTTCTTTTTTGTTCTTGCTTTCCTATTCTAGGTTAGTGTCGATCCGAAAGGATCATTGAGTGCTCTGTGTTGTAATCGAACATTATTTTGTTTAGTGGATTCGACGCGCTCTCCCCGTAGACGTAGGAGCTTAACTCCGAACCACGTATATCTCTTGTCGTCTGTGTTGATTTGTGTTTTGGAATCTCGTATTTGTATCCTTCCGAGGATTGATTGGTGCGCGCCATTATTTGCTTAGTTATTCGCTTCCGTTGCTATTGTCCGCGACGAGTTCCGTACTCGCGGGCCGGTGCCAATTCCACAACAATTGGTATCAGAGGCAGGTTCGACCTTCAGACTAGTGAGCAAATTCAATGGCGGACAAATTCGAGGTTCCAAAATACGATGGGCGGATCGATTTCGGTCTTTGGCAAAAGCGCATAAAGGTCGTACTCGTTAAGCAGGGTCTTCATAAGGCACTCCTTGGAAAGGAGAAGGCTAAGGTGAAAGACGACGACGAGTGGGATGAGCTGGACCTCAAGGCCATCAGCACCATACAGCTGTGTTTGGCAGACGAGGTCATGTACAACGTTATCGAGGCGGAAACTACGGTGGATTTGTGGAGGAAGCTCGAGGAGCTCTACATGTCTAGGTCGCTCACGAACAAGCTGTACGTGAAGAAGCAGTTGTACAGCTTGAGGATGTCCGATGGCGCGCAACTGTTGGATCATTTAAATGTGTTCAACAAGTTGGTATCCCAGTTGCGCGACATGGATGTGAAGGTCGAGGAGGAAGACCAGGCTCTTCTCCTCTTGTCCTCACTCCCGAGGTCGTTCGATCATTTAGTCACCACCATATTGTATGGGAAAGATACGCTTAAGATGGAGGAAGTGGTGACGATTCTTCTCTCTAATGAGAAGAGGAGCAGTTCTGGATCGAGTGCGAGCGAGGGTCTCCTCGTGAAGAGCAGAGACCCATCCCGAGGTAGATCGAGAGGGGGAGGCAAGGAGGATGATCGACCTAGGTCCAAGGGTAGGTGTCATTACTGCAAGGAGGAGGGGCATTGGAAGGCCAACTGCCCAGTGAGAAAACTCAAGGGCAAAGAGTCTGTGCCTCAGCAGGCTGCAGTGGCATCAGAGTGCGTGAGCGATGATGACGTTCTACACGTTTCACAGAGTCGCGATGTGGTAGTCGGGACCGCAGATTCCTGGATCATGGATACGGGATGTTCGTTCCACATGTGCCCGAACATTGAATGGTTCTCCAGTATTAGGCACTGTGGAGGTGGTCGTGTTCGGATGGGGAACCAGTCAGAGTGCGAGATATCGGGAGTCGGGAGATCAGGATTAGGATGTTTGATGGAGTGGTTAGGACCCTCACCGACGTTCGGTATGTGCCCGAGTTGAGGAAGAGTTTGCTTTCTCTAGGCACTCTAGAGGCTGACGGGTATTCTTATACCAGTAGCAGCGGGTATTTGGAGGTCAGGAGAGGCGCACAGACAGTCTTGAGAGGAGAGCATTTTGGATCGCTCTATAGACTTATTGGCACCACGATTGCCAGGGGAAATGTGAGGAGAGAGGTCGGACCGTCTCTCGAGCTACAGGATACAGTAGCGTATGCATTTCAGGCGATCTCCTCAGATCACGGTTCCTTCAATAGAGCTTTAGAGAGCGGAGACCGTTCTCAACGAAAAGCTAGGAAGGACCGACGGAGGAGCAAGGCAGGATTCGTGGCAAGGGCGTGTGCGCAGAGAGAGGACCTTGGCGGAGGTATAATTTTCGCAGCCGTAGAGGAGACGGGTAGAGAGTCATCTCAGGAGCACCCAGACACCGTGAGAGGAGCCATCAGGCTCAGAGGTCTCACCGAGGAACTTAGGATCACTCAGGAGAAGGTGGAGTTGCACAGTGAGAGTTCTAGTGCGATGCGTCTTGCAGTAGACCCGGTCTATCGTGCAAGGACGAAGCACGTCGACGTGCGTCACCGGGAGTTGAGGGAGTTCGCTCGAGGTGGAGGCGTTATGTTGCGGGAGATTCCTATGGAGGAATGCGTTGCGAGCATGCGGGAGAAATCAGTGAGGCGAGTCAAGTTTGATTTGACTCATACTGATGCATGTTGATCGTGTCGGCCCTAGGGAGAGGGGACTTGTTGTAACACCTCCCCTGTAAAGACCATATAATATGGGTCCGGCCGGGGCCCCACAACATACGGACACCACAGCTTTAGTATTAAAAGATGATATGAAACTACCCAAACTCAAAACTCCAGACATACACAGCGGAAACAGAACAAACCGACAGAAGTTATCCACTAACGATAGAGTATCAAATGGCCTTAAGGCCTTACACAATAATAATCCAAACAAAATATACATGTGCCAAGCACTCCTAGGCTACCTCGGCATGCAAGCCGGACAAAAACATAACAAAAGTAGCAAACACACAAAGAGAAACCAAGCACAGCAACACTTCATGAGGCTTAGGGCTTTTCGCCTGGCGCGCTAGCTCCTGCATGCGATCCTTGCCCTGTAAGGATTTGAAGTAACGTGGGTCAGCAAAGGCTGACCTCTACTGTGTAACAAGCATATCTCCTCCCGGCCGCCCCTAACGGACCCCGGGCTACCACTCCACCTGCAAGTTAGCACTTCGTATACCAAAAGAGTATATATAATAAAGCGGTAAAACAGGCTTGGATGTCTCATACAGCATACATGTTCTCTATGTTTGTACAAAGTGAAAGGGGCCTACTATGCAGCATGAATGCAGCCCGGGTTTCACCAAAGGCACCCTAGTTCGTATGCATCTAGCACAACATCAAACACTGGGTACTTTCGTTTCCCCATTGGCTTAAAGCCGCAAACACAAGGGAACCACCATGTCCCTAACGGCACACACGCCGTCACACGGAACCTTGCAAAGGCCCCACCCGCACAAGGGTCATAACCCCCGGGCTTGCCCGCACAATTTGACTTCGCTCGTCAGGGTTCCGCCTCACACTGACCGATTCTAAGAAGCCTTGCTGGACTCCACCCGCTCATGGCTACATTGCCCGGGCTTGCCCTCCGCTCGGCATTCTCGTCAGTCTCACACAAGGGGCTAGTCTCGCCGGGACACTTTCCCCACATGTCTTGCGCGTCACGGAAAATCCAGCCGACCACGGAGACATAGCCGCGCCTTAGCACAGCACAAACAAAGGTTTCCCCACCCCAATTGCCACTCGCACCGTGTCTTTCCCGTGCTCCAAGGAAACCATCTACCGCGCAAAGCGGAGCTAACCTCATCCGGTTCCGACTACGAGTACTCACTCAAATATAAGGGGGAAAACGCATACATACAACGGTGTATTGCCGCAACGGATTTTCTACCGAAGCTCGCTATGCAACATCACCGGGTCGGACTATCGGTCGCGACCACGGCTTCACCCACAATGCCTAATCCGCTAACGGAGCGGATCTCTAATGCAAGCATGCCGGGATGAACTCGATCAACCCGGAGGTTCCTTTTGAACCAAGGCTACACGAATCCCTCTCATTTGAGAGATCCGGTGCTCAAAACACGAAAGGAAGGGGATGCTATTCATGCATCCTAAATCCTAAAAGCCGAGAGGAGAAGTGTCGTTACCTTCCATCCCCTCTTCCTAGCCATGGAGAAGATTTGCTCGGTTGGAAACCACCGCAACGCTCCCACCTTCGCGGATCTAAACTCCGCTCGCGAAATGGACCTCCGAAGCTTTGCCGGCGGCCGGATCTTGGCCTTCTTCCTCCTCCTTGCTCTCCCTTCTCTCTAGAATCAAGAGAGATAAAGCCCAAAGGAAAATGAGGGTTTCAAACCCTATTCCCAAGCATAATCCCTCTGATCCAGCCCCCAGCCGTCGGATCTCAAACCAAAGAAACGAACGGCCACAATTCAACCTAAAAATTCACAAAACGGGGCCGAACACGGGTTGCAACACGGCCGTGTGCCTGGCCATGTTACCCATTCGCCGTCTCGATCGATTCGAAAACCAGCACACGGCTCCTGACACGGCCTTCGACACGGCTGTGTCTCGCTCCACACGTCCGTGTCGTGACCCGTGTCACGACACCCGTTTTCAACATTTTCAGTCAGAGAAGTACACGGTCTCTGACACGGCCCCTGACACGCCCGTGTCACCTGGGACACGGCCGTGTCCGGACCCGTGTCATGCCCCGTGTGCAATACCTCAGAAAAGTTCGAAATGACCCGATGTTACACGACCTGGGACACGGCCGTGTGCCTGGCCGTGTTCCATACCCGACTATCGTCGACCTTAACATGGTCGACCACACGGCCAGCTCGACGACCGAGCTCGACACAGCCGACACGGCCTCCGACACGGCCGTGTCGGGACCCGTGTCACCTGCTCCAAAAAAACTGTCTTGGCCAAAAGCGATCCCCGTCGCTCCTACAACATTTTGGGGCGTTACAATTCTCCCCCCCTTAAAAGAATTTCGTTCCGAAATTTAAAACATGGAAAGAACACAAATTCTAAACGATACCTGAGGAGAAAAGCTCGGGGTACTCCTCCAGCATGGCATGCTCTCGCTCGTATGAGAGCTCCTCACAGCCACAGTTGTCCCAACGGACCTTTACGAGTCGGACCTCCTTGTTCCGCAGTTGCCGAACCTCCGAATCTTTTATCCCGACAGGACGTACTCGCGTCCTCAAGTCTTCCTCTACCGGCACCGCCGCCGGTTCAATCACCACGCTGGCCTCTAACAAGGCTTTCCTCAAGACGGAGACGTGAAAAACGTCATGCAAACTGCTTAGCTCCGTGGACAACGCCAACCGATACGCTGCCTCTCCCACTCGCTCGATGACCTTGAATGGTCCCAAAAATCTCGGACTCAGCTTCTTGAGTCGGCGAATTCGTGAAACGCCTTTGAACGGCTTGATCTTAAGATACACCCAGTCGCCCACCGCGAATTCCACATGTCTGTGGCGAGCATTGAAATACTTTGACTGCCGATCTTAAGCTACCTTCATGCGCTCTTGGATGGTCCGCACTAGCTCACTAGCATCGGCTACCACTTCTTTCCCCAAAAGCTTTGTGTCTCCCGCCTTTGTCCAAGACATCGGTGTTCGACACCGCCTCCCATAAAGTACTTCATATGGCGCCATCTTGATACTAGCTTGGTAGCTATTGTTATACACAAACTCCACCATGAAGAGGTGATCCTCCCACTTCTTGCCGAAGTCGAGAGTACACATCCTTAGCATATCTTCCAAAGTACGGTTCGTTCTCTCAGTTTGCCCATCGGTTTGAGGATGAAAAGCCGTACTGAACTTGAGTTTTGTGCCCAAGCTCTTCTGCACCAACCGCCAATCCTTAGACGTGAAACGTCCATCCCGATCGCTGACTATACTCTTCGGAATCCCATGGAGTCGTACAATATTGCGGACGTACAACTCCACCAACTTTTCCACACCGTCCTCCTTCCGGTTTGGGATGAAATGTGCCACTTTGGTCAAGCGGTCCACAATCACCCAAATGACATCATTACCCTGCTGCGATCTAGGCAACCCATGCACAAAATCCATAGAGATGTCATCAAATTTCCATTCGGTGATTGGAAGAGGCTTCAAGAACCCGCCCGGCTTCTGACACTCGGCCTTCACCAAGGCACAAGTTTGGCACCGACTCACACACAAAGCTACGTCCCGCTTCATCCCAGGCCACCAATAGGACTTCTTCAAGTCCAAGTACATCTTTGTACTACCCGGGTGAATGGAGTACTTAGTGAAGTGGGCCTCAAACATCAACTCCTCGCGGAGCTTGCCGAACTGCGGTACACAAATCCTTCCGCCCTTCTTCAGAATCCCATCAACCATCTCCCAGGCGCTACCCTCGCCCTTTAGAGCTTCCTCCACGAAAGGTTGGAACTCCGCATCTACATGGGTCGCTTCCCGAATACGATCGCATAAGTCACTCTGCATCTCAATCCAATTTAGTCGAGCCACGCTAGACTCGCCTCTTGCCACACATTCCAAACCAAGGGACTCCCAATCCCGCCTTAACCGCTCATCGTGAGCTTCAATCCAATTTCCTTGCCCCGAGTACTTCCTACTCAAAGCATCCGCCACCACATTGGCTTTTCCTGGCGTGTACTGAATCGCCACCTCGTAGTCCCCAAGGAACTCGACCCACCTGACCTGCCGCATATTTAGGTCCTTCTGGTCTAGGAGATACTTTAGACTCTTGTGGTCCGTGAAGATCTCCACCTTCGCACCGTAAACGTAGTGCCTCCACAGCTTCAAAGCAAAAATTACCGCCGCCAATTCCAGATCATGGACGGGGTAATTTCTCTCATGAGGCTTCAGCTGCCTCGACCCAAAAGCTATCACACTGCCATGCTGCACCAACACGCACCCTAAACCGCATCCGGATGCGTCGCTGAAAATCTGAAATCCTTCGGTCCCCTTTGGTAGACTTAGGATCGGTGCCATCATCAGCCTCTCCTTCAGGGTTTCAAATGCCTGACTGCACTCTTGAGTCCACACGAACTTCTGATCCTTGCGAGTTAGCGAAGTGAGGGGTAGAGCTATCCGCGAAAAGTTTTCCACAAACCTTCGGTAGTACCCGGCTAGTCCAAGAAAGCTCCGGACTTCCGCCACAGTCCTCAAAACTGGCCAATCTCTGATGGCTTCCACTTTCGTTGGATCTACCGCCACCCCATCCCCACTAATCACATGGCCTAAAAACGCCACCTTCTCCAACCAAAACTCGCACTTGGAGAACTTCGCATAGAGCTGGTTCTCTCTCAATACTTGCAAAACTGTCCTCAAGTGCACCTCGTGCTCCGCTTCCGACTTGGAATACACCAAAATGTCATCGATAAAAACGACGACGAACCTGTCCAAGTATTCGCGAAACACTCGGTTCATCAAGTCCATGAACACTAACGGCGCGTTCGTCATCCCGAACGGCATCACCGAGAACTCAAAATGACCATACCTCGTACCAAACGCGGTCTTGGGTATGTCTTCGTCACGAATCCGCAACTGATAATATCCGGACTTCAGGTCCAACTTGGAGTACACCACCGACCCCACCAACTGGTCAAAAAGGTCGTCTATCAGAGGAATCAGATACTTGTTCTTAACCGTCAATTTGTTCAACTCTCGGTAGTCTATGCACAGACGCATGCTACCGTCCTTCTTCTTTACAAATAACACCGGCGTACTCCACGGTGAAGAGTTGGGCCTGATATACCCTTGCTCCAAAAGCTCCTGCAACTGAACCTTGAGCTCGGCCAACTCCTTTGGTGCCATCCTAAATGGTGGACGTGACACCGGTCTAGCCTCGGGCACTAACTCGATGGAGAAATCAATCTCCCGCCGAGGAGGTGCTCCCGGTAGCTCCTCGGAAAAAACATCTCCAAACTCCGCCACCACGGGCACTTCCCCAAGAGACAGCCTGGAAAGGCTAACCTCCAACAACGCTACTAGAGCTACACCTCCCTGGTTAACAACTCGCACTAGTTGAAGTGCCGAAACTAGGGAACAGGCCACTCCAAGCAGGCCCTCAAACTTGACTTCCGCTTGCCCCACGCCCCTCAGGGTTACCACCTTGGACAAGTAGTCGATACTGGCACGCTGCTCCGCTAGCCAGTCCATCCCCAAGATCACATCGAACTCGGACAATGGCAAGATCGCCGCTACCAACACGAAGTCGACCCCCTCAAGACTCCAACAAATCCGGCCTCTAGCCCTGGTGGTCATAGATGACCCATTGGGTATGTGCACTTTCAACTCAGAGTCCGTCGAGAAAGACTCCACTCCGATCCTCCGGATAAAGCCTTCCGCAAGGAAGGAGTGCGACGCTCCCGTATCAAAGAGTACCCTAGCGGGGTACCCAGATACCATTATAAAGCCTACACACATACAACAAACATAAAGGCTTGAAAGACAGGAATCTAAGGTACAGGTTGAACTCTCGTACCTGTCACCACATCGGGTTGACGGATAGCTTCTTGTTGCCCAAGGTTGTAGGCCCTTGGCTGCACTGGTTGAAACCGGGAAGCACTCGACTCCGCCATCTTCCCTTTCTCTGCGGCACTGAGGCCGGAGCGCACAGTCTGCTCCTGCCTTGGCTCTTGCTCAGCGCCCCCTTGGGTACAAAATCTTGCTATGTGGCCTGGCTTGCCACAACTGAAACACGTCTGCGGTCCCTTAGAGCGTGACCCTCCGGACGTCCAATTACTTTTCTCGCCCGACTTAAACAGGGGAGGCTTCTTCTTCCATCGGCTCCCTTCCGCCTTTCCATGGGACTGAGCCGACTTCTTCTCTTCCCCCTGCTTGGGTGTGAAACCCTTGCGACGCTGGGATCGCTCCATGTCACTCTCCAGAATTCGGGCCGCGTCCACCAATTCGTTGAAGCCCGCACGCTTCATTGATATGAGGGGTTGTCTTAGATTCTCCCTCAATCCATGATAGAAGAGATTGTCCCTCTCTTCATCGTCCGCCATGGTCGTCCCCGCATAACGACCCAATCGAGTAAATTCCTGAACATACTCATCCACTGTCTTGTCCCGCTGCACAAGATGTAGAAACTGCCTCTGGAGGGCTAACCTTGTTGATGCGGGAATATACTTCTTCAGAAAGGCATTCCCAAACTCCTCGATGGATGGTGTGTGTCCTAAAAACTGCCGGCCACTATGGCTCGCCCACCATAACTTGGCATCTCCTTCTAGCATGAAGGCTGCGAACTCCGCCTTTTTCTCATCCGGCGCCTCTGCTGCCCTCAGAAGCTCTTGAATTCTAGCCCACCAGTCCTCCGCATCTGTGGGCGTGCCGATTCCCTTGAAGGTTGGAGGGTGGAAACTCAGAAAGTACTTCATTTGCCGGTCCCCATGCCCGACAACCACTCTCTCGGCCTGCGGCTCCGCCCGCCTGGCCTCCTCAACCTGCACGGTCGCTGCCGTGACCGGGGTAGCAGGAGTTGCTACCTGAGCAACGGGAGCTGTTACCTGTGCTGTCGCTGCAGCTTGGGCCGCCACCATCGCTTCTGCAAGCATGCGGCAGAAGTCGGCCGGTGTGACCCCCATCCCTAGCGGACCTTGCGTGGTCGCACTACTTGCCGAGAGCTCTTCTCTTGGCCTCGAGGTCCCAGCCTCGTTGCTTGCACTCTAAACACAAGCAAGAAAACGCAAATCAGTCTCTAATTGCAAGACTCGAACACAAGGACACTCATGGTCCCGCGATACTCCTATGTGGATAACTTCTTAAACGCGACTCGACTTATACTTTCGACCGCGAAACTTCTCATTGGAACGCGAACCTGGCTCTGATACCAAATTGTAACACCTCCCCTGTAAAGACCATATAATATGGGTCCGGCCGGGGCCCCACAACATACGGACACCACAGCTTTAGTATTAAAAGATGATATGAAACTACCCAAACTCAAAACTCCAGACATACACAGCGGAAACAGAACAAACCGACAAAAGTTATCCACTAACGATAGAGTATCAAATGGCCTTAAGGCCTTACACAATAATAGTCCAAACAAAATATACATGTGCCAAGCACTCCTAGGCTACCTCGGCATGCAAGCCGGACAAAAACATAACAAAAGTAGCAAACACACAAAGAGAAACCAAGCGCAGCAACACTTCATGAGGCTTAGGGAATTTCGCCTGGCGCGCTAGCTCCTGCATGCGATCCTTGCCCTGTAAGGATTTGAAGTAACGTGGGTCAGCAAAGGCTGACCTCTACTGTGTAACAAGCACATCTCCTCCCGGCCGCCCCTAACGGACCCCGGGGTACCACTCCACCTGCAAGTTAGCACTTCGTATACCAAAAGAGTATATATAATAAAGCGGTAAAACAGGCTTGAATGTCTCATACAGCATACATGTTCTCTATGTTTGTACAAAGTGAAAGGGGCCTACTATGCAGCATGAATGCAGCCCGGGTTTCACCCAAGGCACCCTAGTTCGTATGCATCTAGCACAACATCAAACACTGGGTACTTCCGTTTCCCATTGGCTTAAAGCCGCAAACACAAGGGAACCACCATGTCCCTAACGGCACACACGCCGTCACACGGAACCTTGCAAAGGCCCCACCCGCACAAGGGTCATAACCCCCGGGCTTGCCCGCACAATCTGACTTCGCTCGTCAGGGTTCCTCCTCACACTGACCGATTCTAAGAAGCCTTGCTCGACCCCACCCGCTCATGGCTACATTGCCCGGGCTTGCCCTCCGCTCGACATTCTCGTCAGTCTCACACAAGGGGCTAGTCTCGCCGGGACACTTTCCCCACATGACTTGCGCGTCACGGAAAAGCCAGTCGACCACGGAGACATAGCCGCGCCTTAGCACAGCACAAACAAAGGTTTCCCCACCCCAATTGCCACTCGCACCGTGTCTTTCCCGTGCTCCAAGGAAACCATCTACCGCGCAAAGCGGAGCTAACCTCGTCCGGTTCCGACTACGAGTACTCACTCAAATATAAGGGGGAAAACGCATACATACAACGGCGTATTGCCGCAACGGATTTTCTACCAAAGCTCGTTATGCAACATCACCGGGTCGGACTATCGGTCGCGACCACAGCTTCACCCACAATGCCTAATCCGCTAACGGAGCGGATCTCTAATGCAAGCATGCCGGGATGAACTCGATCAACCCGGAGGTTCCTTTTGAACCAAGGCTACACAAATCCCTCTCATTTGAGAGATCCGGTGCTCAAAACACGAAAGGAAGGGGATGTTATTCATGCATCCTAAATCCTAAAAACCGAGAGGAGAAGTGTCGTTAC
This sequence comes from Platanthera zijinensis, assembly GCA_039513925.1. Classification (NCBI taxonomy): domain Eukaryota; kingdom Viridiplantae; phylum Streptophyta; class Magnoliopsida; order Asparagales; family Orchidaceae; genus Platanthera; species Platanthera zijinensis. Next base: position 125,376,871 of record CM077098.1, read on the forward strand.
CTTCCGTCCCCTCTTCCTAGCCATGGAGAAGATTTGCTCGGTTGGAAACCACCGCAACGCTCCCACCTTCGCGGATCTAAACTTCGCTCGCGAAACGGACCTCCGAAGCTTCGCCGGCGGCCGGATCTTGGCCTTCTTCCTCCTCCTTGCTCTCCCTTCTCTCTAGAATCAAGAGAGATAAAGCCCAAAGGAAAATGAGGGTTTCAAACCCTATTCCCGAGCATAATCCCTCAGATCCATCCCCCAGCCGTCGGATCTCAAACCAAAGAAACGAACGGCCACGATTCAGCCTAAAAATTCACAAAACTGGGCCGAACACGGGTTGCAACACGGCCGTGTGCCTGGTCGTGTTACCCATTCGCCGTCTCGATCGATTCGAAAACCAGCACACGGCTCCTGACACGGCCTTCGACACGGCCGTGTCTCGCTCCACACGGCCGTGTCGTGACCCGTGTCACGGCACCCGTTTTCATCATTTTCAGTCAGAGAAGTACACGGCCTCTGACACGGCCCCTGACACGCCCGTGTCACCTGGGACACGGCCGTGTCCGGACCCGTGTCATGCCCCGTGTGCAATACCTCAGAAAAGTTCGAAACGACCCGATGTTACACGGCCTAGGACACGGCCGTGTGCCTGGCCGTGTTCCATACCCGACTATCGTCGACCTTAACATGGTCGACCACACGGCCAGCTCGACGACCGAGATCGACACAGCCGACACGGCCTCCGACATGGCCGTGTCGGGACCCGTGTCACCTGCTCCAAAAAAACTGTCTTGGCCAAAAGCGATCCCCGTCGCTCCTACAACATTTTGGGGCGTTACACTTGTAGTCGCCAGTAGGGGTCTGTGTGTCTTATGCGGTATTAGTGTTCGTGAAGCATCAAGGTGGAGATTGTTATTTTGATGCTTTACTGGACTGGTCCAGTTGTGTGTTTTTTTTATTATATATACTTGCACAGGAAGGTAAAGAGATGAGAACCCCCGATACATCCATTCCTAACCTAACCGAGAGAAAATCGGCGGCGTCGAGCAAGAACGGCCGGCGATCGGAGTTCTCCGGCGGCAACGAGGAAGAGGAAGGAGGAGCGGAGGCCAGGGCTCTTCTTCTCCGGCGACAAGGAGGAAGAGGGAGCGGCGGCCAGGGTTTTTCATCCGGCAGCGGCAGGGAGAGGCGGCTTTGGGACGGGATCTTGCGGTGGAGGCTGGCGGCTTCCTTCTCCGGCGACGATCGGGGATCCGGCGGTAGCGGCACGGGAGAAAGAGGTGAGCGGCGGGCTAGGCTTCTTGGCTCGTCTTCTCCGGTGGCTAGGAGGAAGACGGGGCGGCGCCATCTCGGTTTCTTCTCCAATTTCTCCGTTGACAACGGCGATCCAGCGGCGATCTGACGGTGATCCAGCGGCTTTCCTCCAGTGGCGATCCAGCGACGTTTCTTCCTTCGGCGGCTCCGGCGATCCAGCAACGGCGGCAACTCCGGCGGTGAAAGAGAGCATAAGGCTGCGGTTCCTTCATCTTGAAGAGGGCATCGGCTTTCTTGGCCGGACGGCGGCAGCGTGCTAGGGGAGTTTTCTTCCCTCCTTTTCTTTTTTGTTCTTGCTTTCCTATTCTAGGTTAGTGTCGATCCGAAAGGATCGTTGAGTGCTCTGTGTTGTAATCGAACATTATTTTGTTTAGTGGATCCGACGCGCTCTCCCCGTGGACGTAGGAGCTTAACTCCGAACCACGTATATCTCTTGTCGTCTGTGTTGATTTGTGTTTTGGAATCTCGTACTTGTATCCTTCCGAGGATTTATTGGTGCGCGCCATTATTTGCTCAGTTATTCGCTTCCGTTGCTATTGTCCGCGACGAGTTCCGTACTCGCGGGCCGGTGCCAATTCCACAACAATATATAGTACCTTCAGCGTTAAGTCTAGCCCAAGAATGACACGAACTGTTAAGACATTCCGAGTTGATCTTGACACGTGCAGACATAATATTAAATATCTAACACGTGATTGTGTCAGTGAACGCCAATGTATGTTGCTCTATTGTGGAACAAAAAGGTGCTAGCTCGTTGGAAGACCCTCATTTGAAATCTAATATATAGCAAATTTCTATACGTATTATTTTCTCAAGATTTATACATTGAAGATCGATTGTTTAATTGGCATGTGAATGTAGATCAGGCTTTAGTTGATCCAACCACATTTTATTCCTCATCTTTCATGTGCTGACTCTGGATTATGCTTGCATTTGTGTAGTCATCATATTAAGGTTGGCTCTGTGCACAAAAAATTGTATTAGAATCAAGTTAAATTGCTTGAGATATCATGTTTTTAATATAAATTGTAAGAACTTAACTCAACATCAACTTACAGAGAGTGAAGGAAACCAAGATTTTACAAAACGGAGGAAGACGTGGCTTTTCCTCCTTTTTGCGGGAGGAGACGCGGTAAACGCCCGTCGAGAACAATTGGTAACCCGCTGTCCAGGCGGCGTTTGCGGGAAACGCCCGACAAAAACGTTAAATCAAATGAACCCTACATATATGTCTTCTAGAATGTGATTTTAAAAATATCAAAAATGTGATTTCGTTTATTAATAGCACAAAAAACTAGGCAAAACCTATAAATCAGTTCCTAAACTTATCATCTTTTTAGAAATCAGTCCCAAAACTTTTATTTGTATGATTTTAATTCTCTTATTTTATTAAGTAATTGAAATTAGTTCCTCTGAATCATTTCTCATTATTATCATAGGATTAAAACATAGTAATTGAAATTCGTCCCTCATTTTTTGTTTAGCGCTGCTCACTGAAACAGGATATCGTCCACTTTTTTTCGAGATTTTTGCCCCTTCAAACTTTCTATTATGACGTCGCAGAAAAAGGAGAAAAAAATAATACAAAACATCCAGATTTTTTTTTTTCAAATTGACATCATCTCTGTGCCGTTGCCAAAAACGAAAACCTCATTTCTTTCTATATTTTTGCGTTGCCTGTGAGGAGAAAATTCTATTTTTTGTATATTTTTTCCCTCTAGTTTTACCGTGAAAAAAAGGAAAAAAACTGCCTCTTTTGCTGGATGTCCAGAGATAGAAAATAAAAAAAAAATGAAAACTCTCCGTTTTTTTCTTTAGCGAGAGATATTTTAGGCTCCATTAATGTAGTGGTATGCTCTAATGTGATCAGGGGAGTAAAAAATTTCATATCCTAAGACCAGCAGCTTTTTGAAATGCTTGATCAAGTTCTCCACTGTCCCTTGTCTTCGTCGAATTTTTTTTAACAGAGTTTAGGACTTTAATCCTATGGTATTAATGAAAAAAGACTTAGAGGGACTGATTTCAGTTAATTAATAAAATAGGGGGACTGAAATCATGCAAAAAAAAGTATGGGAACTGATTTCTAAAAACATAACAAATTTAGGGACTGATTTATACGTTTTGCCAAAAAATTACATACCCCAAAAGACGTCGAGTTTCTCTGCATGTCATTTGACAAAAAACTCTAGCTACAAAATTTGAGCGAGCTGAGAATGTAAACAAAACATTGTCACATATGGAGTCTTATAATCATTTACTAGTAAATTATGATTATTACATTTATTATATCAATAAATATAAAAGGCCAGCTATTAGTCTACACCATTGACGCCCATTTGATTGAATACTTTTTCCAAAGTGGGTTTAGTGGAAATAAATCGGAAAGCATGTGGAAACTGGTCATCAATTTAATTTATTATTCAAGCACGTTTTATAATATAGATAATTAATATTATATATATATATATTACTTAAACTAATTAGAGTATTATACACGCGTTATTCTGTCTAATCGCCTAATCCCAACAAAAAGGTCTTGAGGAAACTAACGGAATCAGACCGTCACGCGGTTTGGTGGGTCCCACAGTGTAGATCACTCAGTGCACATGCAGTAATCAACGCGATTATTACCAGGGGCTTGTTCAGTTGTTTGTGACCGTGAAGCTGTTAAGAAATTACCGGCCATCATTCGGTATTACAGGAAATACACCAGAATGGAAATACAAAATAATAATCATAAAATTATGCAGAAACAATGCAGAAAAATAAGCACGTACATAACATTTACGTGGTTCGAAGAGAAGCTTCCGTAAAGAAACCTCTTGTATCGACGAGATGCAACACACCGACAGGTGGATTCGATGACTTTGAGTCTACCTCCACGAGAAGAGCGCCGAAGAAGATCCACAATAATCAGAGATTTTGAAAATACATCGAGATAAATTGAGAACAAAAGAACGTGGAGCTAGCGCCTAGGTTTTGAACTCGCCGCGATCAGGAGCCACCGGCCTAACACTTCAAAAAACAGTCGGCCTCTTAGCTTCCTCATAGATTGGATGTAAAAAATCTGAGTCGAAACCTTCCTGCCTTTATATCCTCCCGATGTTCTGGATGGCATGCTTCCAACGAGAGCAATAAAATCTTGAGCCGACTCCTTCTACGGGCCTGCAGCGGCAAACCGCTATAATGATCGGCCCTCCGGTGGTAGCGAAATCCGGCGAGCAGGAAGATGCCTCTCCTTCTTTGTGAATCAGCCCGCACAGACGCGCCCTCTTTGCGATTTAAGACGGTTTTACTATCGTGGAAAGAAGCCGGCCCCTTTTCTGTTTCTTGCCATAATGAACAACGTACGGTTCACGTCTGCAGCAATGGGGCGGCACAAACATAGCAGGAAGCAACCGCCCAAATTATTCAAACTCTTGCGCTAAGTAGAGACTGTTAGGATTTTTGCCTCCATCAACTCCCCAACACCGTACCAATTCCTCCGGGCGCGCAGAAAATTTTTTCGGGGCGAATTCCTGCATTTTTCAAAATTCTGGCCGAGAGGTTGCAACCTGGAAAAAGAGGTTGCAACCTCGCGAGTTCTGACTCTTATTTAGAATTCTGAACCGGATTTTGTTTTTTATTTGGTTTAATTTATTGGCTTATATATATTCGGCTCTTCCCTGCAACCACCTGTACCCTAGCCGTCTATTCCCCTTGCAGCCTTTCATTTTTCTCTCCCTCTCTCTCTCAATTTTTGGCTCTTTCTCTCTCTCTCTCTCGTTGCCTCTCGTTGGAGGAAGACCGCCGCCGCCGCTGCTCTGACCGCCGTCGCCGCTGCCTTGTTGGGCCGCCGCCGCTACTTTGGAGAGCCGCCGCCGCCGTTGCTTTGGAGGAGAGCGTCGCCGCCGTTTGAAGAGAGGGGTGCCGGCGCCGCCGCCGCTGTGCCGGACTTGGGAAAGGCTACTGCTTGCTGCAGTTTTGGGGAGACGCCGTCGTCGTAGTGACGCCGTCGGAGTTTGGGTTGCCGCCGTGCTTGGTCGTGAGGATCTTCCTCTTTCTTCGGCCGTTTTGCCGCAAGGTATCCGGGAGTCACTTTTTATCTCATTTTGTATAGGGGTAATTTATCCCCATTTGTAACACTGTGGATTTTGTGTTGAATGAGATTGTGACTGCCATTCCCGCCCGTGGACGTACCCATTCAAGGGGAACCACGTTATTTCTGGTGTTCTTTTGTGCTTTTGTGTTTTCTGTTATTTTTACTTGTGCCAGCATCAGGTATTCTGCACGACAGCACCGCTTCGAATCCCAACAAGTGGTATCAGAGGGAGGTTGCGGGCTGACACTTTTGTTTAAAGGACGAGTTGTTTCCGATCTCGAGTGTACCCTTGGGTGCGGTAGTTTACGACCGTTGGTCCGCTGGCTATCCCCTTAGTTGTGCACTGCTGAGGTCGTCAACTCAAGTTTTGTGTTCCGTGCAGTTTCTGCGTTCCGTTCTCGATGGCTTCGTCTATTCCTGGTGCTGTGGCCAAGTTTGATGGGAAACAGAACTTTGGTCTATGGCAGGTCAAAGTTCGTGCACTTCTTATAAAAGAAGGCTTACACCGTGCCCTACTGGGAAAGGCCAGTAAGGATGTTGAGGTTTCTGATCGTACGTGGGAGGACATGGATCTCAAAGCTTTGTCCACCATACAGCTTTGCTTACATGATGACGTGCTATATGGAGTTCTTTCAGAGACGACTGCCTCTGGCATTTGGGCAAAGTTGGAGAGTACCTATATGACAAAGTCTCTCCCCAACCGGATCTACCTCAAGCAGCAGTTGTACAAGTTTAGCATGAAGGAGGGATCCTCTATTCATGACCACCTGAACAGTTTCAACAGACTATTATCTGAGTGTCTCAGCATGGATATTCAGGTGGATGAAGAGGACAAAGCAGTGATCCTTTTGAACTCTCTTCCAAAGCTCTATGAGAGCATGGTTACTACCCTTACCTACAGTAAGGACGTCTTGGACTTGGAAGAGGTGACTGCGGCTCTACTCTCAGATGACATCCGGAAGAGGTCTTCAGGTTCTCATGTTACTGAAGACTCCGTTCTATACTCTCGGGGTCATTCTGGTTCTGATAGAGGGGGCAAGTCTAAGTCAAAGGGCATCTCAGATTTATACTGCAAATACTGCAAGAAGAAGGGTCACGTGATCAAGGACTGCTGGAAGCTTCAGAACAAAGATAAAGGGAAGAGTACTGGTGATGAAAAGGGGAAGTCTGACATATCCTTGTGCTTTGAGGATGTGGGAGATAACCTCATCTAGGTCATCCTTCTCTCTGCTTTTCTACTTTCCGTTTATTTGTTCGTGTTTCCTGTTCTGTTCATTCCCTATGTTGCTTGCTTTCCTTTTCCCTCATTATGTTCATGTTATTCCTGTTATCTTTCTTATAACCTGTCTTTGGGTTATTTATTTCGTCACTACTCCGTTGTATGAATGCTTTTGTTTCACCCTAGTACCTAAGCTCTTTCATTGTTACTCCTTCGTCACATGAGCTTAGTGTGTGTGCCTAATCATCATTTCCTGATTAGCTCGTATAGGGGTTCTCTTTATCCATGTTGAGATCAGTTTTGCCTGCATTCAATTGTTGATGTGTTTGCATTTATCCTTTTTCTCCCCGCGCACATCATTTCTGGAGTCTGTGATATTTTCTTTTGCTTTGGGAGACCACCGCTGGAGGTGGAGCAGTTAGACCTTTGCTTCAGGTGGAGCATTTCTGGAGTAGACACGTCAGTCCAGTTTGTGTACTACTCAGATTGAAGGAGTTCACTTTATCTACCCTTGGCGGGAGCAGATTCAGTTGATGCGATTTGCATCGTTCTTGTTGGCAACTTGGTTGGTTGGAGTTATCTCGGCAGGTGGAGTTTGTTAGGATTTTTGCCTCCATCAACTCCCCAACACCGTACCAATTCCTCCGGGCGCGCAGAAAATTTTTTCGGGGCGAATTCCTGCATTTTTCAAAATTCTGGCCGAGAGGTTGCAACCTGGAAAAAGAGGTTGCAACCTCGCGAGTTCTGACTCTTATTTAGAATTCTGAACCGGATTTTGTTTTTTATTTGGTTTAATTTATTGGCTTATATATATTCGGCTCTTCCCTGCAACCACCTGTACCCTAGCCGTCTATTCCCCTTGCAGCCTTTCATTTTTCTCTCCCTCTCTCTCTCAATTTTTGGCTCTTTCTCTCTCTCTCTCTCGTTGCCTCTCGTTGGAGGAAGACCGCCGCCGCCGCTGCTCTGACCGCCGTCGCCGCTGCCTTGTTGGGCCGCCGCCGCTACTTTGGAGAGCCGCCGCCGCCGTTGCTTTGGAGGAGAGCGTCGCCGCCGTTTGAAGAGAGGGGTGCCGGCGCCGCCGCCGCTGTGCCGGACTTGGGAAAGGCTACTGCTTGCTGCAGTTTTGGGGAGACGCCGTCGTCGTAGTGACGCCGTCGGAGTTTGGGTTGCCGCCGTGCTTGGTCGTGAGGATCTTCCTCTTTCTTCGGCCGTTTTGCCGCAAGGTATCCGGGAGTCACTTTTTATCTCATTTTGTATAGGGGTAATTTATCCCCATTTGTAACACTGTGGATTTTGTGTTGAATGAGATTGTGACTGCCATTCCCGCCCGTGGACGTACCCATTCAAGGGGAACCACGTTATTTCTGGTGTTCTTTTGTGCTTTTGTGTTTTCTGTTATTTTTACTTGTGCCAGCATCAGGTATTCTGCACGACAGCACCGCTTCGAATCCCAACAGAGACGATTCAGGCTCCGTTTGGCATGGTGGTGGCGGTCATGAACATGAGAGTTAAATTGTCGTTTGTTAACGTCCCACCTAAGAAACTTCATCCACTTTTATGTTCAAATGAAAGATGTTTGTTAAGTGATCCGTAACGAATGTTAAAAAATAACTTTTTCATCCGCTAGAGCTAGTTCAAACAAAGCGGATAATACTGGTGATTTTCATTGAGAGCACATATGATTCTTGGAGATCGTACATGGGTGATTTCACCCGCAATTAAGATAAGTTATTTTTTCCGGCCTGATGTCATCATTGTGACAATTTTGAACACAGATTTGAAAATAGAGTCGAGAACAAAAATTCCTCCCAAGAAACTGGAAGCTGGATGAGGCTCCTTTAATTTGAGCAATTTTTTTTATTAGGGTTGTAGGAAAACACAATTATATTATTATTTTTGATAGTTTGAATAGCTTTCAAATATTGGCAAGAGCTTGATTCAAGAACATTGCTTTATATATCTCCCTCTTCTTCTGTTCGCACCCAAATAGACCCCATCAGTATTATAGTTGCAGCCAAATGTAGCTGATCCTTTCATGGCCCTGGCCGAGGTGGGCGGCGAAGGCACTCGCACAACGTGAGTTTCTGGGGGTGGAGAGAAAGGTTGCACCCAGAAATAGCGGCGGATCTAAGAAATTCATAATGAGGGCACAATTTTCTTAAATGAAATAACAAGTCAATATTAAATCATTGACATTACAGAGTCATACAAAATTGTCTAACACAGGAAAATACAAAATACATGAAAAAATATTACAATTGTGCACGACTTGTTCTCATTTTTTGAAAACGATTGATAACATCATTATCACTGGCTTTAAAAAATTGTACTCACACAATAAAAGTAATCATATAATCATTCAACATTTGATCGTCCAAACTATTGTGCAACTTGTTTTTGACATAATTCAGGTATGAGAATACTATTTTCACACTTGCAGTAGGCACAAGAAAAATTAATACATACTTCAAAAGCTTATAGATTTGTTGATAATCATGTTTATCAGTTTTAACAAAATTCATAGATAGATGACTAAAGCCCTTCAAATTAGAAAAACTTTCATCACCGCAAAGAAGAAGATTAGAGAATGTGGAGAAGTTTTGAACCCTAAAAGAAACCCGGAGGCTGTTGGAGAAATCTTGGTGGCATGAAGTTCCAAACCCTAAAAAGAAACCTGGAGGCCGTTGGAGGAGAAATCTGGAGAAGAAATCTGAAGGCCGCTGGAGGAGAATCTAGAGGCCACCGGTGCGAATGAGCGATGTCATGACACGCGTAGAGAAAAACTAAAGGAGAGGCTTCAGTTTGTTGGTCCAAGTCAGGCATGAGGTGTCCAGCGGTTCAGCAAATATATTTATTTTAGAGTGTTGTGCGATTAGTCGACTTTGGGTGTTCAGATATCAAAGTTTTGTGTGCTTATAACAAATCTCGAAAAATAATGGGGAGCAGGGGGGAGAGTGTCCCTAGGACCCCCCTCTAGATCCTCCCAAGCCCCAAAAGCTCAGGGGACCAACTCTCTATCGATGACTATGACCAGCAACACAATCTCTATTGTCGCGACTATCCTTTCTCTGTCGCCTCCTATGTGCGTTGTATACAACCTGTATTTAGCGAGCCCAACCTAAACCGCGTTAAAAAAAGGTCGGGCGAATTCTAGTATGGCAAGCCGAGCCTAGACCGCGCAAAACTCGGCCCCTATTTAATGAGTAGCACTTCGCTAGCTCGAGCTTGGCAATATCAGGGCATTGGTGAAATACCACCCTTGCGATTTCACGCCAGATGAGCCCAGCCTTATGCGAGCTCGGGCCAGGCGAGTCCATGATCTTTCTGGTTGGGGTACTCACCAAGATTGAGAGGATCTTTGTCCGTAGGCATTCAACTGTTCGCAGACCACCAAGGTCTGCTCGTAGCATTCTCAAACAGCGGGATTCCACTGTCGGCAGATCAATTTGGGTTGCACTTGGTAATACTAAAAGGCAGATGCCACAATCTACTTGACAAAAATAGACTGTTATGTCCTCGATAAGAGTTTGCCTAGAAATAGGACCCATTGTACCTCGGAAAAGGCAGACCCAACCTCCAAGAGCCCCATATTTTGCGAGTTCAACCTTCGTGGCACCCAAGGTGCTAAGCTCAATTTTGAATTTAGGAGGGGAAGTTGCAAAGATAACTTTCAGGTGTGTGGCACGACCTCCTCATTGTAGCTCGCGGGTCTGAGTATAGACAAAATCTATTCCTAATTAGTGAAGGTTGACTCTAAGCTCAGAATATCCTAGTCAGTAGTACTCGACGACGAGTCAAGTAACTTGTACTGCCCCTCTTAGTCCGAATTACGTTGAACCGACATTTGAGTTTCAACATTTTTGATGCGGTTAGCGTGGACTGACAGTTCATGTAGAAAAACTGACCCGACTATATCATGACGAGTCGTGGAGAGTACAGAGATGACCAAGGGAGCTCGCATCTGTCCAACAAGTTTGTTGCGCGAGGCGACTTCGCAGAGTTCATGAGAATAATGGAGAACATGGTGCAGGGTTTACTTGTACAGCGTGGCGAGGTCACGACGTCTACTCCACCGGTAGTTGCATCGCCCGACGAGACGGGTCACAACCAGCGACCCGGTAATGAGGTAGTCCAGGAAGCGGAGGATCTGACACTGCATCGGCTAGTCCTCTTTGCGAGCACTCCGACCACTCGCTGCTCTAAAGGCGAGTATGAGCGAGCTCACCCTAGCAACTTTATCGCGCCCACAAGTCCCTTCTGTGAGTTGGTGTTATCCGCTCTCGTTATGGGTGGGTTCGCATAACCCGTGATGAAGTTCTTTTCCGGGAGGGACAAGCCGTCTAGCACCTACAGTGGTTTGAGGATATGATCTCGATTCGGCCGATGTCAGATCCATTCAAGTTTTGATTGTTCTCCATCACGTTCGAGGGGAAGTTGCGAAGAGAATCAAACTTCCCCCTCTTAGTTCGAACTTTTTGAACTGGTATCCGTGTTTCAACACGCTGCTTCTCTTGGTAGGGGAAAGGGGCGATCTTTCGTGCCCACATATCCTGCTGGAGAGGATCTCCATAGGTCGCTTGGACACAGGAAGGCTCCCAAGTACCCACCCGCGGACCCATCTTCCCGACGGTATGACACCTTACGCCAACAGACGCCTCCGTCGGACCGTTCTTACCACGGTTTTCGATCGGTGGGGATGACGGAGCTCGCCTCATCGAACCCCATATCCTCGCCGGTCTCGCCACCTTGCCTCTCTCTGAAGCCTCGCCGCAATTCTCCTCGATATGGGCAGAGGCCCCATACTGTTGTGAAATTGGGACCGAATCCGCGACTACGGTAGTTCTCCGCGGATCTAGCAACGGAAGCTAGTCTGATCAATAATATGACAAACGAATTTTAAATCCAAGCAAGCACAACCAGACGACAAAATAATTACGTGGTTCGGATTTTGGGCTCCTACGTCCACGGGAAGAATGCGCCAAAAAGATCCACTAAAAAACTGATGAGGTTACAAGATACAACAACAGAAAAAAAAATTACTGGAAAAAAAAACACTGTCTATCTTCTCCGCTGGAATCACTGCCTGCTTCCGCCGCCTGATGTCGATCCCGCTCCTAGAGGTGCAGAAGGAAAAGTCAGCAAATTAAAAAAGACTACATATGGGCTGAAACAATCCCCAAGAGCCTGGTTTGGAAGGTTCCACAAAACTATGGTGTCATTAGGATATTACCAGAGCAATGTTGATCACACAATATTCATCAAATATAGGACCGGGAAGCTCCCTAGTCCTAGTCCTAACTTCAAAGAACATTTGAGGAGGGAAAAGCTCTCAGGAGGGGGGTCTACAGGGCCATCATACAGGTGGGGAGCTGATCTGTCTTACTAGGATGCTCCAAATACAAGACACCTTTTTCATGACTTCAAAGAACTTATGGGAAGGGAAAGTTTTTGGGGGGTCTACTATGCCATCGTGCAGGTGGGGAGCTGCTCTCGGTTGACTCTGTATAGGTATTGACTTACTAGGACACTATGAACACATGGGTCCCTATTCCTATTTGCAAATCACTGGGTGGATGAGAGAGGCACTCGAGGGATTGCTGGCTAAAATGCAAGAGTTAGCTCATCTTCACCGTCAATGCATGGGCTTGAACATATGAGGATGCGCTATTATCCTGAAGTGTCGTCCTATCACCCTACCGAGGCAATTTTTAGAATAATACCATAGAAGGATCACCAATTTCATTTTTGGAGGAGTCCCTATCCTATCACTCAATAGTCCAGAAAGATTAGCCATATCAACCCTTAGAGATCATATAATGCATAAAAGATGAATCATTGCTTTACTATCTACTTTAGTGTAGCAATTTTGTCTAGCGCACGATTCTTAAAGTCGTCCTAGCCACATGATCTAAAAAACCCAAAGCTGAGGGAAGATTTAGTTCTTAAAAGATAGTTTATGGTACGACTTTGGGCTCCTTTCTAATAACTCTACAAATGAAAGAGAAGGGCACTAGAGGGATCATCGTCCAACATGCAAGGGGGAGTTGATCTCGGTCATCACTGCAGAGGCATGGGCTTAGGAGAATGCACTATTATCACAAGGCACTATCTCATCGCCCAACCTGAGGGGTGCTAAAGGTGAGTCGAAGGTTCATCTTCATAACCACTTTTGCGAATATATGTATAGTTCATAATTGAGAGAGAATTCATCTTTTATAAGACAATTTAGAGTACGACTCCAGGCTCTCTTCTAATAATTCAGCAGGTGAATGAGAAGTGTACTTGAAGGATCGCCAACCAACATGTAAGGGGAAGCTGATCTCGATTGTCAATGCAGAGGCTTGGACTCATGAGAATGCGCTGTTGTACCGAGTCACTGTCCCATCAACAAACCCGAGATTTACCAGATTCGAGTCGGAGATTAACATTCGAAACTACATGTGAAGACGAGTTTGCCCCCAATATGCCTCAAGCTTCATTCATTTTAAAGAAAAAACGTAAGTGTAAGTTTGTTGATTCGTTGAAGAGTATATTTACGAATAATATACCATGTTGAGCGTTGGCTCTTCGTGTATCACATATAATGGTGAAGTTGTACATAAATCGTCTCCGCTCCAAGTACTCTAGAAGAGTTCTCCATCTGCATGCTGCGTGCGATACCCTCTAATCAGAATTTTTTGGAGATCAGTGACCTAAGGGATCCTCAATGGGATGCTGTCATCTCAAGAGAGATCATTGCTTCTTTCAAGGACTTACCCATGGCGAGACTATCCATGAATAAAAGAAACAGATAATCATAGATAACATATAGTCAAATTTAATATGATCGGGAATAATCAAATAAATCAAGAAACTTTGTATTGACTGTACATGCATAGATATGTGTTATCTTAGAATGCTTTCCACAAATGGAATTATAGATAATTCCCTCTTAGATCATAATTGCTAAATTTAAGTTTTGAATAAGATCTTTATGAGTAAGAGCTCACGAACTTATACTTCAAGACCTCATGAGTAAGGCCTCTCGTTGAATGCCAGTTGTTGAAGAAGATCATCGTGAGCAAAAGCCAGGAAGTATAAACTTGAATACCTCACGAGTAATAATCTCGCGGAATATAAGATGTTGAATATGGTTATCACGAGTATGAACTTGCGAAATACAAACTTCAAAGCCTAACGATTAAGAACTTTTGTGAAATATAAGTTGTTGAAGAACACCATCACGAACATAGAGTCACAGAATACCTACTTGAAGGTCTCACGAGTAAAAATTCTCGTGGAATGTAAGTTGTTGAAGGAGATCATTGTGAGTTGGAGCTCACAAAATACCAGCTTGAAGGCCTCACGATCAAGAAATCTCATGGAATGTAAGTTGTTAAAGGAGATCATCGTGAGTCGAAGCTCACAGAATACTAGCTCGAAGACCTCACAAGTATGAATTCTCGTGGAATGTAAGTCGTTAAAAGAGATCATCGCGAGTAGGAGCTCCGGGAATACCAATTTAAAGACCTCACAAGTAAGAATTCTCATGGAATATAAATTGTTGAAGGAAATCATTGCAAGCATGGAGTCACAAAATATAAGAGAACACCTTATAAACAAGATTTGGCTTAGCATATGCTTTCTCATGGGGTGGTGAACTCGTTATGAATCGCCTTATTTGTTAGCCATAGACTTGGCGAGTATGGAACTCGGGGGGGGGGGGGGGGGGTATGCATGCTAGAATACCCAACCCCTGCGATACATGTACTATGCGATTTTGAGAATATCTTCGCTAACTAACCGATGTCAACTACTCGCTCATAGTGGCAAGTTACATTGGATACCCGCCTACTCTGGCCAGTAACATGGGTTCATCACTCTCTGTTGATAACCGTCTCTATTGATGGACTTTGACTTCTGCTTGCGTGGCCTGAATGGGTCCACCCGCAGTGAATACGAATTGTATACAATTGATTTTAAAATGATTATTTTCAAATTTTATGATTTGCTAGCAGTAATGATGTGCTAGAATAAAAAATAAAAAATTGTCAATAACAACATCCTAAATTAATAGATACATTGAAAATGACATAAATGCTAAAAGCCAAAAAAATTTAAAATCATTAGTAGTATTTGAAAACAGATTATATGCTTCAGGTTTATTTTCTTAGGTAATAACTATACGTAGGCCCACTTCAATTATATGCAGGTCATACAATTTCATAATGATAATATGCAGGATAAATCTATATGGATTTATCATTTCTTATGATTATTAATTTAACGCACATTTATCCTTGGGGTACATACCCAAAAATGGCCCACAAATAGTAGTATTTTTCAAAAATTAATACACTCTTCCTTCGGGCCCAAGACAAGCTTTTCTGTTTATAAACCCCAATCTCCACCCATTTATTAATTCCTCCAACATCTATTTCCTTCCCCGCCACATTCCGCAATGGGGTCCTCCTTCTCGTCACCCCACACCGCCGCCGACGATGGATACCCGCCACCGTCGATGGTCGTGACCGTCGACGGGTATCTCCTCGAGTACAGCCTCGGCGTTACTGCCGCCGATGTGCTCGCAGCAACGGCACCAGGATGCGTTCTCTGCAACTCCGACAAGCTATTATTTGACGGCTATCCTCCGGCGGTGGGGCCTCACGAAGAGCTCGATCCAGGACAAATATACTTCCTGCTTCCGGCCACGGTGCTCCGGCGGCAGCTCAGTGGCGCCAATGTGGCCGCACTCGCGGTGAGGGCGAGCGCTGCGATGACGAGAACCGCGGCTGCGCCGGCTGAGAAGCGGGGAAGGAAATGGTGGAGGAGGATGAGGGTGGCGCCGGCGGTTTAGGCGCAGGGGAGGATGTTTGCAGTTTTACTAGTTTGATGAGGATTGAGTGCCCTTTTAATTAAGGCTCCATATGATAGAGCAGTTATGGTTGGAAAAGAAGCTGTTGTAAATGCAGGTTTGTAAAGGGAGCTATTGGAAACTGATTGCTGGAAATAGAGATATGTTTGGATAGTCTGTTTTTGCAGAACTGTTCAAAACAGAGAACCGTTTGGCGAAACAACGGTGATGTTTTGTAAATAATTTTTTTTAAAAATATATTTTAATAAATTATTTTTTATAATATATATATATATATATATATATTACTAAACGACACATAGGAACTCCAACGACGCGCTATTTAGGTATGTTTTCCATGTCTTCCTTGCAGCCCACGGACCCGCTATTGTGCTAGTTAGGTATGTTTTCCAGGAAAGCCGTCGCCATTACCCTGATGGTGGATACAAGCAGAAACAGAGTAATCTTTGCCGACTGCGGGAACGATTTTGTTGACATCGTTTTAAAGCTGCCTTGATCACAGCTACTTCTGCAACGAGGCCTGCAAATCCATGCTTCTTCGACGATTAAATGACAAAGTTATACAGTTTCCTAACAATAAGTTCAGAGAATCTGAACGAAACTCCTGAGATTTTTTACTGATCCTATTGCTTCTCCAGCAACAAAATATACAGTTTATATAAAGGCGCGCAATGTTCTTGTGGGCGGAATATGAGTTGGAGCAGGAAAGGCAGAATTCCAAAAAATACTTGTTCTGCTGTCTGCTCAAGTGCTGTTTGGCCTCTCAAGTGCCGTCGGAGAAGAAGCAGGCAAGCCCAACAATGCCGGAAATCCAGCACGGGAAACGATCCAGAACCCGGATGCGGCTGGAGAAGAGGAGGCGGGATCGACCAACCCGGATGCGACAGGAGAAACAACGCACTGCCCTAAAAACGCGATAAAACGAAGGTCGGGAGATAAGTTTCGTCCCGCCGTGTTTTGAGTAGCGAGAAGCGCCATGCAATTCGAAACAAAAGCGAAAAAACAAATGGCAAGGACGCTCATTAATACGTTTTGACCAAACACGATAGCGGAAAACGGGTTACCAAATAAGGCCTAAGCCACTCTCTTAGGCTCCGTTTGGGGGACTTATTTTTTCCGGTCAAGCGATTATGAATTAAGGTTCAATTCATGCGGTCATAACCGCTTGACCTGTGAAAATAAGCCCCCTAAACAGAGCCTTTCTTAACTTTGCACTAAGAAGAGGATATAGAAGGATAATGCGTTGCGAGATCTTATGCATTAAAAATAGTGCACTGCTGGATCCACTGATGAATTTTCACCTGTACCGCACTGTTCATATGCGTTACACGTACGCAAAAATTGCTCCTCCAGGACGTGTTCCTGCTCCTCCAGACGCCCCACACACTGTTGTCTAGGAGGCTTCTGTTGCACGGCTCCCAGACGAGCCCCCGCGTACCGCCCCAAATACCCACACGCCACTCTCTAAATTGCGCTCACATACTTCGCTCTCAAGAACTTGCCCCCTCTGCTCTTCAGACCACGCCCCACTCTTCAGAACACACTCACACGCCACATTCTAAAATACGACCCACATTACACTCTCCATAACATTAGAATCCTACCCTACCAATGAGATAACCAAGATTATTCTTCCTTGTTCACATATGTGGTGCATTTTCTGATGATGTGGAGTTCCTAGAACATGCATTTCAAATTTTGAGCTTAGTTAACCATATGGAGGTTAATCCAAACCCAATTGGATTATAGTTCACAATTTGAAGAGGTCATGCTTTTCTGACCTCAAATTCTACAATGTTATTTATCGATCGCCTAGAATTTGGGGTCGGGTCTTGACTTAAAAATTTGGGTCATACGTGTCTTCTCTATGAAGTTAGACTTATGAGTACGACGTTGGATACACTTAATTAAGTGATTGTGAATAAATATGTATGTTGTTTGTGTGGTGGGTTTTTTCGGCTCTCTATCGAAGAGAGAATTATTGACAGAGAACTTAGATGGTAGACTCTTTCTTTGAGATAATATAATTAATGTTGTGACTACTTGCGTGCACCCTAACTTAAGATTGTGTTTCTTAGGTGCTAGTCATCCACGGGGACCGAAATAAATCATTCTCCTGTTTATTATACTTACATACATTTGTCGTAATGACAATCATATAACAAGACAGCGTGTGTACTAGCCTCCTACTATACGTTCATGTCTAGGACTGTAGTGTTACATTTTTCTAGAAATGGAGGTTACTGATCCACTGTCATTGTTTAATCATGATGGTTAGTCTTGTGTGATTAGCTACCCACAAAAATAGTTACTTTTATGTTGACATGTCGTGCTTGATTTGGTGTGAATAATAAAATGTATGGAATAGATCATAAATGGAGAGTAGTGTGACACATGAAAATTCAAATAGCCCACTTCCACACCATGGGGTATTGTTCGCTTGGGGCCATCTAGCACAATTTTGTGATCCACAAAAGGCTTCTCACAATGAGAATATGTGACTACTATTTAGTCACCGAGATCACATACTATACACTTCTCACGATGTGGGACTAATCTTGGCAACCCAATTCACTGCAAGGTCTGTGACATGGGATCTTGCACTTACACTTGCTCACAACTCGTTACTGAGGATTCACGCCCAAATCTAGCCCTCACATAAACCAAAGGCATGCTCTAATACCAAATTACAACAACTCGAGAACAGTGAAGGTTGTTTTGCCATCTTTTCCTATAAATAGGACCCAAGGGTACCTAGGCTTACTAATTCTCAGGTCTTGTCTGAGGTAGCCCGGCACTTTGAGCCCAACCCGTATGATTTTGTCCTCAAAAGGTGTCTCATAATGCAAAACATGGCTCCAATATTTAGCCACTAAGCTCACATACACTGCAAGAGTGTGCGACTAATCATGACAATCTAGTTCACTACAAGGTCCACAATGATAGGAAGGCATATAAGTGCAATACCCTTGTCCCATACCTTGTCGTGAACCGGATTACCAGGATTAGTCCCTCAGTACTGCCGTAAATATATGTGATCTTGGTGGCTAATTAGTGGAGCCGGCGCACCTTCTATTTGTGGGGGCAGGGCCCAAAACGGACAATATCTCATGGTGCAGAAATGGATTAATTGTTACAGTTTAGTATCATAGTCGATGTTGGCATAGATTCGAGGACGAATCCTCGAAATAGGTGGTGAGCAAGTGTAAGTGCAAGATTCGTGAACTGAATTGAGAGGATTAGCTCACACCACCCAAAGTGAATGTGATCCTGGTGGCTAAGTGGTGGAGCCACACGTTCCCTGTTGAGGTATATTTATATACGTGTGTATGAGCTCCTTAACGGGTTAGTTAGGATCCGATAGGAATCCAAACCCGAGTCGGGGATTTAAGGTTTCACCTATAAATACCCTAGTTAGAGGCAACGAGGAGACCGTTCCAAACTTGACGGTCACGCGGATGTTTCGAGCACAACTCTAACATTCTCATTGTGGAATTGGTGTGACAATGCCTTCAAATTGGATACATGTTGGAGTAAGATAGTGCATGAGTTAGACCAAACATTACTTCTTCTCTTCCACTAATGTCATCGTAGTATCCAAGTTGAGTTTATTTGACAAAATATATCTCAGCTTGGTTAACACCCCGGAAGGAGCCGGACAGACAATGCCTCCAAATTAGATATAAGTTCGAGTACGTAAGATAGCGCGCGAGCTAGAACAAATGTTGCTTTGATCTTCTCTTCAACTACTCATGTCATCGTAGTCAAATTTAGTGTATATATTCAGCTTCATACTTGGGGGAGGGGATGAAGTAAGTGTATATATATTGTCTTTTACAGGATAGAAGGGATATCATAGCAAAAATAGAGGATATATTTTTTTTTGATAAAATTTGTGTGCTAATAGCCAAAAGCAATATTTCTTTAAACTCGCGCGCGAACACAAAATTTCTATCAAGGATTGGCAAGGAGAGCTTTTGCTAAATGTTAAAGCACCATCGAGTATATAATTAGGCTCTGTTTGGCGCGGCGTTTTCCAAGCGGCACCCTGCTCTTTCTGCCACCGCCGCGCCAAACATTAAAATCAGGTCCAAGAGTGGCTGACGTCACCGCTATTTATAGCGGTGGCCCGCTATTCCCGAGTCGCGGAAAATTTCCGCGACTCGGGACAGCAGCAGCGCTGCAGCCACAATGGCTGTGGCTGCAGCGCTACTGCCGTATTTTATATATATAAATTAATATATTAACTTAATTAATAATATTTAATAATTATAATATTAAGTTATTATTTTAAATTAATATAATATAAGTATTATAATGAAATGCAAAGTCTCCCGGACAATCATTTTAATATTTAAAAATTATAATATTAACTTATTATTAATTAATATATTATAAACTAATATAATATAAGTATATAAGTTATATATTATTAATAAAGACAATATTATTTATATAATATTTATAAAATAAAATTATTAACAGCACTGCAAACGCTGTTCTTCCAAACAGATTCGCAGATTCTGGCACCACTCAGCAAAACAGCTGATTATTCCACCACTGCTTCCCACCACTGCTTCTGCAGTCGCTGCAGCTGAGCCAAACAAGCCTTAATAATAAATCAGATATGCGCGTGAAATTATAGAATATAATAATTCCTAATTAGTACAATTAAATAGTTAAGCCCCACATATTGGTAAGTTAGTATTTTTATATTGTGATTGATATATGCATAAAGTTTTTCTTGAGCTTTAACAATAATTGGAGTCTTCTGAGGTAGTCAAAAATAGTCTGAACATGTATCAAGGCTGATTGCAAGAGATATGATAGGGTTCCTCCCGAAATCCTCGAGCCAGATCGGAGGCATATCGACCAAGGATTTCGGGGCAAACCAAACCGACCACGCGAGCCGTGCATGCAGAAAGCCACACTCATCCGAAGAGTCCCGAAAGAACCGTCAGAGAGAGTCAAGCCCGGGCAACGCGCGCTGAAGTGCCCCGCGGGGGGCAGCGCACACGTAGCGTGTGCGCGCCCACGACCGCACATGGCCGCGTGGCCGCGCATGGCCACGCATCGCGCGGACTATGAGCGCCCGTGGTCAAGGCCACGGGTCGCGCACCTCGCGGCCTGCGGCCGCAAATGGCCCCACGACCTCGCAGTCGTACAAGACTTCACACAGGGCGCGGCCTGTGGCCACGCCCCGAGCGGCCAATTTCTGTGCATGGCCGCGTGGTCACGCGACCCTGCAGGGTCGGGCCCTGTGCACGGCCATGCAGGGCCGCGCCCTGCACGCGGCCATGTAGGATTGCACCCTGCACGTTGCCATGTAGGGTTGCGCCCAGCGCAAGCCCTGCACATGGCCGTGCACGGCAGCCTAGGATGTGAGTGCCGACAGCGTACGCCGCCGGCAAGCCCCGGCCGCCCCCTTCGTCGTCGGTCGCTCCCTTCGTCGCCGGTCGCCCCCTTCGTCGTCGGTCGCCCACTTCGTCGTCGTCCGTCCCCTTCACCGCTGATCGCCCCCTTCGCTATCGGCCGCCCCTTCACCACCGGCCACCTCCGGTCGCCGCCACCGCCTCAGGCACCCTGCCCAAGCCGCACGAACTGCCCGGAGGTAAGGGCACTTCCTTCATTTAGTTAATTTTGGTGATTCAGGTGATTGAAACGAAGCGACGTCATTCACCAACACAAAATACTTCTCGGCGCATTTACCGACGCGCCCTCTAAAAAAATTATAAATAGAATCTCAAACCTTCATTTTTAGTCAAACAACTCAAAAGGCAGGAGATAACTCTAAGGTTTTCCGGCGAGATCGTGGACCTAAGCCGATCCTTCGCCCAATAATTCACTTTGCTCCCCTCCTTGCGCTACAGATTCATCACGCCTCAAGTGACGTCAACCGCCTTCACGAGAGCACTTTCATCTAGGCTCTGCATCAAAGAGAGCACTACCTCCAGACTTCTTCTTGTGTTACAGTTTCCTCACGTCTTAAGTGACGTAAACTACCTCTACAAGAGCACTCCCATCTAGGATCCGCGTCAACGAGAGCGCAAATTAAACTAAAGAAGCTCTGTGAACTTAGAATATTTTCCAGCTGGAACGCTCCCACCGAGGTTCTACAAGCTCAGTGTTGTCTCAATGTTGGAGTGCTTCTATCGAGGCTCCGAAGACTCTGTTGTTTTTCCTCATTTACCGTACTTGTAACGGAGTAGCGGCATGTCACCATCCAAAATCAAACCAATCTTTGTAATACTACAAGAAGCAAGTGGATTTTGGCTCGGAACGGTTCCAATCACATGGTTTTTCACCCTTTCGGGGTTTTCCACATCAAAAACGTCTCTTATCTGTTGTTGCGGGTTTCTTTAACTAATTGCGCGCCCGGCTCGACTCTGATCCCAGGCAGTCCGTTTCTCCAGACTGGGGAAAAAGTCGGGTAACTCACAATAATTTGGCGCCGTCTGTGGGAAAGTGTTCACAAAAGCTCTGACAAGTTTCTGAATCCCTCAACCAACAACAATGACAAAGAGAAGCGCACAAATTGCCAGTGGCGTGACGCTAGAGGAGCGAGCAAATCCAGCCCCCGCTTGCCCACGGGCAATGCCTCGCTTCGAGGTGGATCCACCATCACCGCATTCCAAGCATCGAAGGAAGAATGCAGGCGCCCGATGAGGGACCACCGCGCAAGGGCGCTCACCCTGCTAGAAGACTTGAGAGCTTGTCGCGCTCCCAACACGGATATCACTCTCGAAGGTCAACCACTGCAGATCCCGAGCCAGATAATGACTGAAGACACTGTCCGCTCCAAGGATCTCATCACTGACAAATCGTCCAGTGTTGAATTTTCTGGATCTAGGAATGAGCAGAGGTTACCTCAACTTAGAAAGCCAAACACAACCAGAGACGCATGCAGTAACAAGAATCTTTATTGATCACAACAATCTTCTTACAAGGCGAGACATACATGGCGAGACATGATTTCGCCAATGTACCAAGCAGAACAAAATACAAGGCAAATCTAACCGCGCGGACACAAGGAGTAGCCGCAGATTCTACTACTTCACTACGGAGTCCGCACAGACCGCCTAGTCCGCCAAACCGCGAACTAACCGAGCGGACAGACCGTTATTCCAATGCAAGCTCTACTCGTCGATCAGCAAGCCGCCTGGCTGCATGACCGCACGATCTGCTGCTGCCGAACTGAACAGGCCGCCTGAAGCAGACGACTTATTGAACCCCGAAAAAAAGTTGCCAAAGAGAAAACCGCATGATCGCTGTCCGCGACCTGTTGTTTACCGCCTGTTGCTTAACCGCAGAGTCCGCACTGTCCCTGACCGCAATCAGAGCAAAGTCCTGGCTTTTCAACGCTATCCGCACAACCTGCACAGCACAAACCGTTCAACTCCATTAACTCGGGCAGATACCAAAATCCAGTCCGCAGCAATTGTTCGCGGGCTCACTTACTGTTCATTCTCTCTAACATGACGTGACGGAGGGGTCCTATTTATAGGCACGATGAGGAGTATGGTCACCGCCCTAGCCGATAGGATCACCGCCACCATCCCGTGACGAACACCAAGCAGTTTGCTTAGTCCTCCACGACCTTGTGCGATAGCCAACCCGCCTCAGCATCACAAAGGCCGGACTGACTTCCCAGTCCGCCTTGTCGCCAAAGGGCCGTCAGACTTGGTCGGCATCCTGCAAGACTCTGCATCAACATCGCCTGTCTGCCATCTTGCGGAGAAAGCACAGTCCGCTCCCCCCAAGTTCGCAGCCAAGGCACCAAGCCAACTACCGAACTCGGTGGACAATGAAAGCAGTCTGACCGCCTTGCGAACACAACATCAGTCCGCATATCTCCGAGTCCGCAGCTAGACATCAAGCTGACAGCTGCCGGACTCAGTGGACAAGGCTCCAGTCCGCGCACTGAGGCAGAGACTTCTCCAGTGAATATTCGCCAAAAAGCAGCCAACCCACAGGGTAACACCTGTCGAGCTTGGCGGACTGAGAAGCAGTCCGCGCACTACTGTGCGATATCCCCGGACTGAGCTAACCATGGACTTGGTTCAGAACCCACCAAGTCCACACCACTGGCCACTAGGGCCAGTCCGCACTTACTGGCGGACACTGGTACCAGTCCGCAAAGCTTGGCGAACTCCAGCATCAATCCGCTCTAACCGGCGAACCCTGCGGCTACCACCAGTCGCACCACAAGAGCTAGACCAAGGCATCTGCCATGCCGGTCTGTCGAGCTCCAGTCCAGTCTGCACCTTGCCGGACTCCGCGTATAGAGGAGCTATCCGCTTGGTTACCATTTGGGAACATCCTGCTGTCTGAGCAAAATCCAGTCTGGCTGGCCGTCTCCTTTGTTCGTATAGACCGTGCGAACAGACCGCCAAGGCCGCCACTTCCAGCACACCTGCTGACTTGATTAACTGCCAGCCTGTCCGCGCTGTCCGCGCAAATAGATCGCCCTGGTTGCCTGGCCATCAGCTAACCACTGCCCTATTACTGACCTGCCTATCCACCTATCCAAATCGCACAGGCCGCGTGGATAGAACTCCCAGGTCGCGCAATCTGCCACTTTCACTTCACAATTTTCAACACTCCCCCTTGAATTGAGAAGTGGCAAGTAACCCCAGCAGTTCCCGTAACCTTGCACTTGGTCCCTCTGATAGGGCCTCTAAGAAGATGTCTAAGACATAGTCCTCGCCCTGCCTATCCTGGACCATAAGGGATCCCTCCAGCATCTCCCAAAAGGATCCATGCTTCCCTCTGCCTTTTTTAGCTTTGACCTCCACTTATGCGTCACAAGAGTATCACCAACGACCTTGGGCACAAGGTCCCAAATCTCGTCTCCCTTGAAAATAGTCACCTCCTCAACCTTGGTGTCATCAACCTCCTTGACTCCAGTGGTGTCATCACAGCTAGAAGATCCTTGCTCGATCTGAGGGACTTCAAGGAAACATGAGATGAAGCTCACCGAGTTTCCTTCACTATATCGAGCTGGTGGGTTGGTTATCCTCTTCGATCTCCGAAGACTTTGATCACGGCTAACCACCTCCGCTGCAACTCCTGAACCAGCTCCAATCCCGGGCAAACCTGGAGCATCGCTCCCCTTGCTATCTGAATAAGAAGCCACCGCCTTGGAACTAGAAGCACCTGGAGCATCGCTCCCCCTGCTTCCTGAACCACAGGCACCTGGAGTACAACTCCCCTTGCTTCCTGAACTAGAAGGCACCATCTTCGAACCAGAAGCACCTGGAGCATCTCTCCCCCTGCTTCCTGAACCTGACGTCTCTGCCCTGGAGCTAGAACAGCCTGGAGCTCCTGGTGACTCAGGCATCTTCAATTATACCTTTGCAGCAGCCTCCTCATGCCCATTATCTAACCTGCTCACCTATAGCTTAACATGTGAGTTATCTCAGTATGACGTAAGCTCATCGAAGACAACATCTCTTGACACGATGAACTTCTTCATTATTGGATCCATGCACCTCCATCTCCTCTTCCACTCATCATACCCAACGAAGACTAGCTTCGTCTTGAGAGCACCATGAGATTGTACATAGCAGGTATACCCAAACACTCGAAAGTGCTTCACACTGGCCTTTACCCCGAACATCAACTCATACGGAGTCTTTACGTTGATCGGATCTAGAGGCATCCGATTGATGACATGTACCGCGCAGGCCATCCCTTCCGCCCAAAAAGTCTTAGGAACGCCTTTGCATCGAAGTCAACACTTGCAGGTCTCCGTCAATAAACGGATCATCTGATCTGCAACACAACCTTGTTGCGAAGTATCTCCACAAGAGAGCTCTCTCCGGATGTCATGCTTTCTGCAGAAGTTAAAGAACTCAGCAGAACCGAAATCACCTCCGATTCCTGCTCTCAACTTCTTGATCCGCAAGCCAAGCTGACCCTCCACAAGCTTCTTGAACTCCACAAACAAGTGAAACATGTTCGACGTCTCCTTTATGAAGTATACCCAAGCATACCTTGAGTAGTCATCAACCAATAACAGCATATACCTACTGCCTCCAAGACTGGCAGTGACGGTCGGCCCCAGCAACCTCCCATAGATAATCTTCAATGGCCTTTTGCACCTTGTCTGTGCCTTATCAACCTTGAAGCGATCAGCTTCTCCGTGTTGACATCTCGTGCAAGCCTGCCCGTCGCCGAAGGATGACATCCTAGGCAAGCCTCTCACAAGGCTTCTCACCGTCATTGCTTTCAGCTTGTCCATCCCCACGTGCCCCAGTCTTTCATGTCAGATAGCTGCACTATCATTGGCCTTCATCCGATCATCACCAGAACTTGTTGTTGATCCAACCAAGTTCTTCTCCTTACTCTCAGCAAGAGTTACGTTCACCGAGTGCAAGACAACCTTAAACTCCTTCCTGAGATGATTATGCTGCTTGCATCTATAGCACCTTGGTCTTTCCTTCCTCTTCTCATCACGCCTAGGAGAATCACTCCTCTCTTGCTGATATGAAGTAGAAGGACCATCCTCCGCAGCCTTTTTCCCTTCCTTGTTGAACAACCCAACAAGAGAAGTCCACATCTCCGCAGCTGATCGATATCCGTCGATGAGGTCCAAGAGCTCCGATGAGATCAACTGCTTGAGGATCCCTTCCGCTTTCGTGTTTCTCTCCTCCCAAGCTCTCATCACTTCAGCAGTGCCAGTGACAGTAGTAATACTTTGCCTTTCTGCTCCGCAAACCACCTCCCAGAGGTCCTCACCCAGAAGAAAGCTCTCCACACAAGACATCCACTTCTTGAAGTTCGTCTGAGTTAGGAGATCAATACCAAGATCTCTTGCTAGTCCTGCTTCCATGGTCCAACACTGGTTTCCTCTTCACAAGAGCAATAGCAACTTCTAGTTGATCACTGCTTATCCATTCCAACCTCCTCTGATGCCATGTTGAATTTTCCGGATCTTGGAATGAGCAGTGGTTATATCAACTTAGAAAGCTAAACACAACAAGAGACATGCAGTAACAAGAATCTTTATTGATCACAGCAATCTTCTTACAAGGCAAGACATACATGACGAGACATGATTTCGCCAATGTACCAAGCAGAACAAAATACAAGGCAAATCTAACCGCGCGGACACAAGGAGTAGCCGTCGATTCTACTACTTCACTACGGAGTCCGCACAGACCGCCTAGTCCGCCAAACCGCGAATGAACCGAGCAGACAGACCGTTATTCCAATGAAAGCTCTACTCGCCGATCAGTAAGCCGCCTAGCTGCCTGACCGCGCGATCTGCTGCTACCGAACTGAACCGGCCGCCTGAAGCAGACGACTTATTGAACCCCGAAACAAAGTTCCCAAAGAGAAAACCGCTTGATCGCTGTCTGCGACCTGCTGTTTACCTCCTGTTGCTTAACCGCAGAGTCCACACTATCCCTGACCGTAATCAGAGCCAAGTCCTGGCTTTCCAACGCTATCCGCAAAACCTGCACAGCACAAATCGGTCAACTCCATTAACTCGAGCGGATACCAAAATCCAGTCCGCAACAATTGTTCGCGGGCTCACTTACTGTTCATTCTCTCTAACTTGACGTGACAGAGGGGTCCTATTTATAGGCACGATAAGGAGTGTGGTCACTGCCCTAGCCGATGGGATCACCGCCACGATCCCACAACGAACACCAAGAAGTCTGATTAGTCCGTCGCGACCTTGTGCGATAGACAGCCCGCCTCAACATCACCAAGGCCAGACTGACTTCCCAGTCCACCTTGTCTCCAAAGGGCCGTCAGACTTGGTCGGCATCCCGCAAGACTCTGCATCAACATTGAAAGAGAAGAGATAGATACTACTCTAGAGGGGGGGTGAATAGAGTTATCAAATTTTGCACTAGACAAAACTTGAAGGTCTACCCAACTCCCTTGGAGTGAATTGCGGAATTAAAAGATTATAGATATAAAATTAACCCTATATCCTAACACAAGTGTTGTGCACAAACTCAAGCTAACTGTAATTACAGTTAAGGCTTGGAAATCCTAATCAGCAACTAGCAACCTAGTTATATCTATTCACAGCCACAATGCAGGAAATAAACAAGGCAATCCAGACGACACAAGGAATTTATAGTGGTTCCCCAAACAACTTGGGTACGTCCACTCTTCTACCAACAAGGTAGGAATCCACTCAGGTTTTTGATCAGGTACCCTGCCACCAACAGGATCTGCTTCAGGTAGATCCAGAAACCCTTTAGACTTTTGATCAGGTGTCTAAAAACCAAGCACAGGTTTTTTATCAGGTGCCCTGCCACCAAGGGATACTTTTGAAGGGAGTAATAACCCTGTACAGGAGGGGGAAGAAGGTTAAGATGTCTTCTCTATTTTACAATAGATTAGAGAAGCACAAAAACTTGCACTGAGCTAGAAAGCTCTAAAGAGAAAAACCGCCTGATCGCTGTCTGCGACCTGCTGTTTACCTCCTGTTGCTTAACCGTAGAGTCCGCACTATCCCTGACCGTCAAAGGAATCAGCAACGGCCAAGTCCTGGCTTCCAACGCTATCCGCAAAACCTCCTGCACAGCACAAATCGGTCAACTCCATTACTTTATCGGGCGGATACCAAAATCCAGTCCGCAAAAATTGTTCGCGGGCTCACTTACTGTTCATTCTCTCTAACTTGACGTGACGGAGGGGTCCTATTTATAGGCACGATAAGGAGTGTGGTCACTGCCCTAGCCGATAGGATCACCGCCACGATCCCACGACGAACACCAAGAAGTCTGCTTAGTCCGTCGCGACCTTGTGCGATAGACAGCCCGCCTCAACATCACCAAGGCCAGACTGACTTCCCAGTCCACCTTGTCTCCAAAGGGCCGTCAGACTTGGTCGGCATCCCGCAAGACTCTGCATCAACATCGCATGTATGCCATCTCGCGGAGACCGCACAGTCCGCTCCCCCCAAGTTCGCAGCCAAGGCACCAAGCCAACTGTCGAACTCGACGGACAATGAAAGCAGTCCGCTCACCTTGCGAACACAACATCCTTCCGCATAACTCTGAGTCCGCAGCTAGACATCAAGTTGACAGCTGCCGGACACAGCGGATAAGGCTCTAGTCCGCGCGCCGAGGCGGACACTTCTCCAGTGAATATTCGCCAAGCAACCAACCCACAAGACAACACCTGTCGAGCTTGGCGGACTGAGAAGCAGTCCGCGCACTACTGCGTGATATCCCCGGACTGAGCCAACCATGGACTTAGTTCAGAACCAACCAAGTCCACACCACTGGCCACCAGGGCCAGTCCGCACTTACTGGCGGATACTGGTACCAGTCCGCCAAGCTCGGCGAACTCCAGCATCAATCCGCTCTAACTGGCGAACCCTGCGGCTACCACCAGCCGCACCACAAGAGCTAGACCAAGGCATCTGCCATGCTGGTCTGCCAAGCTCCAATCCAGTCCGCACATTGCCGGACTCCGCGTATAGAGGAGCTATCCGCTCGGTTACCACATGGGAACATCCTGTTGTCTGAGCAAAAGTCGGTCTGGCTGGCCGCCTTCTCTGTTCACACAGACCGCGCGAACAGACCGCCATGGCCGCCACTTCCAGCACACCTGCTGACTTGATTAACTGCCAGTCCTGTCCGCGCAGTCCGCGCGGACAGATCGCCCTGGTTGCCTGACCATCAACTAACCACTGTCTTATTGCCGACCTGCCTATCCGCCTATCCAAACCGCAGAGGCCGCGCGGATAGAACTCCCAGGTCGCGCAATCTGTCACTTCACTTCACAATTTTCAACATCCAGCACTGAAAGCTCCACACACCCCGCAATCCCTGACGAACTTCCAGGCATGTGCGGGAAAACTTCCATACAATGAAGGAAGTCACCACTCCAACCGATAAAGAATTCACTCGCGAGAAAGTAAGACACATGATCAAAAAGAAATATGAGCACGGAAGGAACCAAAACACGAAATCGTTCTATGTTTATTCTAGTTAGTAGGATCATGTGCAGCAATATCCGCTCAGCAAAATTGATGATCCATTACAATTTCTGCTCACCAAAATTGATGATCCATTGGATGTAATTTGAATAATCTTGATTCCGTCACAAAAAATACAATTCAAATAATGCTATGTGCATCCCCGCACGTGGGAGGTCGCCCGGCCTCCCAAATCGAGCGGCCTCTTGGCTGCTCGACCATCCGGCAACTCAATTTGGGAGGTCGCCCGGCCCTCCGGGAACCCAAATCGGGAGGCCCCTTGGCCGCCCGCCTCTTCAGCGGAGAAAATCCGGCAGTCCCTTGGCCGCTCGCCTTCGGCCGCTCGCCTCCTCGGCCGCACAAATCGGGCAGCCCCTTGGGCGCCCGCCTACTTCGCCACCCAAAATCGAGCGGCCCCTTGGCCTCCTACCTCCTTAGCCGCCAAAATCGAACGGCCCCTTGATCAACCAAATTGAGAGGCTCCTTGGCCATGGTCGGTGTTGCAATCCCCACAGCGCCGGCCGGGCCTCCCCTCCCTCGTCGATCGGGTGTCCGGAGTGCCCGATGGGCCCAAGCCGCCTGGGGGCAAAACCGTCATATTCATAAAATTGGTTGTTCGCGTGCTCTAATTCGTGCATTCCTATTCGTCTGTACAGAGTTATCGAGGTAAAATTATCGAGTAGTCTCTCCTAAAATCTACAAAAGGGGGCCTCTAAGGCCCTTATTTAGAGGGGGAGAGGGGAGAAGGCGCTAAAGAGCAAAGAATCTCCTAAGTTCCAGGAGACCGCTTCTGAGCGAGCCTCCGCGTGCTCCGCTCTCAAGACCGCGCCCGAGCGTCCTCCGCTCTCAAAACCACTTCCGAGCATGCTCCGCTCTCAAGACCACTTCCGAGCGCGCTCCACTCTCAAGACCGCTTCTGAATGCTCCTCTGCTCTCAAGACCACTTCTGAGCGCGCTCCGCTCTCAAGAACGCTTCTGAGCGCGTCGCCGCGCGCTCCACTCTCAAAACCGCTTCCGAGCGCACATGCGCACGCTCCGCTGTCAAGACCGCCTCCGAGCGCGCCTCCGCACACTCGGCTCCCAAGACTGTTCTCATATGCGCCTCTATGCGCTTCACTCCTGAATGACACTGGCAATCTCTAAGACTTTTTGCAAAGCTCCCGGAACACCTCTCAAGTGTACTCCAACACGCTCCGCACACATTGTGTCTCCTAGTCAGTAACAAGCATTCCGCTCCAGATCCCTACGCGCACATCAAGAGACAAATTGCAAACTAGAAGACGCGCAAAATACGCCGCTTAAGCCTCATGCAGTAGTCGAAGACTCGAGCGTGCTCTAAGCACAACACTACCCACTATAACAAGCAAATGACTTAGCTCCGTGAGGGGTGGCATGTCACCCTTCGAACACATCTCTCTCTTCCTCAACAATTGTAATGAGGAGCGGCCTATCATTCTCGGTTTCTCTACAAAACTCTGTACAACAACAAAAAATAACAGAAGTTTGGTCGGCACAGCTCCGAGCACGTGATTTTTTCATCTCTTTTCGAGGTTTTTCGCGTTTAAAAAAAGTATCCTAGCAGCAGTCTTCTTTTCATTGACTGTTTTTACGCTCGACCGTTCCGAGCTAAGACAGTACTATCTAGATCAATCTACAAGAGGCTCAAATTGACCGCAACAAATCTTATGTATAAGCATCATCAATAATTATAGGTGAAGTGTTTTTATTTCATTAATTAATATGAATAATCTTATTTATACAAATTTACATCAATAGTTTTGCAACTTGGCATGCTAGTGTTGTGGATTTGTAAGCTTGGTGACCTACTCGGCGGTCTCAAGATTGACTACTGTTGTACTTGGCCCGGTTACCATCTTCTGGTGTATGGCTGAGCATATTATTCAAAACTCGAAAATCGCTCGAAAATTATTCGAAAATTATTCGAAAATATAAATGGCTGAAAAACTGAGCCCGTCAGATTCTCGCTCATTCCGTCTAAATCATGAAATGAAATGAGTATCCACCATTTCGTCGGAAATGAAGTGATCCGGATCGCCGTCAGGCGTCAGGCGTCAGCCGTGCAATATGCTGGTCGGGTCTGATTTTTAAAAGCTCGCGCTACGCCTGATTAGAATTTGTTATTTTTAGCATTCATCTCTCTATTTTGTCACTAATGTCTTAGAGGAATTATATCAACTAAACAAATTAATATCAACGCGCTATATAAATTTAATTAAACTATAGAATATTAGTTTTTTTGACAGAGTAAAGTAAACTATGAATAATATTTAACTTGCATTATGTATGAAATGCTAGAATAGTGAAGCCAAAAATATAATTTTCTTTACCAATACTAGCCAATATAAAAGCCACTTGATTTAAATCTTATTTTATGTGTCCATTTAAATTTAGACTTTGTTTGACACGGCTATAATGGTCATGTGAATGTTGAATCTCACCTAAAGAATTTCATTTTCTTTAATGTTCAAAACTAGTTTTCTTTTTTGGGTGGCGATCATAATCATTGTCGATATGTCAAACATATATTTTATGACGGTGTTATTTTTGTTCAAACTCACGGGAGAAAAAATGTTGGGCTAGACGGAGCCTAAGGCTATGTTTGGGGGGGCTTATTTTCACCGGTCGAGCGGTTACGACCGCATGAATTGGACCTTAATTATGGCCCGGTTCATGCGATCGTAACCACTTGACCGATGAAAATAAGTCCCCCCAAACGGAGCCTAAGTTGGCACAATGGTGGCAGTCATAAACGCTTGGGTTAAACCATCATTCGTTAAGGATCACCCAACAAACATCATCCGTTTAAAATTAAAAGTGGGTGATATTACTTAGGTGGACGTTAAGGAATGACAATTTAATCATCATGTTGATTACCGCTGCCGCCATGCTAAATGGAGCCCAAGTTCAACACATAATTTAGTTCTTAAAAATTTTATATTTTCACTTTATTTATTTTTGATGGGGATGAAATCTCATTTATAAGCTTGGATGTGCACTTAACCATCTCACTCATGATACCTCCTATTGTGGGGATCATGAGTTTGATCACTCAACCCACTCCTCATGATCTTCATCACAATAGGAGAAATCATGGGAGCCTCACATTCAACAACTACCTCTGTCGCCGCCCACCACCGCCGTCAGCCGCCGCCGCCCGTCACCGTCGTCGGCCGCTGCCACCGCCGGTCGCCGCCACCGCCGGCCGCAGCCACCGTCCGCCGCCACCGCCACCGTCCGCCGCCACCGCCGCTTGCAAGCCGTCGTCATCCGATCACTACGGGGCCTCCATTGCCGTCCAATCTACAGGTAACCACCCACTAAACCACCAAGTTAGTGGGGGCCCGGCATAACCACCTCCTAGAGGCTATAAAAGGAGTCACAGGCCTCCTCATTTCTCATTTTTCGCTCCCGGAGTTTTCTTCTTCCTCAAGCCAGAGCCGTGTCGAACTTCTCCCTCAGGTCATCTTCAAGGCGCCTACGAGTCAAGTTCCCAAGTGCGCGGAGAATGGAAGAAGACATCCACCGCCAATGCTCAAACACGCCGTCCACCAAGTTAGCGTCTAGCACTCCCTCGGCGCAGCATGTTGCCTATTGCGGGTCAGAAATTCTCTCACCTCCAAGTTTGAACGAGGAGCAGTCTGTCGCCCTCGATTCTCTGAACACATTGTAACTGCAACCTGATAGTGGACTTTGACCAGCACAGATCCGGTCACGTGATTTTTTACCCAGTTGAGAGATTTTTCCACGTAAAAACATCTTGTGTCAATTCGTTCTTTTAACTGACTGTGTGCGCGCTCGACCGTCCCGAGAGCTAAGGCGGTCCAGTTTATTCCGGTCCAACCGGGACGACGAGTTTGCCCTCAACAATTTTGAGTTCCTATTTGAGAATATATATTATTCATGTGAAACGTACGTGGAGCATGTTGAGACTACGCTCAAAATAGTTTACAATAGCTCATCAAGTGTGAAATGACTATTAAGTATCTACAACGTAAAGTCATGTCATAGAGTGACACGAAACCTAATAGATCATTCTGAGTCGATCTCGACATACACGGACATATAATTAATTCCCTCACAAAGCAAACATAAATCACACCCGAAAATAGATGTACATTTTTTACGGGTCAGGCTAGGTCCAGTAATAGGTCATTGTGTTATTTTAGGTCAGGTTGGGTTAGCGTTTATAAATTTGCGCAAATGCTATGATATTCATGAAATCTGAATAATTAATTTTCTGATTCACTCGTGATCAAGTTTTTCTTTCAACATTTTTATCTTATCGAAGTTATTTCTTTCTCATTCAGTCATCATTTTTGATGTGTAAGTAGTCAAAATTCACTGACTCGACGAGAAAAATCCAAATAAAGTATTACTTTTGCAAAACTATTGGGGGGAGGGCCCCGGCCGCCCCCTAGATCTGCCTTCGTGACCAACAACACGGGTTTTGAAACCGAAAACCGGCTTCTGTGGAGTTCGGATCATAAGAAGGGTACTTCTCCAAATGAGTTCACTCAACCGGAAACTTAGGATCAGAGAATGACTCACGGCTGCAGCACGGAGGTTCCTTCACACACTCGAAAGATCTCAGAGTGTTTCCCCTCTTTAGTCAATGCTGAGCTAAGGACACCTCAAAAGGCGCTACAAGATCAAGTCTAAAGAAAATGAGAAGATGAGTAGCCTCACCTTCCGTGATATCCATATGGGTTTATTTATAGATTTCTGAGTCTGACTTGCAAATAGCGTAACTCTGTCGTTTTGTTTTACTATACGCAACCCAAGGTGGGTCTGCCAACAGCAAAACTTCGATGCTTGAAGAGGCTATTGACAGACCAAATTTCAGTAAATACATGTTATTTGCACCCCATATACGGAGGCGAGCGCGAGCCAGCTCGCTAATCCCCTGGACGGGTGCGGACATGCCCCCTCGACTCGTCTGCCTCTCAGGAGAGTGCGAGCTGGTTTCCTTCGGCTCGCTTGCCTCCTAGACGGGTGCGGGGCAACTCCCGCGGTTCGCCCTCCTACTTGGCGGATGCGGGCCGGCTGCAACCGGCTCGCCCGCCTGCTTTGGCGGATGTGGGCCGGCTGTCCCTGGCTCGCCCGCCTGCCGACCTGATGGGGTCGGCTGCTCCAACTCGCCTGCCTGCTTGGCGGATGCGGGTCGGCTGCCCCGGCTCGCCCACCTGCTTGGCGGATGGGGGCCGGCTGCCCCGGCTCGCCGAGGACTCGTGATCCCATGACCTATCCCGAGGGCCTCACTTCGCTCTGCCTTGTTGAGTACACTCGACGAACACGGGGTTGTACAACAGGTTTCACGCCGAGCACAATAGATGATTGAGAGACAACTAATGCACTGGGCATGAGGAGACTTCGACTCTATTTGTTTGGGCGTTTTGATACTTCGTTTTGGGCAAACGCCGCCGGAAGGAGGGTAAACAAATGAACCTCCGGCGGCGTTTGCTCCGTTTCCACCCGCCCGCCTTTGAAACGCCCCAAAAAACTCCGTTTGGAACAATCACCTCCCCCCTCCGATTCGAACACTCCGTTTCCACCCGCCGGATCGATCCACCACCGCCGAACCAAATGAAGCCTTCGACCACCGAAAATATTGTCGTGTAAAACAGGTGCGCCCAAGAGTATTTGAGCATAATTGAGGTACACATCACGTGGGATCGCCATGTGCACCATCACTCAAAACAATATATTGTTTTCTGATATTATTTTAATTTAGGGGTCCACGTCAGCCCTTGACTCAATTCCTCCATAAAGCGAGTAGGCCTATTTCTTCCCCATCCTCTATCTTCTCCCTCGCCGGCCCCCGCTCCAATTCCACCATGGGCTGCTCCTCCTCCTCATCGCTTCGCGCGGCCGCCGGCGACGGCTATCCTTCAACGGCGATGATCGTGGCCACGGATGGATCTCTCATCGAGTACAGCGGCGGGATCACCGTCGCCGAGGCACTCGTGGCGGCAGGGCAAGGATGCGTGCTCTGCCACTCCGACAAGATCTTCTTCGATGCGTATCCTCCGGCGGCGGCGCCGGAGGAAAAGCTCGAGCCAGGACAGATATACTTCCTGCTTTCGTCGGCGCAGCTCCGGAGGCGGCTTAATGGCTCCAATGCGGCGACGCTCGCGATGCGGGCGAGCTCGGCTCTGAAGAGGGCGGCGGAGAAGCGGGGGAGGAAGATGAGGATTAGGGTGGCGCCGATGGCCGGGGCGGTCGATTTGGAGGTCGGTCGCCGCGGCAGAAATTTGGAATGGCGGCCGGCACGGCGGTGTTTGGGAAGATGTTAATTGCAGTTCTGCTTTTACCCCCAAGTTCCTATAGATGCCCTCCCCATTTTTTGTCTATTAATATTAATAAGTAATTGTATTTATTAATCAAAACTTTTACAACCCTAATATCTAAACATTATCCTTGTAGTTGCCCAATGCTGTAACGAGTGTATTATCATGAATCTACTAGAAGGTTCTGTTTGGATGGGCGGCGGGACGCAAGTAGGCAGAACGCTGCCGCCGCAAGCCCGGAAAACAAACACTTTTAACACTTCTCTCACGCACGCGGCGACGTTTGCTCCCGCCCTTTGCGGAACAGAGAAATAGCTCTGTTTTCAGCGAGGCTCGCACTAAATCCGCCTTAATTGGGAATTAGGATTCCTTCTAATTCATTTCATCACTTCTTAATTCATTTCATCACCTCATCATGGCCTTAAATTCGTCAAAGCTAATGACGCCGTCTCCGTTGAGATCATAGCCCCTCATCATGAGCTTGCAGTCCTCCAAGCTCCGCTCCTCCCCGAGTCGCCGGAGCGTCCGCCGTAGGCTCCCGGCGGTGATGCCCCCCTTCCCTTCCATCTCATACGCCGCGAAAGCATCCATCAAGCTCCTCTCTTTCTCCTCTCCCTCCTCCGCTTCCACCAGCATCAGAAAATCCCCGTAGCCCAGCTTGCCATCGCCGTCCGAATCCGAGGCTTCAATGGCCGCCTCCGCCTCTCCCTGCAGCATCTTCTCTCCGGAGAAACTACTCATGCCCCTGCGCAGCTCCGGCGCGGAGATCTTCCCGTCTCCATCTACGTCCCATGAGCGAAAGACCTGCTCGAATCCGTGGTGCGCCGGCGGCGCCGGCGAGGCGGGCGGGGGAGAGTGTTGCTTCGGCTTCTTCGGCGAGATGGCGCCGCGAATTCTGGAGAGGAAAGAGGGGCGGCGAATTCTGCCGGAAATCTTCATCAGCTTTGTGGGATATATTGAGAGGTTGTGAAGATGGAACGAAATTGGGTTTTGTGGTGAAAAGTGATTTTGAAATATTTGGGTGATGCGTTTGGAATTTTAATGATTTCAAAAGCGACGTTAGCGGCGCGGTGTCTGAATTTTCCAGTGGGCGGGTGGCGGCTGATAGCAGCTTTAACGGTTAATAATATGGGCGCTCGGGGCGAATAGATAAGAAATGGTGCTGGATAGCCTGGACCGCACTTTAGAGTAAAGTGCAAAATTGTATTTTATGGTCCGCCTTATTTGCACTGCTACAGTGTTGTGCGAGTAGCGTATCTAGTCGTGCATTCACACATCAAATTAGACGCACGCTTTTTAATGTAAGAACCTAAAATTTACTCCATGTACAAGGGGCGGTAAATTTTGACTTTACCGTAAAGTGTATTGTTCCGATGATCCGTGTGAATCAGTACAATTCACTTTGAGATGTGTGCATTGCACTTTTGCAAGACTATCGGATGCACTTTAGGGTAAAGCGTAAAATTGCATGAGAAAATTTTGGGTGCTGTTATTAGCAAACCCACTTTCGTTTCTAGCAAATCAGAAAAAAAAAAACAGATTCCGTCATTTTTTACATTTTTTTTCTTCCTAAAAATTAATACTAGCAAATCAATCTTGTTTTTTGACATTTTTGAATTTTGAGCCCCAAATATTTCTCATTTGAAAAAGTGATCAACATGAAAGTTGTAGATCTCATCGAGATCTACAACTTTCATGTTGATCATTTTTTCATTTGAAGCCGTATAGGCCTCCAATTTGGGCCCTAAAAAAGACATGAACGGAACGTACAGATTTTCGACGTGATTTTTTTCGGGACCTAAATCGGGGGTCTAAACTACTTTAAATCAAAAGGTGTTCAACATGAAAGTTGTACATCTCGACGAGATCTACAACTTTCATGTTGAACACGTTTTGATTTGAAACCGTTTATGCCCCCGAAAAAAGTCACGCCGATCCCGGGCGTCCGTACATATGTACGACGTAACTTTTTTCAGGGGTCAAATCGAAAGTCTAAAGTGCTTCAAATCAAAAAGTGTTCAACATAAAAATTGTAGATCTCGACGAGATCTACAACTTTCATATTGAACACTTTTTGATTTGAAGCCGTTTATGCCCCCGATTTGTCCCCCAAAAAAAGTCACGTCGATCCTGGATGTCCGTACATATGTACAAAGTAACTTTTTTCAGGTGTTGAAGCCAAAAATGACCTCAACGAATGTTCACGAACCAAAGTGCTGCCGACGCCTACTTCTCTCAAATCTCGACCCCTGACTGGCTGCTAAGGTCCTAAAACAGACCCCAAAGCCTCAGCTGGGAGGTCCCTCCACACACCCGGAAGATCTCTGAGAGCTTCCCCTCCAAAGCCAAATGCTGGGCTGGGAGCTCCTCAGAAGGCACTAGAGTTGGAGAGTAATGAAAGCCTGCCTTCCAAAGAGCCCCTATGGGTCTTTTTATAGTCTTCCTTTGACCTGAAAAATACTGAAATACCCCTGAAGGGTCTGCCAATAGCCAAATCCCGCTGTCATCCCAAGGGCATTTGGGTAATTTTGCCTCGGGATAATAATAAAATAATCTCCTCTGGACTCCGGGTCCCACCCCGTGGGCCCACTTGGCGAGACCCCCGGCCTAGAAGGCTCTCGCTGGGTCCCCTCTAGGCCTGCCTTGGCGAGAGCTCCTGCCAGGAAGGTTCTCGCGCTAGGTGGTCATGATGCCATTGCGAATGAAGGCTCACCTAAGGCCTTCTCGCCTGCCCTGGGCGGGAGCTTTCCCTAAGGCGGGAGCTTCCGCAGTCAAGCCACCCGCTCTGGTCGGTCGACGATCCCTCCTGCCGGGAGCTCGACTATCTGCGCTCGACTATCTGCCCTGGTTTCCCCAGCTTTTGCCTGCCCTTGGCGGGAGCTCCTTCAGGGCGGAAGCTCCTTTGGCTTTGGACCCAAAGCCTGTCGTGGCGCGAACGATATCGCCCACCGCCAGGCGGGAGCCTTTAAGGACGAGAACTCCACCAGTATCCCTTAGGGTTAACCCAAGGCTAGCCTGAGGCTAGCCCAATCCCTCAGTGAAGTCTCCGGGTCTCACCCAGCGAATATGGGGTTGTACATCAGGGGTCAAATCCGGGGGTCTAAAGTGCTTCAAATCAAAAATTGTTCAAAATAAAAATTGTAGATCTCGTCGAGATCTACAACTTTTATGTTGAACACTTCTCATGAAATTATACGTATAAGACGCAGTTCAAAGGACGTATATATTCTTATATACACTTAACTCGTATATACAACACATCCTTATAGTAATTAGAAATCAAATATATTTTTAAACGGTTAAACCGATCGATATTTTGTTTAAAGATTTTGGTGCAGATAATGATCATTTGTAATGTCATTATATGCAGCGGGTTATTTTGAAATAATGAATGTTTTAAATAAAACTTAATTATTTTAAAAAAAAATCATGTTGGTTTGCTAGTAAAAAAATGGTTTTAAAATAGCCATTTTGAAAATAAGGGTTTGGTAATAATAATGATTTGCTAGAAATCAAACTGAGTTTGCTAGTAACAGCACCCAAAAATTTTGGTACTCTTTTTAATAAAATAGATTTTTTAATAAAAAAATAATATTGATTAAGATATTTTTGCAATTATTATAAGTAACTATTTGTCCATTATTTTTTTTAAAAAAAAATCAATCCAAGTAAAAAAAAATTATTCAGGCTCCATTTGGTTCGGCGGTGGCGGGTCGATCCGGCAGGTGGAAACGGAGTGTTCGAATCGGAGGGGGGAGGTGGCTG
Source organism: Platanthera zijinensis (assembly GCA_039513925.1). Classification (NCBI taxonomy): domain Eukaryota; kingdom Viridiplantae; phylum Streptophyta; class Magnoliopsida; order Asparagales; family Orchidaceae; genus Platanthera; species Platanthera zijinensis. Next base: position 125,416,348 of record CM077098.1, read on the forward strand.
CTCCAAACGGAGCTTTTTGGGGCATTTCTCAAGGCGGGCGGGTGGAAACGAAGCAAACGCCGCTGGAGATTCATTTGTTTACCCTCCTTCTGACGACATTTGCCCAAAACAGAGCAGCGAATCGCCCAAACAAATAGAGCCTCAATCTGTAATGGAACGCCGCTTAATTAGAAAATACTTAAAATTTCAATTCGAATTAAAAAAAAACTTAGAATACAGACAAATAATTATTTAAAATGATCATAAAATGCACTAATTAATATTTTGCATTTTTTTTACAGAAGACAATTTTGTATGTATACAAAAATATGATTTAGGCGCTGTTTGGGACAGCTTATGCTGATCAATCGCGCTCGGGTGAAAAATATTATGCATGAGCGAAAAAAACTCTTCTGAGTGAAAAAAACGTGTCATAGCGAAAAAATCGCGTCAGGAAGAAAAGATCGCGTCCGGGCGAAAAGATCGCGCCCGGGCGAAAAGATCGCGTCCGGACAAAAAGATCACGCGCAGGCGAAAAGTTCGCGACCGGGCGAAAAAATCGCGCCTTGGTGAAAAAATAGCGTCGGAACGAAAAAATCGTATATGAATAAAAAAGGGTAATGTTAAAAGCACTCCAATAATCGCTATTGGCACACCATAAAACTCCCCAAATACCTCTAAAAACCCTAACAGCCCAAACCCTTAAAGCCTTTAACCGCACTCCACCCGACGGCGCTCCACATCCCGCTGTTTGGCCTTCTTCTCACCCGCTCCCAAGTGCTCGTCGGCATCGCATTGCGATTTACCGCTCCAGGCGAGGCTTCCGACGTCGGCGTTTTGCTACTTATGTGGTTTAGGGATTGCCGCTACCTCCCGATCGCACGGAGGAGGAAGGTCGGTCCGCCTTCCCCCACCTTCGTTCACATCCCGCTACTTTTGTTGTTTTAACTTCATTTCTACCTCCTTCGTGCTTACCACAGCATCGACGAGTATGATCAGCGAGCCCCTTTCCGTCGACAGTCCTACCACACAGCATCGGCGAGTGTAAATCAGGTATTTCCTACCTTCCTTCTTGAGTTATCATACTATCTCCAACATCTCATCTCTATGCTTGATATTTCCTATCTCCTCCCTGATTTATTGCACTATTGATTTGAGCTAAGAAACTATAGCAACGACTATTTGCTCTATTTGCTCAAGCAACAGGGAAGTTCCGCATGGATTGGACACCCTCATGAAAGTTCCGCCTGGATTGCATGCTAAAAAGGATCTCCCGGTGACAATCTTTAAAACTGGTAAGTTTTGTTGGTCAAATTTTTTCACAGTTTTTTTTTCAAATGAAAGTTACAATACCATTCTAAATATATGAAGACATGTCTCTTCTTCCAGCTCCTCATTAATTATACTCATTGGTTGTTCTTACTGCCTGACTGTTACTCTGATTCCAACTGGAGACATGTCACAATTGTCCGGAATAATCTTAGTGAAGTCCTAAAGAACTAATATTTCAGTGCGTGATCTTATGTTTGATCTCAAACTCAATGATTCACTTTATGCAATCTGTTGGAGGAACTCTTTGAATTGCTAATTTTTAAGATGAACCTTTGATAGAAGTATGCTAGCCAATGAAAAATCTGAACATCATGTATGCAATGTGGTGTAGGCTAGTCTTAAATGACTTGCTTCATGGAAGGATTATTCTTCAATTCTTCTTTGGCAACAACATAACCCAAGAGCATGAGACTAGTGTCCATGATATTATACTTCTTAGCAATTTCATATAATAGTTCCCTCCTTAGTGCATTAAATATCTCGTTTATGTTTTGCAAATGGACTTCAATAGTGAGATTGTATTCGTGAATGTCATCAATGTGCCTTCTTCTATTGATTCGATTGCTAAATCTAATGTGCCTTCTTCTATTGATTCGATTGCTAAATCTAATGTGTCTTCTTCTATTGATTCGATTGCTAAATCTAACTAGCAATTACATAATTTATTTGTTGCAGACTTTTTTTGTGAAGCTTGCTAGTAATTGGCAGGCCTTTTTTGTGAAGCTAGTTGTTTTCAACCACCAACTGCAGGTATGAAAATCCTGGTCAAAGCATCTTTCAAATGTTAGCCAATTTATTTCCTAATGCACATGCAATTTTATAGGATGGATGTAGGCATGCATTTTGATACTGGCACATTTTTTCCTAGTAAAGAAGAATTTGTTCAATGGGTTCGCAATATTGCCACGGGGTTGGGATTCATTGTTACCATTCAAAGAGCGGATAAGATTGATGGTAGGCCCAGACCAAGGGTTTTTCTAGGTTGTGATAGGAGTGGTTTCCCGAGAGATAATCAACAGAAAAAGGGCTATGTTAAGAGAAATATAAGAAAAACAAGCACTAAAAGATGTGGTTGTCCGTTTGCTTTAGTGGGACAAAAAGAATCAGAGGTAGATGAGTGGAAAGTACAAGTCAGGTGTGGACTGCATAATCATAGTTTTGTTCATCTTGAAGCACACAGTTACGCAAGTAGATTAAATTCCGAGGAACAAAAAATAGTTGCGGATATGTATGCTTCTGGTGTAAAGCCCAGAAAAATATTATCAGCGTTAAAGAAATGAAATGAAGAAAAAGCTACGAGAAATATTGGAGCCTACGACGAGTCAAACCTTAGAACCATGTTTGCCTATTAAATTGAAAGGGAGACCGCGTGGAAGTTACAAAAAGTTTAAGGACGAATACAAATCTACAAAGAGAGAGCTCTCATTGTTTGAGCATGTATTAAAGGGGGAAGAATATCCAAAGAGGAAAAGGGGGAAGTTAATGCCAAGAAGAAACCAAAATAAGAATAGGTTTCTTGAATGTATTCGGGAAGAAATGCCTGCATATATTTCTTCTCATATTATTGATGTTGTAAATGTGGTTGGAGACGGGCATTGCGGTTACAGGGTGATCGGTTTAGCATTAGAAAGGGTGATAACTGGTTGCAAGTGAGGAAAGATCTTATCGAAGAAATCAACGCAAATGAATTTCTATATAACAACATGTTTGGGAGTTCAAGTCGATCAGAGCTTCTGTTATCTCTGGATTGTTCTTCAATTCCTGCACCGTTGGACAAATGGATGACTATGCCGGATATGGGATTAATTATTGCTTCACGTTACAATGTGGCGGTTGTTCATTATTCTAAATTCCAGTCTTTTACATTCCTACCTTTACACTCAGCTCCCCCATTAAATCGAAAGACTATCTTTATTGAATTTGTTAATGACAATCATTTTATACGATTGTTGATGAGTGAGGATTGCCCACTACCCCCGGTAATATCTATGTGGATGAGGTATCATGCTTCAGTTGCAGAAGGGTGGGACTTGACTTATGTTTCACGGGTTAGAGTGGGGGTTAAGAAAGAACAACTGGAAGCAATAATTACTTTGACTGGACCTTGATCCTAAGGTATGCATTTTTTCTTTTTCAATTCAATATACAACATTTATTGTTAATTTCTCACAACATATCTTCACGTGCAGATGCTTATCTTTTTGTTGCATTGAGCCTTCATTACAATGCATAATTACAACATATTAAGGTATACGATTGCGATTAATTTTTTATTTTCCTTGGCTTATCTTTTTTTAAGCTTCTATAAGATATTTAACTTGTGCTCATTTTTAATTACAGCTGATTGGATATGCTTATCATTTGGATATATTTATCGGCCTCAAACAAAGATGATTGACATAGACAATTGCGATAAATCTTCTATTTTGTTCTCTTTGTCTAACATATATTGTATTTTTGGAACATATTGCAATTACATTTTGGAAACTTGATTGGTGTGTACCTCATTTTGGGTATATAGCAATTACATTTTGGAAGCATTTAATAGTTAATTTTTGGCGCTCATTTTAATTTTTTTTTATTTTGGTGTGTTAATAATCATATGGTGTGTAAATATAATATTTGGTGTGTAATTAACATTTGGCTTTCAATAGCCAAACATGGTGTGCTTTTAACATTACCCATAAAAAATCACTCATATGACTTTTTTAAGAGATAAGCGCTTATGAGAAGCCATAAACTAGACCCAGATAGCTTATTAAAAATCAACTTATCATCAATTTTAAAATAAGTGATTTTATATAAGCTGTACAAACAAACAACTATAAAACTGCTTTTGAGTTTTAAATAGAGATTATTTATTAGCATAAGCTGTCCCAAACAGAGTCTTAGTAGTTGTAGGCTTGCAGCTTATCATTCTCATGATATGTTACAAATTTTTTTTATTTATTTATTTATATTTATTTAAGAGGAGCTATAAAAAAAAGGAGGGTTAGATTTATCAGCACTTCATATTTTCACATCTTTTGAGATCCTCTCCAAACACTAATTGGGCCGGGATGCTTTGTGCATTAGGCTGCTCCTTTATTTATAAGAAGTTATATTATTAGGGTGCTGTTATTAGCAAACCTACTTTTCTTTCTAGCAAATCAGAAAAAAAAAACAGATTCAGTCATTTTTTGCATTATTTTTTCTTCCCAAAAATTACTACTAGCAAATCAATCTTGTTTTTTAAAATTTTTTATATTTTTGAATTTTGAGCCCCAAATATTTCTCATTTGAAAAAGTGATCAACATGAAAGTTGTAGATTTCATCGAGATCTACAACTTTCATGTTGATCATTTTTTGATTTGAAGTCGTTTAGACCTCCAATTTGGGTCATAAAAAAGACATGCACGGAACGTACAGATTTTCGGCGTGACTTTTATCGGGGCCCAAATCGGGGGTCTAAACTACTTCAAATCAAAAAGTGTTCAACATGAAAGTTGTAGATCTGGTCAGATCTGGGATCTGACCAGATCTACAACTTTCATGTTAAACACTTTTTGATTTAAAGCCGTTTATTCCCCCGATTTAGCCCCCGAAAAAAGTCACGTCAATCCCGGACGTCCGTACATATATAAGACGTAACTTTTTTCAGGGGTCAAATCGGGGGTCTAAAGTGCTTCAAATCAAAAAGTGCTCAACATGAAAATTGTAGATCTCGTTTTCATGTTGAACACTTCTAATGAAATTGTACGTATAAGACGCAGTTCAAAAAGACGTATATATTCTTATATACACTTAACTCGTATATACAACACATTCTTATAGGAATTAGAAATCAAATATATTTCTAAACCGACCGATATTTTGTTTAAAGATTTTTGTGCAAATAATAATATTTTGTTGAAAAAACAGCTTTGGACATACTAAACATTTGCGGCATTTTGACTCATCTATAATGCTAACATAAGTGGTTGAATGAATACATTTGAAATCATTTGTAATGTCATTATATGCAGCGGGTTATTTTGAAAGAATGAATATTTTAAACAAAATTTTTTAAAAAAAATTGTGTTGATTTGCTAGTAACAAAATGGTTTTCAAATAGCAATTTTGAAAAATGAGGGTTTGCTAATAGTAATGGTTTGCTAGAAATCAAACTGGATTTGCTAGTAACACCACCCTATTATTATTATTGTTAATATTATTATTATTAATTATTCAACATTGAAGAAGAACCACCGTATGTGGGCAAAAAATTATGTACGTGTTACTTAGAGGAAGATACGTAAATTATTTTTTTGAGACGAAATTACGGTCTTTTTTAATAAATAAATTGTGGAATATTTGTTTTTGTATTTTACGGTCATTTTAAAATCTTATATGTATATATTTTGAGTAAAAAATACAGTTATAAATTATTATACTTATTTTACAACTGTATTAATATGGGCGATCGGGGCGAATAGATAAGAAATTGTGCTGATAGCCTAGAGTACCACACTTTAGGGTAAAGTGCAAAATTGTATTTTATCATCCGCGCTATTTGCACGGCTACTGTAGGTCTGTTTGGGACTGTTTTGGCGGCTAGAAAAGTTCTTTTCCAACCGCCATAGCTGTTTTTAACATGTTTGGAACGGCCGTTCTTTGAAAATCGTGGTTGGCAAGAAGCTGTTTTATTTTCTCTTTGATAAGCCAGTGCCCCCCCCCCCCCCCCCCCGCGATCCAGAAATCCCAAAATCGCGCTTTTAACAATGTCGTGCGAGTAGCGCATCTAGTCGTGCACTCACACATCAAATTAGACGCACGCTTTTTAATGTAAGTGTTGGGGTTGTGGAACACTTCCGGTCCTCTTGTTTCTCACACCGGGTTAGCTCACGTGAGCTTAGAGGAATCAAAGTGTGATCCCCCTCCGACATATCTGGCGCCGACGACAGCGGGGGTCCGGGGGCAGCCGCTCCTGGCGGAGGTCCCGCTGTCCGGACAGCGGGCAGGGGTCCAGGGGACAGCGTCCCCGGTGGGGGTGCGGGGGCAACGCCCCGGCCCAAAATTTTTGGGGAGATGTTTTCTCCAGTCGTCGAACCCAGCTCGACGATCGTCGAACTAGGTTCGACGTCGAACGTCGAACCCAGCTCGACGTTCGACGCGTCGAACCCAGATCGACGTTCGATGTTCGGGCCGAGTTCGACGATCGTCGAACGCCGTTCGGCGTTCGACGATCCTGTCATGCTGAAGCCTATTTAAGGCGTATTCCGGTTCTTTTTTAGGGATACAGACGTAACGTCGGCTTACAGCTGGTATACCTTTTGGAGGCGCATACAAGGAGATTGTTGGCGGCGATCCATAAGAGGGTTATTCTCTTTTGTTTATTGTCCAGAAGAAGGAGTTTAGGTAGAATCGGTTTAGATCTTTGTAACCTTGTGTAATCTGTATTTCTTTTGATGATTACAAGAACTGAGAAGAGAATGAGAGAGAGGACGTAGCCCTGTTTTTTGGGTGAACCTCTGTATATCTGTGTGTTTGTGTGCTTGCTCTGTTTTTCATTTGTTTACTGCTTTATTCGGATTTCTGCTTCTCGGCGCTCCGGTTTTCCTACAGTAAGAACCTAAAATTTACTCCTTGTACAAGGGGCGGTAAATTTTGCACTATACCGTAAAGTGTATTGTTCTGATGATCCGTGTGAATCAATACAATGCACTTTGAGATATGTGTATTGCACTTTTGTAGGAGTGTAGGACTATCGGATGCACTTTAGGGTAAAGTGTAAAATTGCACTTTTCCGCCTCCCTTGTCCCCCCCCCCCCCCCCCATTGCATGAGAAAATTTTTGGTACTCTTTTTAATAAAATAGATTTTTTAATAAAAAAATAATATTAATTAAGATATTTTTGCAATTATTATAAGTAACTATTTGTCCATTATTTTTTTAAAAAAAAATCAATCCAAGTAAAAAAAATATTTATTCAATATGTAATTGAACGCCGCTTAATTAGAAAATACTTAAAATTTCAATTCGAATTAAAAAAATACTTAGAATACAGACAAATAATTATTTAAAATAATCATAAAATGCACTAATTAATATTTTGTATTTTTTCTACAGAAGACAATTTTGTATGCATACAAAAATATGATTTTATTTTATTTATTTATTTATATTTATTTAAGAGGAGCTATAAAAAAATGGAGGGCTAGATTTATCAGCACTTCTCATTTTCACATATTTTGAGACCCTTTCTCCAAACACTCATTGGGCCGGGATGCTTTGTGGCTTGTGCATTAGGCTGCCCCTTTATTTATAAGAAGCTATATTATTAGGATTTGGATCCCCTGGAATTCGTACGGACAACTCCAGAATGAAGTTCGACCCATCTCGCACGTTGGATCCATCTCGCGCAAGATTTCTCGTTTTTTAATTATTTTAATTATTTTTTACTATTCATTTTTTGTCTTTTAGCGCCTGGATTCATCTTGTCGTATGATTGACGAGATGAATCACTCGCACGCGTTGAATCGAACTTCACCCTGGAGTTCTCCGTACGAACTCTAGGCGATCTGGATCCATAGTATTATTATTATTATTAATTATAAGAAGAACCACCGTATCCCCGGGAAACCAATGAAAATCCAGAAATTAGTGGGGTCCACGGTGCAAAGATTTGCCGCCCTCAGTACCCCACAAATTTCTGCCTTCTCATGCATGTCTTTGATGGGGCCCAGGGTGCACAGTTTTATGGAATCTTATCTTTTTTATTGGACTTCGCTTCGGTTGATTAAGACATGAAAAGGTGGAGAGTGGAAAAAGAAATAAATATTTCTCAATTATCATAGTCGGCATCGGAATTGCATGGAGATCGGACGACCACTGTTTCGACAGGGCTTTCGGCACGATATTAAAAGCTGCTGGCTAAAAACATAGAAATAGTTGGCGTATTGTTAGTTCTCCTTCAGTTTTTTTTAGAGAAACGATAGTTGTGTTGTGCATCGTATCTTCAAATTTTTAATTAGACTAACAAAGAATCAGCTTTTAGCGGACACTTTAACTTTTACTCGTCTAAGGCTCTGTTTGGCATAGTGGTGGCGGTTGTGAACGCGGTGATTATGAACTATAGTTCGTGAAAATCCGGCTTCACCTAATGAATTTCATCCACTTTTATGTTTAAAACAAATTTTCTTTTCTCGGTGACAGTCATAGTCATTGGTCTTGCCTAACATTCATTCTATGATATTAGTGTTTTTGTCTGGACTCACGGAAGCAAAAAAAGATTTGTCAAACCGAGCCCAAGGCTCTACTTATTTAAGCATTATTTTCATGTTGCAAATTTCAAAGGAAAAAACCTGAAAGCAGTTTTTTTAGGTCTCGTTTGGCACGGTGGTGACAGTCATGAACATGGGGGTTAAACTGTCATTAGTTAACGCCCATCTAAGGAGCTTCATCCAATTTTATGTTCAAACGAATGATGCTTGTTAGGTGCTCCTTAAACGAAGGCTCCGCCCGCTTCCAGGCGGGCTAAGCCCGCATTCTAGCGTCTATGTCGAAGGGCAATTTTAAAAAACGAAAAATTGCGCAAACAAACAAAAAATTGCATAATAGAATTTAAATTAATTTTTATTGCCTCTCTTTTCATTAAATGTTGCAGGCCCCACCTCTTCTTTTCTTCTCTTTGGGTCTATTTGGCGCAGCTCTGGCGGTTGGAAAATCTCTATTCCAGCCGTCAGAGCTGCTTTATATGTGTTTGAGACAGCTCCTTATGAAGAGCTTTTCAAAAATCTGGAGCTATTTTGCAGCTTTTCAGAAATCTCCACCCCCCCCCCAGCTTCAGCTTCCGCAAAATAGTTTTCTCTCTCACAGGTTTTGGAAATCTAATGGTTTCTTCAGTTGAAACATGCTCAGAGGCCGGACGGCCTTCCTCCGGCGATTCCGAGCCCCCGACGTCCTTCCTCCGGCGATTCCGAGCGCACTTCTGCACAGAACACTCAAACACTCTGCAGCTTTTCAAAACTGCTTCCCAGAGATCTATTTTAAAACAGCTCTATCCGAACAGCAGCTTTTCAATCCGCCAGAGCTGTCCCAAACAGAGCCTTTATCCCCTCTCTCTCTCCTCTTAAAATGATTTGACCACACAATACCTTCATCTTTCTCCCCTCCCCCTCTTTCCCCCTCTTTCCCCCTCTCATAGCTTTAAGACACATATTTATACTCCCTTCATTTATCTCTCCCTCTCTTACAATGGATGAGAAAAAAGAAAATCTTTAATCTAACGATTTAGGTTTGCTGGTTGGTGTTCTTAAATAAATATATTGATATAATGTAGTAGAGATATATATATATTTATATACTTTATAAATAGGGGAAAGCCTATCATCTAAGCTGAGTAAAAAAATGCCTATTAGTTATCTTTTAAGAGTCACGTAAGGGAAACATACCGAGTATATGAATACATTCATGGGTATAAAGAATTTTATAGTGTCACCATAAATGAATATTCTCTTAATATATAGTATAATATAAATTATGAAATGAAAATCAAGAGAGAATAAAGAAATTATTTACGTGCATTATCGCCATATTTCAAATTATGTAAGAATTGACGAACAATTTGAGCATGTACTTCACTTCCGCAACTAGATATTATGCACAGGGATACTACTGTAAGATAATCAGAATAACGCTGGCTTCGCGCCCTACTATAAAGGCTAGGGTTATTCACAAATCAAATAGCTCGTGAATAATTTGAGAATGAATTAAGGTTCGTACCAATAGAATTTGGATTTGAGTGGTATTTAAATCCAAATCCAAAATAATATTATCTCTATTCAAAAGATTTGTAAATAGTTCACGAATAATATGAATGCATATATCATATATTGAGATGATCTTGTTCATCCGATCAAAGTCTATTTAGTCCATCACTTTAGCCGAATTCGAATTCAAACCCAAATCCACAGAGAGAGAGAAAGAAAGAGAGGAAATGTTCATGAAATAGATAAAAAATGATCCTGAAATGGAAAATCAGTGGCAGAGCCCTGTAAATATCCAAGCAACCTAAACCAGCTATAAATATGCCCTAAACCAATAAAAAAAGAAGGCACCTGGAAGCTAAATATGTATTATTACTATACCTGCAGCTTCTTTGCAGTCATCCCAAAGTATCTCAACTTCTCCATAACGCTTCTAATCTGATCAGAGATGGTGGAATAAAGCCATCGCTGGGCCCCCTCGCCGAGCCCGTCCGGCGAGATTTCGGGCCACCCTAGAGATCGAAAAGAGGATTCGTGAGACATAGTTTTCGCTTTCCGCCTCAAACTCTCAACATCAAGCTCCAAGGGTTCGCCGACTATAACTTTTATGTTTTTGTTGATCAGAGGGAATGGAGGCCTGCGGCCGAACTTGTATTTCTCAGGCATCACCTGATCATGAAACAAAAAGGATTAACAAATTAAGAAGCCTGTTGCTGATAAATCCATTCTATCTCTATATATTTGGTATGGAGGAATTTGAGGGTAATGCAAATGAAATTAGTAGGCAGTTTCACATTGGATGCATTGTTCCAATGTTTGGTTTTAAGGGAATTTGAGGTAATGCATATGTAATTTATAGGTAATTCCATATGGGAGTGTATTTGGACTTGCCTAGGAAATCTAGGGAAATAGGTTATTCCATAAACAATTTGAATCCAACAATAGTGAAAATCGGAAAACTTTTATTTTTCCATCAACAAAATAATGAAGAGAAATTATTTTTTTCTCACTTGACCGCCGTTCGTGAACGCCCAACCTCACATAAGGAACTTCAACCACCTTTATGTTCAAAAGAAGTTTTATTTTCTTGGTGATCATAATCATCGTCATGTCAACATACATTCTATTATGGTGGGGTTTTTGCTCCGGTAAATTTGAACAAATAAGCCACCGTCATAGAATGTTTGTTTGGCTGGACAATGGTTATGACCGCTATCAAGAAAAGAAAACTAGTTTTGGGCATAAAAGTGAATAAAGTTGACTAGGTGAGGTCGGGCATTCCCGAACGAGGGTTCATAACCACCGCATTCACCACCGCTTCCACCGTGGAAAACAGAGCTTTAGGCCACGTTTGGCACAATAGTAACAGTCATGAACGGGATGGACCGATGGTTATGAACCATTGCTCGTGAATTCCCGATCTCACCTAAAGAACTTTATTCACTTTTATGTTCAAAACTAATTTTCTTTTCTTGGTAGCGGTCATAACCGTAGTTATGCCAAACAAACGGAGCCTTAATGTGGAGAGTCTACGGATAACCATTGATGTCGTGCGGGCTATGTTATCATTTTTGTGTTATTTTTTATGCTGAGTTATGTGTCTTCTCATGTATCTTTTAAGTGTAGGTTAATTAAGAATTTTAAGGACTCTTTTGCAAATGCATGAAAATCAGCAAACCCTAATTAGTTAAGGGATCAGTTTAGCCATCATATCTTGACTTTTATGACTAGAAGAAATTAACAGAATGCAGTAGGCTGTTGCAGCAATTGTAGCACATAAACACAAGCTAAGATGATGACCTTATTCACCTTAAAATGATATAAAATAATGTAAACAAAAAATAAAATAGAAATAGTAAATAAGAGCAAGGCAAAGGAAAAAAAAGCAGTCGCCTATTTTTACATACCTTCTCAAAACCACAATGGATGATCGGCAAAACTAATGGGGTTATAGGCGCACGTACAATGAGGCTGGCAGTTCCCCATTTCAAGCGTCGTATAGGGATATTCTCTTGGCAAACTTTACCTTCTGGAAAGGTATGCAGCTGCACCTTGCAAATTGAAGTGCTTCAAAATTGAATAATCATAATTTATATCAATAGATATCTTATTTAAGGAGAGGCAACAAAAAACCAATTTGATTTCAAAAGCAACTGGAGATGAAAGGGTCTACCCAGCCTCCATTGGTTAAGACGTCGAGAGCTTCGTTCATATTTTCTTGATATATTCCTCCTCCCCGTGTTATTGGTATGCATTTTCCTGCATCAGATGCATTCCGAGAAAAGAAATTGATGATCGTAAAGCCCTATGTTACAATTAATGCTCTACTCTGCAAAAGAATATATAAATTTTGTTACCAAAAGAATATGTAATCGAAAAGTAACCTGGGGTCATTTTAAACATCTCATTCAGTGGTAATTATATCCCATGGGTTCGGAGGGGATTGACGGAAAATCTGGCACAATCCGGCGCATCACCATGGCCAAATTGTGCAAGAGTACGCCAAGAAGCATGGAAGATATATTATTACTTTAAGGGCATATGCTGGAGGTGAGTTTGGTGAAGTGAGCCAGAAATACTCAAAACCCTGCCATTTAAAATTGGAAATTGTATCACAAACTCGTCCCTAAAAGTGGAAAAGGATAGGAAGGTCGAAACAAATGATGCAGGAATGAGGCATATACTCCAATGTGGACACGAGAGTTGTTCACTTTGGGAATATCGAAAAAACTGAGTTTAGTCAGATCTAAATATTGATGTTCATTGCTGCATCAAGTTGTCACCACAACAGATTATTAGGATGTTGTTCAAGGCGATTTCAACTAGATAAATGGCGCACACAGTTTTTGGCAGCCCAAACATTCATGATAGGTATCCAATATTGGTTCGAATTTACAAGTGCCTAGTTACAAACATTTGCGTGCTCCCATGAATGATCGGACAAAAGTAGAAACTTGTAGCTTTCTTGTTTACCCAGTTGAAGAACCACCAATATGGCCCATAGTGCACAACATTCGGGTGATGTCATATGCATTACTACCTGATGCAGCACAGGCGTCACACCTGCCAGCCATCCTGGAGTCCCACCAGGGGGCCCACCTGGATTTAGAACTAGGCAGCTTTCATCAGGGCCGCGGCTCGTACACCCCAACCAGCTCTCTGTCATGGAGTCACCACCATGTGTCAGGTTGTTGAGGTTGGGGCTCGATCCTCAGACCTCCTCGATAAGAGGCCTTCACCAACGCTCTCATCACCAACGGATACACGGAGTCGGCACCGTGGGATGATCGCGGGAATCCGTGAATTCTCTTCTCCAAACTCTGCAATGCCTCTAATTAGCCCCTACATGATCTATTTATAATAAAACAAAAGCTAGGGCATCCCACCATTGACGACTATGATTGGCCGGAGGTGGGGCCACCTAAATACATCAAAATAAATGCAAACATAATAAACTAATATATGAAATCGATTCGCAACGCGAATCCGGACGCGACCGCGGAGTCCGATCATTGATCCGGACATGCTATATATGAAAAGTCGTCAAATCAGCCCCAAACGGGCCCAAAACTCGTCCTCCACTGCGGCTCCACGTCTCTGCTCCGCATCACTACCAAATATTCCCATATCTAGGAACTCCATCTCTAGAGAAGGTAAGAGGAAAATATGGTTTATAAAATTGCTCGGCAATGGAGCAATCCAACCCAGTAGTTCTCAACTTCTCATTGTGGATTATCCTTTCTAAGGTTTCTTAAGAAGGATAGTATGTGGAGTGATGAGTTGACTACCATGACTTCAACCCAAGAAAAAAAAATCATCACTTAACGATATTCAAAAATTCATACGTAGATGAGTAGTAATTGCAAAAAAAACAAAAACAAAATATTTCGTCACACGCGCATGGCATCAGCAAGCACTAGCATTTTATTTTTTATTTCCATCATGCTTTTTTATCTTTGAAGGGCAGTTAAGTAAATGGGTAAGTAGGTCTCACTCTCTACATAAGGAGGCATGTCACTCTTAGGGAATCTCTCTTACAAGTTTGGGATTTCATTTGAGAGATGAGTATTTTGGAGGTTATAACCCAGCCTCTGAGAACTTGACGGGAACTTGTCTCCGTATTTGTATCAAGCATTATCTTTTAATGCAAATTCCATGCTTTGCGTACCATCTCCCTCGATTCGTGCTCGTAGAAATTGCACAAACATAACATTAGTCTGACCTGCCATGTCATCCGCCACATTTTTTTGGTCGCCTGCCTCAATCCATAATCCAAGGAACCTCACCTTCCTTGTCGGGCATCCGTGACTCTCTCAATGGGGTCTTGTTCATGCTTCAACTTCATTGATCCAACCACTCACGACATCATCATCCGCGTCTTGTGTCGATTCAACATCATAAATCTCATGAATAAGCATGTGTTCACAAGTTCTATCAAGCAGGAATAAGGAAACAACTAAGAGCTCCAATATTTTAACAGTTTTGCATGAATAAGCACAAAGCTGGTGCAAATAATATTGTTTCATTTCATTATCAGAAGTAGTTGGTATAATCTGGCATTCCTCCCTTTATCATTCAAACTAAACTTCATTAACGGATGTTAAATTTAAATGCAAGCAATTTCTGACAAAACTGTAAACCTAATTGAGGTGATCATATTTCAAGTTTCTCTACTAATAAATCATAAAGTAAAAAAGCCAATGTTTCTTACAAACGTGCATATGACGATAATGAATTTAAGGTTTGCCAACATAATACAACGCATGAATTTAAAGCAGTGCATGGACAATTAGAAGCGCGACATCTTCTCAATGCACCACACAATCATCTTTGTTTCCATCTGTGGAGGTCCGTCCAAGCACTCCTTCATGTTGTAGCTCAAACAACCCAAATTACTATTTTTCTAATCTTGAATAGGTGGAATTCCTTCATTATCTTTTGGATGGTAATCGTTTATTAGTAAATACTATACATTATATATGAATTTAAAAATTTGGATTCATTTCTATAAACTTGGTGATGGAGAAGATTTGTATGAAATCATTTGAACAGGCAAAACTTTCTTTTCCTTGTGTGTATATATGTAGGAGATTTTGTCATTTTCATCCATATTCTTATAAATGAAACACTTAGATACCCTCCAAATAATTCTAGAATTGAAATGGCGTTTTAATTAATGCATTTTTATATGGTTCTCTAATTAATATTTTTATATAAATATATGCACAGAAATATAAATATTCTCTTGATTGTATTTTTTAATTAGTGTCCTCTCATGCAAGCACAATAAGTTGCTACGTGACTTCGTTTATTCTTTAAAGTCAAGCGTCAGCATTGTCTTCGTTGACTACGAGTTCCCAAACTACTTGAAAAGTCTGGCCCCCTCTTGTTGAAACTCCTGAATCCGCCCTAGTATATAAAAACACAATTGGATGTCCTATGAGAAGGCAATATAACCATTATCTTGGTAATAAATTCCTATATAAATAATAAGTTCCAGAGACACCCAAATCATTTGAATAATAAATAAAAGTTAGTATATTCTATAATATGTAGTGGGATAAAGGCTTGAGTGTTGTTGTTGTTGTATATTCTATAATATGTATATAGAAATACAAGAAACAGCTGGCTGATAAAATGTCTTACCAAGTCGAAATAAGTAAGAATAAATTGCATTCCTGAAGCATATATCCTCCGCTGCTAATACCCACCTTGCTAGCTTTGCATTCATTGTGGGAAAATCCTTGTATCCCCACATAAGTGGATCATCCAACCTGCTTTATTCAGCATACCTTAGCTAAAGCCTTTCTAGTTGTTTCAATTTAGAAATAACTGTAAGCTAAAGTTGTATGGTGAAATATCATGAAATTCCTTGTTCTCTGTTCACAAAACTGAATGGACAAACAAGAACACAAAAAACTGCAACTTGTGTGACTTTTTTTAACCAAAACAAACACAGATAACCTCATCCACCTGTGAGCATCATCATCTTCCTACAACATTATTTGGACAACAAAATGAAAAAAGTTCAGACCTAGGTGCAATTACTCCAAAATTCCCGACAGCTGCTTCCATAAGAGCAAAAAAAGTTTTAGAAAGCTACTAATAAAGGTAATAACTCCCGGACGATTCATTATCATCAAAGCTATCTAATACCAATAAGATTTGATGAGGCCCAAAGAAAAGATTTGAGACTCAAAGGACCAGTCAAGACTCAAAATGGAGGTAGCAAGTGGCACCAATACGTTCGCAGCTCGGGATGATATTGTCATGTGCTTATTTTTGGAGGTCTCTCGGAGGTAGCAGAGGGGAGATACAAGGGGCTAATCTATTATGGGTTTTATTATGACATTATTTATTTCTTAATATGGATTTATTTTGTCTTAAAAGTCGCATCCTTATATAACATCGTTATTTATGTCGTGTCTTCATGTGGTGTACTTTTTAGTCACATGTCCAAGTCTGTCATTATTTTCATTAAAATATATGTTGTAAGTCTTAGTTAAAGGACACAAGGGGTCTTGTATGGGAAGCAATGAAATAATCTATTTCCCATCTTTGAATGAAATCTCGGAAGCTCTCTCTCTCTCGAGCATACCCCGCTTAGGCAGCCGTGATCATGACTTTGTAGTATCTCCACCACTGTCATCTCCATCTCCTGCGACCTCCGAGCAGACCCCTAACAACTTGATATCAGAGCCTACTTGTTCCTCCTCCACAACAACTACCATTGAAGCGGTTGACCGCACGTTGGAGGCAAGGGAGTGGGTGCTCTTGATTTTAAAGCAGAATTTAACACAAGCCCAAAATCGAATGAAGACCTTGGCCGATAGAGGGCGTCGTGAAAGGGAGACAGACGTGGGCTCTTGGGTGTACGTCTGCCTGCAGCCCTACCGGCAAGTGAGCCTACGCACGCACGTCTATCAAAAATTGCCGCCTAGGTTCTTCGGCCCTTTTAAGGTGTTGGAAAGGATCGTCAAAGTGGCTTATCGCCTCGAACAACCGGCGGACACCAAATTTCATGAAACATTTCATATTTCTCAATTGAATGAGCATAAGGGAGAACCACCTCGCCAACCGGGGCAGCTACCATCCACAGTTTTGAACGAAGGAAATGTGTTGCGCGAACCACTGAAAAGGTTAGGGGTGAAGGATCATCAACCGCGATGGGCGTGTGGTCACTCAGTTTCTTGTTCAGTGGGACGATGATTCGCGAGCAAATGCAACTTGGGAGGATCTCTGGTCACTATAACAGACGTATCCTCACTTTGTTCCTTGGGGACAAGGAACAACAGATGGGTAGGCAAGTGATACGGCACCAAAGATGTGCGGTGCGGGCGAACCGGATACGACACCAAATGGGGGCGAACCCAGCAACTGATGGGCCCGGGAGGGGCTTTTATGTCTTTTCTTTTTGTTTTTACCTAAGTATTTAAGGTTTGTAGCTGTAGTGTTTTGGGTATGCAAAAGAACCGTGAATGTTGTTGTGTGTTGTGTGGAGATCGGAAGAACCCTCTCCCTCTGGCTGATCGACTGTTCATGGGAGAAATCTCCTTCCTTAGGTCAGATCTTATCTCTACTTCCTGTGTTTTGGTTGTCGTGGCGATAGTTGTTGTGATCTGGGTTGTGTTTTGTTGAACTTTTATTGAAGTTGTTGCTATTGTTGAAGTGTTTGCTACTATATTCTGGGTTTACTTGGGTGTTATTGAGTTGTAATCGTATCAAAGGTATCGGAGGAGCACGATCTCCCTCTTCTTTTGCCATGCCGGTCGCCGACTCCACACGATCGAAGGAACCTGTCGGGGAACTGGATGCTATCCGGCAAGTACATGACAACTTAACTAACTCGCTGAAGGTATTGACTGAGCAGCAGAGCCATACCTCCGAGGAAGTCCGCGAAATACTCTCGGTTCTGAAATCCGACCGTAACAACGGCATTGGCGGCCCGGCAGTCTCACCCGATGTTTATGGCACCTCCAGCTACCAGTCCATCACAACTCGCTTTGCTTGGATCAAGTTCCCACGCTTCTTTGGAGAAGGAGTTCTCGATTGGATTTATAAATGTGATCAGTTTTTTGAAGTGGATGGGACCCCAGATGATATGAAGGTTCGTATTGCCTACGTGCACATGGAAGACAAAGCACTCTATTGGCATCAAGGATTCATGAAGACTCGCCTCACTCGGCAATGGCCATCTTGGGAGGAGTATTGCCAAGCCCTCAGTGCCCTTTTTGGCTCCATGTTATTTGATGACCCCTAAAGTGAAATGAAGAACTAACGTCAAAAGGGTTCGGTGCAGGGTTACTTAGAGGAATTCGACGTCCTCCTACACCGCGTGGCCATTCCTGAGGAGCATGCAATCAGCCTTTGTCTAGCCGGCTTAAAAGGAGAAAGTGAATACGCAGTGCGAATGTTCCATCCCAAATCATTGAAGAAGTTTTTTCTCCCGCACGGCTACAAGAACAACAACTGACTTTTACTGCTAAGCGGACCACCACAACACTTGGGAGCGGCAGTTCAGGGAGCGCAAGCAAGCGGATGGTACACACTACACAGTGGAACCGGAATACTGCCAAAAGGGCAACCGACCCTCCTACTAGCAAGCCATAACTCACCTCGGTGGAGATGGATGAGAGACGGAGTAAGGGTTTGTGTTTTTGGTGCGATAGCAAATTCACTCCGGGCCACAAGTGTTTGGAACGACGAAAGTCGTATGCTCTTGAACTCATACCCGACAACGGGGACGAGGGGGATGATCTAGCCGGCGAACTGCACGAGGGGTCGTTGTTGTTGGAAGTCGCGGCATAAGAATCCTCTCCGCATGTATCAGTTCACGGACTGAAGGGTACGCCTCATGTTCAAACTATGTGTGCGTCACCGCCTCCCACAATGGAGCACCAATTCATGTCTTGAATCTTGATCGACTCTGGGAGCAAGCATAATTTTCTGGACCTTGACACAGCGGCACGGCTGCAATGCCTTCTGACATCCATTCCGAGCTTCGATGTTGCGGTGGCGAATGGGAAAACAATTGCGAGTTCTTATAAAGTTATGGGGTTTCAGTGGCGCATGCAGGGCGTATTATTTACCTAGGACATGTTGGTACTTCCGTTAGGAGGTTGCGAGGTAGTGTTGGGAGTTCAGTGGCTCGTCACTCTAGGTGTGGTTTAATGGGATTTTCGCGCTTTAAAAATGGAATTCTGTGTCCAAGGACGCCGAATATCCTTACGGGGATCGCAGCATGCAGACAATACTTGGATGCGCCCGCGGCGCACTCAAAAACTAGTCATCAGTAACGACACGCTCAACATGTTGACACTGTGCTACATTCAGCCTCAACCGCCTGCACCGGAAGTGGTCTATCCGGACATCAGCATTCAACTGTGTACGACATCTAAGCAACTGGGAGGGATAGAGCAAAGCCAACTGAACACTGTTTTAGAGGAGTTTTCGGACCCCTTCATCGAACCAACGGGGTTGCCACCGAATCTGCAACACGAACACCACATCCGGTCAAGGAGGAAGCAACACCAGTTAACATTTGGCCATACCGTTATCCATCAGCACAGAAGGCAGTGATTGAGCGTATGGTGGGGGAATTACTTGATACGGGAATGATTCAACCCAGCAATAGTCCTTTCACTTCCCCGGTGGTATTGGTCAAGAAGAGTGACAACACATGGCGCATGTGCGTCGACTACCGACAACTGAACAAGAACATCATCAAGGACAAATTTCCGATTCTCGTTGTCGAGGAATTGATCGAGGAATTACAAGGGGTTGTTTTCTTTTCGAAGTTAGATCTACGGGCAGGCTATCATCAGGTGAGGATGGCACCAGGCGACATCTACAAAACGGCGTTCCGCACTCACCATGGACATTACGAATTCCTCGTGATGTCGTTTGGAATGTCCAACGCTCCGTCGAAGTTTCAGAGCTTGATGAACTCAATATTCTGCGAGCACCTACGGAGATTCATCTTGGTGTTCTTTGACGACATACTCGTCTTCAGTCGGTCATGGGAGGACCACTTGGAGCATCTACATACCACCTTGACAATTTTGCGACACCAATAGCTTTTCCTCAAGTGGAGTAAATGCCATTTTGGCTTGCGGAAAATACAAAATTTGGGTCATTTGATTTCAAGCGAAGGGGTAGCGACGGATCCCAGTAAAGTTCAGGCGATGTTGGATTGGCCCACTCCCACTACCCTAAAGAAGTTACGTAGGTTTTTGGGACTAACGGGGTATTACAGACGGTTTATCCAAGGCTATGGGGTGCAAGCTAAGCCACTAACGTCCATGCTCCACCAACAAAAATTTAAATGGAATGACGGTGCTGAGGCGGCTTTTCGGGCACTACAAGCGGCAGTTTCACACCCTCCAGTGCTACGTCTGCCCGACTTTCGGAAGCCCTTCATTGTTGAGACGGATGCGGCAAATACCGGCGTGGGTGCAGTCTTGTTACAAGAAGATCAACCCATCACGTATTTCAGTAAAGCGCTCGGGCCAAAGAATGTTAAGCTGTCTACATATGAGAAGGAACTCCTCGTCGTGGTGATAGCGGTAAACAAGTGGCCGACCATGAGAGCCTTAAATTCTTACTTGAACAATGCATCGCCACTCCCGCTCAACAACGCTACCTAGCTAAATTGATGGGCTATGATTTCCAAATCCAATACAAGAGGGGCAAGGATAATGCTTGTGCGGACGCGCTTTCCCGGAAGTATGAGAAGCTCGAAACGGAGCTCCGCGCAATGTTTGTGGTGCAGTCTGAATTACTCCAGGCGGTCCGGCAATCTTGGGAGCTGGACAACAATATTCAGCTCATCATCGCTGCCAAGGAGGCTGAGCCGAACACTAAGCCTAATTACAAGCGGAGACGGGGTGTGCTGCAGCATAAAGGACGACTGGTGGTCGGCCAGGACAAGGAACTCAAATAAAAGTTACTCCAATTGTATCATGACAGCCCCATGGGAGGGCACTCGGGAATTACAACAACGTACCGCAGGTTCAAGCTGGTGTTTTATTGGAAAAAAATGAAGTCAGACGTTTACGACTATATACAAAGGTGCCTGGTTTGCCAAACTTGTAAAGCAGTCAACCAATTACCTTTGGGATCTTTGCAGCCCCTACCGATTCCGGAACGCATCTAGCAAGAAATTTCAATGGATTTTATCAAGGGTCTTCCCAAGAGTCAAGGGAAGTCAGCCATCCTCGTGGTGGTAGATTGACTTAGCAAGCAGGCCCACTTTATGGCTTTACCACACCCGTACACGGTGAAGGAGGTGGCACGGGTTTTCCTAAATTCCATTTTCCGGTTGCATGGCCTTCCTACGGCGATTGTAAGTGATCGCGGCTCTATTTT
The DNA here is from genome assembly GCA_039513925.1 of Platanthera zijinensis. Classification (NCBI taxonomy): domain Eukaryota; kingdom Viridiplantae; phylum Streptophyta; class Magnoliopsida; order Asparagales; family Orchidaceae; genus Platanthera; species Platanthera zijinensis. Next base: position 125,437,753 of record CM077098.1, read on the forward strand.
TCTCAGTGATTTTTGGATCAAGCTGTTCAAGATTTTGCAGGTTCAATTACACCATTCAGTCGCCTACCATCCACAAAGCGACGGGCAAACGGAGGTGGTGAATCGGTGCGTTGAAGGGTACTTACGGTGCATGTGCCATGAATGCCCCCAGAGTTGGGCGAAGTGGCTTCCCCTAGCTGAGTGGTGGTACAATTCTTCATTCCAAAGTGCAATCTGGATGACTCCGTATGAGGTCATGTACGGGAAGGAACCACAACCACCATCTCCATACATTGAAGGCACTTCAACAGTGGAGGCGGTTGACCGCACGTTGGAGGCAAGGGAGCAGGTGCTCTTGATTTTAAAGCAGAATTTAACACAAGCCCAGAATCGAATGAAGACCTTGGCCGATAGAGGGCGTCGTGAAAGGGAGTTAGACGTGGGCTCTTGGGTGTACGTCCGCCTGCAGCCCTACCGGCAAGTCAGCCTACGCACGCACGACTATCAAAAGTTGTCGCCCAGATTCTTCAGCCCTTTTAGGGTGTTGGAAAGTATCAACAAAGTGGCTTATCGCCTCGAACTACCGGCGGACACCAAAGTTCATGCAACATTTCATATTTCTCAATTGAAGAAGCATTAAGGGAGAACCAACTCGCCAACCGGGGCAGCTACCATCCACAGTTTCGAAGGAAGGAAATGTGTTGCGTGAACCACTGAAAAGCTTAGGGCGAAGGATCATCAACCGCGATGGACGTGTGGTCACTCAGTTTCTTGTTCAGTGGGATGATGATTTGCGAGCAAATGCAGCTTGGGAGGATCTCTGGTCACTATAACAGACACATCCTCACTTTGTTTCTTGGGGACAAGGAACAGCGGATGGGGAGGCAAGTGATACGGCACCAAAGACGGGCGGTGCGGGCGAACCGGATACGGCACCAAATGGGGGCGAACCCAGCAACCGATGGGCCTGGGAGGGGTTTTTCTGTCTTTTCTTTATGTTTTTACCTATGTATTTAAGGGTTGTAGCTGTAGGGTTTTGGGTATGCAAAAAGAACCGTGAATGTTGTTGTGTGCTGTGTGGAGATCGGAAGAACCCTCTCCCTCTGGCCGATCGACTGTTCATGGGGGAAATCTCCTTCCTTAGGTCAGATCTTATACTTCCTGTGATTTGGTTGTCGTGGTGATAGTTGTTGCGATCTGGGTTGTGTTTTGTTGAACTTTTATAAAAGTTGTTGCTATTGTTGAAGTGTTTGCTACTATCTTCTGGATTTACATGGGTGTTATTGAGTTGTAATCGTATCAGAGAGATTAGTAGAAAAGGAGGGGAAGAAGAATCACCGACGTAGACATGTGGTTGCTGACGGTGATCAGGGGTCGGCCGGGAGAGCGGAAATGAACGAGACGGTGAAGGGTTTCGGCGTTGTGAACCTGGGTGGAGTTTAGGAAGGAGGTGAACATCTTGGCGAAGGCCCCTACGGCCGCAATAACCAGCATGCGGGGGAGGCCACCGGCGTGATCCGCTTTGCCGGCCCATCTCATCGCAGAAGCCACCGGATTGGTTCCCGACGTCGCCGATCTGGATCCAAACGTCAGCGGCGGGATCGGCTGTTGGCTCATTTGCTCTAGCGGGCCGCTGCGGAGATGACGGGAGCGCGCAGAGGCGCCGTTGAATAGTTTGTTGCTAAAGAGGTTTTTATTAGAAGGTTAATGGCAAACCTATTTACCTGGCAGCTCATGGCGATTGTTAACCGCACTTCTCATATGGCTATTCGCATTCTATTTTTGTTTAAAAAAAATTTTTTCTAAATTTTTTTTTTCTAAAACTTTACTCGCACCCCATCTTCCTCATTTCGTGGAAGCCACACTCCGTCTTCCTCTTCGCCGAGCTACTCCCGTCTCCGGCATCTTACTCGCGCCATCTTACCATATTAGTTGTCTCACGCACATCACTTGGGGATATTTTTGGGTGCGTCAAAAAAAAAATATCGGGGTGCGGCAAGAAAAAACGGGGTGCGGTCATATTTTTGGGTTGCGGTTAATAATAGGGTGCGAATAGTCAAAACCGAGTTGCGGTTAACAATCGTCCAGCTCATTCTTAAGGACAGATTATAAAATTTTAATCACCTATCATTATGATAGGTTATGTGAAAAAAAATCATGTTTTCCAGCTTCATTTTCATTTGGCAAGGTGATGGCAGTCATAACATAGAATTAAATTATCATTCGTTAATGTCCACTTAAGAAACTTCATTCAATTTTATGTTCAAACGGATGATATTTTTTAGATGATTCTTAAAGAATGACAGATTAAACTCATGCGTTTACGACCGCCACCACCGTGCCAAATGGAGCCTTCAACAGCACATCAAGTTCCAGTACAAAATGCTAAAAAGAGGAAATAATGGCGGCATAAATCTCAAATTTGATACTCGCTCGTTTTTGTCGTCCCTGAGCATGGATGCGAGCGAGAGTGTTCGGATTTGATGGCAAATCATTCCACTTAATCGGCGGACCTCAGTCACCCGAGCCATCAAATTTGCACCAAAATCAACGAAGGGGGTGCACCAGAAGAGGAGAGGATGGGAGCGGAAAATGTTTTAGCAGAGGAAGATGACATTGTTCCAAGAAAAGGTTGATATTCAGGAGTTTTTTTAAAAAGAATTTCTATCTAAAATTATGATTTTGTTGTTATGTATCCCCATGGCTGATCTAGGTAAGGGGACGGCGGAATCGGCGGAGGCGAGATACGGTGGGGGCGTCGAGCTTCAGAGGAAAATGTCCGACGGAGCTTGCAAGGGACGGCGGCGGCGAACTGGAATGGGAAGGCGGCAGCGAACTGGAATGGGAAGGCGGCATGTGATCGGTGCTGGTAGAGACGATCCCGGTATCACGTTCGGAGACAAGTCCATGATCGGAAAATTAGGGTTGGGTTGTCTTTAGGTGTTGAAGTTGAGGAAAGAAAAATGTGGGTTTTAAAATAAACCTGATTTGCCAATATCCTATTAAGGTTTGTCATTAAAATTATCATCAGAATATTTTAGCAAATCATTACTATTACTCTATTAGCAAATTTTGAAAATAACTATTTCAAAAGGCTTTTTAGCCCATTGCATTCTCCATTTGTTCATATTTGATATTTTGTAATTTGAAAATTTAAATATGGCACTTTCCATCTCTTATTTGCATCTATGTTGGCATTTTGCATCTTTGACTGAAATTTAAAGGGTATTTTTGATTCAGATAATATCAATATTCCTTAAAGTCAATGAGCTATACCTCAAGTATTTGGGGCCGCTGATTAGAAATCAAGCATGTATAACTATTGGTAAGGAAGATGAACGAAATTACCCCCTCATTACAATGCTCTAAGGTGCAATGTACCAAATAAATGCAAATGAGATATGCAAAGTGTCATATTTATGCATTGTATCAAATAGGAGCAAACTGGAGAAGCAATGTGCCAAAAAAGCCATTTCAAAATGACATTATATTATTAGCAATTACCAAAAGATTGAAAAAATGATTAACCGGAAGAGTCACCGCACTTTAATCCATCCGCACACCAAAAAATCTGTAAATCCTCCCTCGTCGCCTGTGCGCCCCATCGCCTGTGCGCCCCGTCGCCTGTGCGCCCCGTCGCCTGTGCGCCCCGTCGCCTGTGCGCCCCGTCGCCTGCAACCCTCGCACACCCCTCGCCGTCTACCACTCGCGAAGCCTTCCTTGATGAAGGTTAACTTGCAGAGCTCTGGATTCCCGAGGAAGGAAGAGGTGTTGAAGTAGCTCGAGTTGACATTGTAGGCTAAAACTGAGATGTTCCTCTACTTCTACATGCAATTTCGAGTTGAGGAAGCAAAGCCACATTCATTTAATTCCCCTTAATTGTTAGGGTAGATTTCTGTTTTCTTGGTTTTTTACTGAATTGTTGTTTGGATAAAATTAGAAATGAAAGTATTAGGGATAAGACATGAGTAACACAAATTTCGGAGAAGATGCGAGAAGCTCGTCTAAGATGGTTTGAACACGTACAAAGGAGACTATTAGAGGCACCTACTAGGCGTTGTGAGAGTCTAGTCACTAGGCATGTTAGACGAGGGAGGGATAGACCAATAAAGACTTGGAATGAAGCTATAAAGAAAGACATGATGTACTCAGACATTAGTGAGATTATGACAAAAGATAGGGCACAACGGCGACAAAAGATCCACATGGCCGACCCCACTATACTGGGATAAAGGCTTGAGTATTGTCGTTGTTGTGTTGTTTGACACGGACAGTGGAGATGAAAATGATTATATGTGAATTCATGATCCTCTTTAATGTCTTGTAGAATTTGCATTTACTTATTTATTACTGCGTTGAATCCTTTTTCATGATTTCATGGCATCCACTCCATTTGAGAGACATTAATTCAGAAAATTATACTTTTTTGCTTCAGTTAGGCACGTCATTTTCTTATCTTATGTTGAAAGTTGAGCCAAGTCACTCTGCATGAGTACACTTAGCTCAACATTGACCTCAAATATAGAGAGGAAGTTGTTGAGGTCAAGGCTTGAACCGCCGACCTTCTTTATAAAAGGGGATTCATTCCACCTCTCATACCCAATTGTGTTGCAACACAGTCAGGTACGAGAGGTGGAATGAGTCCTCTCTTATAAAGGAGGTTATTGCAATCCAGCAGTTGGATCATCTGTTTGACTCTTGTATACGAGTGGTGCATGTGTTGGGCTAACCGTACTCATGCAGAGTGGCTTAGCCCAACTTTCAACATAGAAAATAACAATTTATGAGCTTGGTAGTGAGAGAGACAAATTTCTTCTCTTTCGCACTGAGATTTCCATTTGCTTCTACTTCCAAGTTAACTAGTAGGACTAATTTCATAAAATAACAAAGCTTGAGGGCTGATACCAGCAAAAAATAAATATTGAGACCAATTTCATAAAGTACATACAGTTTTAGGACTGATTTATCAATTTTGCAAAAAAAAAAAGGTATTGTCCTACTGCAGCTGCCTTAACGTAAGAGAAGGATGGGAACATATTTCTGAAATATCAAGTTGACAACTATATAGAAATGGAAAACAATATCATTTTACCCTAAACCCTAAAATTTAAATGTACTCTACGTTATACTAAATATCCTCTTATTTTTGCACTAATGTATGCATTTTCTAACAGCATCTGTTCATGTTCTAGCAAAAGAAGCATGCATGTTGAGCCTCCCAGTTACTAAACACTCTAAATTTGTCACATCTTCCCAACTTATAATTCCTGAAAACTTAAAGGAAAAATCTAACACAAACTCATCATGATAATATTGGGGGTTAGTGGATTACAGCAAACCGTCTCTCTGGTTCTTCGGCGCGTAGCTGATGGAGCCTCACAAACTAAAGTTTTAAAATACAACTTTTTCGTGCCCGGAGAAAGAATGCGTATCAAAAGATATCCGGGTGAAATCTTCCTGGGATGGAGCTACCTCCTCCGGCCTGCTTAAGATGCATCGCCAGAGTATAGTTGTTCACCTGCCAAGCAAGAAGTTAAGCTAACATTCTGCATGTTTTCTTTTTTTAAAGCAAGTCTTTAGGGAAAACTTTCATACCTCCAGCTTACTTAGCTGCTCCTGGTACTGAGAAACCAGCTGTTTTAGATGTAAAAGCTCCTGGTTCTTCATTTCCAAGTGTTTCTGCCGTTCGTGCTGGATGACAACAGCGCTTTTCAAAATCGTGTTTTCGCGGAGAATTGTTTCTACCTGTTCCTTCAGCACCATGCATTCCTACATCAAACAAAAAAGATATCAAATGGGGAGCAGATGGGATACAAACACACAAGCAGTTATGGACGGGACGGGAATCCCCATGCCCTGGCACTCAGGTAGCAACAGTACACCCGGTGTTCATCATCCCCATGATACTTTTATTGTCTCGCCATAGCTGAATAGAAATTGAAGGGATGATGACAATTTTTAAATAAAATAAAATAAAAGAACACACATTCTATTTAAAGATATAAAAAGGAGTTGGTAAAATTGAAAATATGAATATGTTGTAGTCTAGATTCCTCGAGTCGATTTTTAAATAAATAAATTGGAATTTTCTTTTAAATATGTTGCGCTAGCACGATATTCTCGAGCAAACGGATAGCGGCAATCGATCTTAGCTTCACAAGCGCGCCTATGAGCCTAGCAAGCGGGCATATTTAGCAAACATGAATTAATTTTCCACAAGAACACAAGCGAGAAAAATTGCGAGAATATAGAAATTAACGACAAGCAGGTAACGAGATAATTAAGGCAAGCATGCACTGTTTTTAATAATCAATAAATATTAAGCATATGATTTTGATTAACAGGAAACTAGCAAAGGAGATAAATTTTAGAGATATACCAAAGGGTCCTCAGGGAAACAACGGTTGGAAGGGCTGATAGGAGCGGAAAGCTCGGATGAGGTGCAGGGGCTTCACGTTATTAGGGCCAGGTAAAGCTTCAGGCTTCATGAAGGAGGAATCGGGCAGAGGTTGGATACGGGAGGAGTCGGCTGCCGGATTGTTGCTGGAGGAGGACCGGGAAATGTTTATCGGGGTCGACCGGCCCTCGAGTGGAAGCAGCTGAAACGATGGGCTCAGCGGAGGGTCGTCACGGTTCCAAATGTAAGGACCCGGTGGAGGTGGTGTTGATCCCGACAGAAGAGGGCAGGGATCGGTTCGCCGGAACCCTAGGGTGAAGGTCGGCATTGCTAGCTCTGGAGGAGGCGTTGCTAGCTCTGGCGGAGGCGTTGCTAGCTCTGGCGAAGGCGTCGCTAGCTCTGGCGAAGGCGTCGTCTGGTGGCGCAAAGGGGGAAAGAAGCGGGCTGGCTTCCGACAAAACAAAGAAAACTTTGTTTCGTCGAATTCTGCCATGCTGCCTTGATTGAGAGTACAACCTAATTTTATAAACAGGAAATTTTGGTTCTCTTGTGCTTTTAGGAAAGTGACAAAAAAATGATTACATGGATAAAATATTTTTTATATTGTTAGAGTTAGTATTTTAATGATATTGAGTTTAGTCCCACACCGCCTATCGGTGTTGGGTGTCATGTTGTAGTTCCTATTTAATGCCCCTACGAGGATGAATATATTTGCACCTTTCATTTCATCTCTTCTTTCTACATGGTATCAGAGCGAAGGTTCTGAAGACTTAAAATAAAAAATTTCAGCTTCCGCTCCTTTTTCCTCCTCCCGGTCCCGACCCGTGCTTCTTCCCCGACCCGTCCTTCTGCGACACAGGCTGTGGCTCACGGGAAGAGCCTTTCCCCTCGCTCCCGTCGACGGAATCGTCGTCTGATTCCGGAGACGGGAGCGGGCCCTTCACCCGACATTTCATCGGCTTCTCCCATCGTGCCGACGACTGCTTCCGCCGCCGCTGCCCTGTGCTGCTTCCACCTGCGACGTCGATAGCTCCTCCGGCTCTCGGCTTCCTGCGACATCGACGGATCGATGGCTCTCTTCTTCCTGCGACATCGACGGCTCTCTGCTCCTTCTGCGACATCGACGGCCCATCGGCCTCTTCTTCCTGTGCGTCATCGACACATCCGGCCTGCTGCCATGCTGCTTCTCTGGCTGCTGCTCATCTTCTCCAGATCTCTTCTTCTCCGACATGGATGCTGCTCTGCAGCTGCTTCTCCGGCCTGTTGCTGCCGCAGCTGCTTCTTCTCAGGCTGCCAGGTGATGCTTCCTCTCCGTGCCGCTGCTGCTCATCTTCTCCGGCCTGTTGCTTCTTCTCCGGCTGCTCTGCGAGCCGTGCTTCTCCTCCGCTGCTGCCGTGTTGCTCCTTCGTGCCGACGATGATTCCTTCTTCAGATCCAGCCCGGCCCCTAGGGTTTAACATTTAGTTTATTTTTAAGTTGTTTTTTTGTGGTTGTTGTGTTGCGTCTCTATGATTTCCGCCTTCTTGCATGTGATCTATGTGAGGGGGAGTGTACGTCACGGCCTCTAGGCGTAGTCTATACCTTCATGCACGTATTCCACGTGAGGGGGAGTGTTTGTGATATCGGCGACTCGGATGCCTCTTTCCCGACTCCTGTCTTAGTCACACATGGCCCCTAGGTATAACCTATGTCTTCTTGCACAGGATCCACGTAAGGGGGAGTGTTTGTGATCACGGCGACTCGGATGCTTCTTTCCCGACTCCTGCCTTAGTCACACATGACCCCTAGGTTGATTTCATATGTTATTTGTGTCTCGTCGTTTTCTCTGGATTTGGTAGGGTTGGTTTGGTCTTTCGTGGTTGACCTAGTTTCCGCTCCGAGTGTATCCAGCGTGGTCATGGTCGGTTTTGTGGACCAACGTCGTGTGGCTCTTGCCCGGTTGAAGTATCCCCGGTGACACGCGGTTGGGCTTCGGTGGCTGCTGTTATGTTCCACGTTGTCAACCTTCTTTTACCTTCCATTTTATGTTGTGTTCAAGCTGTAGGGTTCCCCTTCAGCTTGAGGGGGAGTGTTAGAGTTAGTATTTTAATGATATTGAGTTTAGTCCCACACCGCCTATCGGTGTTGGGTGTCATGTTGTAGTTCCTATTTAATGCCCCTATGAGGATGAATATATTTGCACCTTTCATTTCATCTCTTCTTTCTACATATATTTAAATAAAATATGCTTAATTTTTATTTTTTATAGAATATTTTTTATTTTTTAATAATTTTTGGTTTAATTATAGAATATCCAAAAGATTTTTATTTTTTATATTTTTTCCTATTTAATAAAATATGCTTAATTTTAATAAATTATTTGCGAGTGCTTGCCTTAATTAATCTATTACCTAATTTGACGGATCTTTTTATTCAGGGACCTATTGGGAGATTACCCCAATAAGCCATTACAACGAGCACGGACAATGTGCGCGAGACAGAAAATAATACATATGCGATAAAAATAGATGTGTGCGAGGATGTGTGCAACATAAAGAAAATACAGGAAATAATAATAAAATAAATATGCGCTAAGATGCGGCACCGATTGCATCAGAATATTTCACCAAATGGTATTTCTCTCTTATTATATAAAGTGTGTAAAGTTCATTACCGCATAAATATAGCAACCTCGCCTTTATGTTTTGAAATTACAAAAACCTCTCCTCTAAAGCTCTGCTTGGGACTCCGGTGGCGGCTGGGAAGGGAAACAAACATCGCCGCAATATCGGACTGGAGGTAGGGACGGCGGTTGCGAGCGGCAATATTTTGTGACTCGTTCAATGGCCCTCCACGCCGGCGAGAACGCCTCCGCCTCGACCTCCGCTGACTCCCATCGCTTGGATCAACTTGAAGCTCGGCTTAAGGATCACTCTCCTCCTTCGAGAGCACGCGGCCATGGCAGTAAATCGCCCACCGGCCCCTCTACCTCAACCACCGCAAACCCTTCGGCCTGTCCCAGACTACATGGGGTTTCTCCACCCCACTACGGACATCCACTCATTCCATCTCTGTCGGATCGAGATCCTTGTGTTTGACGGCATCGACCATCTTGGTTGGATCGTCCACATCGAACAGTTCTTCGACCTTCAGTCCACCCCCGCAAACCAGAAGGTTTCCCTAACCACTATCTATATGGAGGGTTAGGCGCTCCATTGGGTTCGTTGCACACCACAATAGGTTTGAAGGAGGATCACCTCCGCCACTATGACACCCACCAGGAGGGCATTTCCTACGAGCACCTTAGCTTCGTTCACTAGTTCGGCACCGTGACCACCTACATTGAAGAGACCCCAACGCTTAACTCACGAGTAGCACCTCAAGCTATGCCACAAGATCATTTTCTTCCACTGCCAACAGTCGTAGTTTCCCACCCACGTCTGCGCCTTCAAAGACGTGTGCATGCTAGTGGGATCTGAAAAGGATGCTCCTGACTTTAGGGACTTGGACCCCCTGAAAATTGTTGATGGCCCCTACAGACCTCCACCATAAGGACAAGGTCATTTTTTGGGGAGGTGTTGATACGTATCCTATCATGTAGTGTCTTGTTCTGTAGTTGAGCCTCCATCTATATAAGGACCCCTTAGGTATTGAGAGTTATCTTTTGAGTGATAGTCTTTGGTCTCTCTTTGGAGAGCGAAGTGCTTTAGAGGATCAATCTCAGAGTATTTGGCGAGAGCTTGTCTATCAATTTTATTGTTTATTTTTTGCAATCCGAGTTCATGTTATTTATTTTAGATCTTGATACGGCTTCTGCGTATTAGAGGGTGTAGAGGTGAGCTCACATATGAGGTTGCAAGATATGCCTAAAATAGCGCAAGTAATTGTCGGGTGGATGACCTGGGACGTGAGTGACCAACTAGATAAATTCATCCACGTAAGAGTCAATGGAGCCCATCTGGCGAACCTTGCAAAGGCATTCGATTGTGTTGTTGGAGTAGCGGTGATCATAACGATGAATAAGTGTCTCAATGAGAGTTGCCTGGGTGAGGCCGGAAGAGGACTGGTCGAGCCAGTAGACCCAATGAAGTGTGAACCGTTCCATACCAATAAGGGTTGTGAAGTCCTTTTGCGCCTGAGGGGTCTGGTGGATGTCAAAGTACTGCTCGAGGTGGGCAATCCAACCTAGGGGGTTGGATCAATCCCGCCAAAGCAGGTTCGTTTGTGTACAATGCGCTGGGGGATCTCAAGGCAGACACGGCGTTAGGCCCGGAGTGCTAGCCGGATTATATGTTGTGAAGTAGTGCCATAATAGACACAAACTGCTCGACTTGGTCCTCGAGGCAAGTGTTAATAGTGGTGAGAGTATGTTCTAAGGCCTCCATACGGTGCTCCATTGAAGTAACCTACGTCGCATCCAGCGACAAACCTTGGTATTTTCATATTTTTTATTTATTCTCTGTATTATATTACTATGTTGTTTTCGCGCGCACTTATTTTTTGTTTGAAGAAAACTTACAGGGTTGACCGTCCAGTAAGACCATGAATAAAAAGGTCTGATAATTTAAGATGGTTAGGGAGAGAAATGCAAGCTCTCATTATTTAAGAAACAAATAAAAAAAAATTTAATTTAGGAAACATATTATTTGTGAAAAATAACTTGATTAAAAGGCAAGTGATTAAAGAAAACAAAAAATAGAAGAAGAAAAGAAATATGTTTGGAAACTTGAAAAATGCCAAAAATCAGCCACTAGATTGTTTATTATATGACTCGTAATCAAAAGCTTGGGCGCAGAAATTATTCAGAGGAATCGAATTCTTTGTTGTTTTCTCTATAGGACGGACACCTCCGCTAGTTCTCGATCGGCACCACGCGAGCGGTCACCTCTTCTGCCATCGACGACGTCCACGCCAGAGCCTCAGATGCCGGTTCCCGCAAAGACCTAGCTTACGTGATTGTCGCAACCTCTGTGGCAACACCGTGACAGGTCTCTTCTTCGGCATCAGCGTTTTCTTCAACTCTCGCCGACGCCACTTACGCTCAATCTCGTCGTCGTCGATCCCATACCCACTTACTGTGAAGCCTTACAGATCCTTGTCGACGTTGACACCAATCTGGGAATTTGTACTTCATGTGTGTACTGCCTTGGACTACTATTGACACTGACACCGCCATTTCAGTGGTCTGATTTGACTCTGTCAGCCTACCACTATTTAAATATCCTCTAACATGTCCGACATGTCGTTTTTTAGGGTAAAACAACATTTTTAAAAAATGATTATGTTCTTTTGTAAAATATAGGCTGACATATCATATTTTTCTCAATATATCGGCATACACGAGCTTTTGATGGCGATCGACGACACACGCATGTTTATTTAAATTTTTATTATTGTTGTTTAGATCGTGAACCTGACTGTTTGCACCATCGTCACATTCGCACTGCATTTAGGTTGCATCATAGTCGTCGAGTTATTGGCAACATGCCCATGCATCACTTTTGAACAAAACGTCCGCTATTCTATTTCAAATTATGTTAGAAATCTAGCAATATATGTGTAAATCACGCATATATATAATATATTTTGAATGTTTAAATCAATTAAACTTATTGTCTAATACTTTTAATGTGTCATTCTTATAATCAAATTTGTATAAATATTTCACACTTTCATTTTTTCATATTAAAAAAAGTGAAAAAGTTCAACACATTTATTAGTTGTTTTTTTATATAAGTTAACATAAACTTAATAAGCATGAAAAGACTTATAATCAATAGTGGATATATAATCAATAAAGGATTTATTAGTTGCCTAAATCTCCCCAGTTATTCAAAACTACTGTTATTTCCCATAAATTATTTTATGTAATTCTTTGCATGCGGAATTAACGATTCGTGTAAGGTTCAAAGTCGTGAACGCAAAGGAATTTTTCTCTGAATTTTGATTAATAATTTTAAAAACATTCAACTGCTCTGAGATTGTGAGTGTAACGAACTGCGAGTTGATTTCTCTTATTCGCCATTGAGTTTGTTAAATCGGATTACATCATCCATCGATTGTCAGGTCTTGAGCATTAGCAAAAGATGACAGACACGGTAGACTGTCGACGGTGTTGCAGAGGGGGAGGCCGAAACTAGGGCTTGCAGTGGAGAAGTGGGCAGCGCCTCGAGCTGGGGAAGAATGTGGCTCGCAGGTCACTAGAGCAGATTAGGGAAGCTAGAAAGAAGACTGGGTTGGTGCAAAAAAAGCGAAGCGGTGACCAGAGATCAGAGCAGCTAGCGTTCCATAGAAGTTGGGCAAGCGACGAATTTGTGGATACGGCCTGTGCGGTAAAGATATCGAGAGGCGACAGGGTGAGACGTTGATGGGCGTCAAAGGGGGTGTTGCACGGCAGGAACGAGCGATCAAGAGGTAATAGAACTCGTCAAGAGCGATCAAACCAGTGTTACTAACTTGATAAATTTGATTGTAATATAACTCACAAATTAGATAAAAATCACGAGGGATTTGATGAGTCTGATATTTATAGGGTCTTTCGGACTCATCTGTGCTAGATTTCACTCATGTGCACTACACTTTTAGTCTTTATTTGCTTGCATTTCACTTGTACACACTTTCATGCTAAGTGCACTATTTAGGCCCGTTGTAGTGTACAATTGCGCGCTTTTGTTGGGGGTAAGCACACGGTGCTCCCCAGCTTGTTTTTATGTTGTTTTTTCTATTGTTTGTGTGTGTTGGAGGTGTGCTTCAGGCTGTGATGTTGTTATGCAGGTGGGGGCAGATCCCCATTGCTGCTCTGGTCTTTCCTGTAGGAATTGCACAGTCGTGCTTATTTCTTCGCGCATGGTTGAATCCAACCGTGCGATGCCTACAACTCTTTTTTCTACTGATCTGTCCCGAGCCATGCGATTTGCTCGCGCACGGGTTGTTTTGCCTGTGCGTGACCAAATAGCACGACCTCGTCTTTTTTGTCTAAAATTTTATGTAATTATTGTCCGTGTGTTTTCTTCACGCACGGTTGGATTCAACCGTGCGCGAAGGAAAACACACGATTTGCTTGTTTTGCCTGATTTTTAGTGTTCTGTCACTAACCGTGCGATTTGTTCTCGCACAGGCTATTTTGCTCGTGCGTGATCAAAAACGTACGGTCTCCTGGTGTATCAGGCTGGGCAATTCCTGCGTGGTTATTATCGCACGATGCAAGCACGGTCGTGCGTTCGACCGTGCATGCCTATTTTTCTGACTGTTTACTATTTAAGTGCAGGAGTTCGACCTATTCTAGAGAATTCCCTCCATTCCCGCGCAGAAGAACTCCATTCGCCCCATTTCGCCGCTCCATCGCTGCCCACCTTCGTGAGGCCTTCCGGCCATATTCCTCTTGAAGATCAAAGGCTAGGAGATCCTCTTGGCCTCCTCCATCGATCGCTTGCTCCCAAGGGTGATTTTGAGTGATTTCTTGCTGCCCTAAGAAAGTTCTCCGACAAGATCGTGGCCGAAGACAAGTTGACAGAGAAGACTGGTAATATAGAAGAAGGTGATAGCTCTTCCGTACCCCGGATGACAGTTGGAGCCCGAGCACAGACAAGGATTGACAACCCTAGATTCCAGCCGTGAACCTCCGACGAGTCTCCGCCCTTTGGTTGTAATCTCACCCCCCCCCCCCTTCATGTTGTTGTAGCTTTACTCTAAATTCCTGGTTGTATGTGTGGATGTTTGCTAAACCCTAATTGCTATTTAATTTGTTTCATGTCTTTGTGAATTATCCTTGTGATTTGTGCAAGTGAGGAGCGCCTACACCTTGTCATTTCCATCCCCCTGTCGCGAGCGTGGTCAAAAAAAATATTGTTGATTATGACACTTTTCCTCAAGATTTTTAATAAAATCGGGAATTTATAAACAAACTAAACTTGTAGGGGAGGTCTTTATACTTTTGAATCATAGAGGAGAGGTGTACACATAATTATGTATAAAGTATCTCCTTATCCCTACAAATTTTATTAAGTTTTATATTTGGTGAGACAATTTTATGGGGGTGACGACCAACATGTGTACCATCGCGCCAAAGCACGGGGGAACCCAGTGCACAACTACTTGGTTTAAGTAAGGAGAAAGTAAATTAATTCTGATGAGTAATATATAGCACCTTGTTAAAGTTGTGTGTAGGTTCAGAATTAACACGAGCAATAATAGATTTCTCCAGGCCTTCCAGAGCTCTACAGGCACGGGCCCTTGCTTCCTCCATATTAGATGCATCCATCATCTCTTTTACAAAAAGATCCACCCATTCTGATCCATCTTTTGGAATATTTAAATTAGCAGATTCTTCTTCAGAAGCTGAATCACAAGCGACAATGTTTGAAATCAATCATCATAATCTGACAATAGTTTATAATATAAATAAATCCCCACGGACTTTTACAAAGCAGCCTTTAATTTAAGGTTGAAACGTTTAAAAATACAGGGGAATAAATTTCATGAACAAGGTTCTATTTTCTGAATTATAGTGGCATACAACGCTAAAATACAGATTTGCATCATCCAGAAGAGTGGAGAATGATCCGAGTTGTGTGTTTGGATCCAAATGTTATAGAGTACCAGAAGCATTTGGCAGAGTGGCGTTCCACACCGCGTGACAACATTTTGGACTACACTCGGGCTGCTGTGTTTCGTGATGGCTGTGTGAACTGGTAATATCGACGCCAAAGCTGCCAAACAAAACATAACTGAAGGCTCGGTTTGGAAAAGTGGGAGTGGTTGGACTGGAACAACGTGAAACCGTGGTAGAAAAGAGACCAACAGGAAAACTTCAAGTCTTAGCTCATCCGGGACAGCGTTTTGGCCCTAAAAATCTGTTTTACAGGTTGGAGTGTTCGCAACCACGGCAAACAAGGTGGCATGCTGCTTGCAGAAGCATTTTGGCCGAGCGAGGCAGCCAAGAGGATAAAATCCCAACAAACAGAGCAAGTGTTACTAATGGTCATGCAGCAAATATTCAGAGAAAAAACAATTTGTAGTGAAGGGCACATATAAAAAAGTAAATTGTAGTGAAGAGCACACATAAAAAAATAATTTCTAGTGAAAAGGACATAGCCGGGCATGCTATCAATGTCGTAGTTATTGAAAGATGTTGCATCAATATTAAAGAATGCTTACTTACAAATATTCAAAAGGATGTTGTTCCAAGATCGATGTGATGGTGCCTCGACGAAAGAAGAAAGAAAAGAGAAACTCGCGGTGAGGATTACCTTTTTAATTTATGTTTTATTTTCAAGTATTTCATTATAGACACTGTTATGAAATTTTATAGCAAGCTTATTTCCTGCATGTGAATTAAATAATTGTAAAATTATATAGGTCGCAAATTGTTATAACTGGTAGATAATATCGCCACTATTGAATGAATGAATAAATAATTGAAACTCTTCGTTCCCGCATATATATAAAGATAAAGACTATAAAGATATGAAAGAAATATGGATTCAATCGATGCATATGTAAAGGGTATTTGTGGATTGGTATAAATCAGGTTGGACCTTAACAAATCTTAAGCGAGTTGTACGCATTGAATTAAATTCTCAAGTTAACTTAGTTAGGCCTTAACGGGTCTTAAGCGAGTTGTACTCACTGAGTTCAACCCAAGTGGAATGGGCCCAAGACTGGAATGTGACTGAAAACTGATAATATCGCTCCAATTTTCGCCTTTTCCAGCGTTTGTTCTGGCGCTGCTTGTTACGCCCCCGGATGGATCCGAAGGCAACAACGGGGCTGAACCAATTGGTTCAGCCCCCACTCTATAGATGGCGGCCCACGGGGGGGCTGAACCCACCCGGTTCAGCCCCAATTGGGGCCGGCCGGCCCCCTTGGCCGGCCGGCCTTGGTCCGGGTATAAATATACCCGGATCCTCCTTGGGGGGAGCAAGCAAGATATTTACAAGGTATTCCTTCCTCATCTTAACCCTAGCCGTCTTCCTCTCTAGATCTCTCTTCTCTCTCTAGTAGATTCGTAACATTTGGTATCAGAGGATATGTAACACCCCTCCCCAGTATTTCAGAAATCAGCCGTCCGGCCGGGTCAGCGATGTAAAGAAAACTAGGAAACAGTATTAAAACTAGTAGCAGCAGGTAATAAAATCTATACTAAGCAATTTAAGACTTACAGCGGAAGTTTGAATAAAGTAAACTAAGGGTAACCACATACCTGATATCTGGATTCACAGAGCCACTAAACAGGAAGTAAAACTGAATTAACTGAAAATCTGGTTAACCATAAATAGTCTGAAATAAATTAGATAAAACATTAATCTGATACAATGTTCTCATCTACAGGTACATGCTGAAATAGAGTAAACTGAATAAGATAAATAGTACAAACTGACGCCACCACATGCTCATCCTAGACGTAACTTCCCACCTGGGTCACCTGAAAAACAGTGCCCACGAAGGGTCAGAGTAAGGAAAAATAACCCCTCCTAGTGACACTAAAAGCCAGTTTTACATATGAATGCATGTATGTCTTGAAAAATAATTTTATGCATTTAAAACTTTTATGCTATGTGCTATGCATGGCTTCGCACTATTCTCTGGTCACACATCTACTCGTACTAAGCACGTGACTGTTATTTTACTAACTCAAGTCCTGGCGTTCACTAACTAGCGTATTGTCTCATGTCAGGTCTATACTTGAGTTTTAGGTGGCTTCTAACCTGCTCATCTACTAGGAAGGCTCTAGGCAGAGTAGCTCCTAACGCGCAACTGAAACTGACGACTCGAGACCATCTTACGAACCCAATTGTTCTAGTGTCACGCGGACACGGTCTCGAATCCACTAGCTGGCTCAAGGGAAGACACTTCCCAAGTCTGTACTACTCATAAGGTTCCATGTGCCTTATGAGAAAGGTAGTGCGCCTCTACCTAGCACGGAAGAAACTCTGTGTGCTGGCTGACCTTTGTGGTCTGACGCTACTCTGCAAGGGATATCTTTTCTGGTGTACTACTAAGCGACCCTTGACTTTCTTGTGGTCGACTTGAAGGGACATTCACGCCCTTGGTTGGACAAATTCCAAGCTTACGTACGCGGGTAACGTTTCGTAGTTAAAATAATTATTCATAACTTGACTAACTGGGTCATGGAAAAGGGCGTCATCCTACACGTTTTCCGCGACCATTTTCCTACCGCCACACTTTACTATGCATGGTTATGTTGCTTGTACGAAACCTACATATGCGTATACAGAATATAACATTTGTTATGTCTAACTAACAGGTATTAAATTTTCTTACAGCGGTGGTGCGGCGCTCGTAGACTCGGCGCGGCGACATCTTCTATTTCGAAGGTAAATCCACTGCTGGGGACCTTCAAAGTGCTGCCCCGACCCCACCGAAGTCCTGCAAGACAGGGCAACCCTAATTTCATCATTTTCCCTTAAGGGTTTCCAATGGAAAAAAATTCCAAAACAACTAGGGCTACAAAATTAGAAACTAAACTTCGGATATTACCTTAATGGAGAGTAATTTAGGCTCACGAAATTCCCTACCCTAACTCCGCGGTGAAATTAGAACTCCAAAACCTAAAATAGGGCAATAGGAAATGGAAAAATCTAAGCTACTCTACTTCCACAACCAAAATATCCACAAAGGAAACGAGGCGAGAGAGGAATC
This sequence comes from Platanthera zijinensis, assembly GCA_039513925.1. Taxonomy (NCBI): domain Eukaryota; kingdom Viridiplantae; phylum Streptophyta; class Magnoliopsida; order Asparagales; family Orchidaceae; genus Platanthera; species Platanthera zijinensis. Next base: position 125,455,769 of record CM077098.1, read on the forward strand.
GACTCACCGGAACCAAAACGAAATTCACACCTCCGGCTAGGGTTGAAATCCGGCACTTCCAAGGCCAAGGAAGGAAAAGGAATGCTTGTTGGCGCCTGCAGAGGAGGGAGGAGGTGTCGAAACAGCGTTCCGGAGGAGGATCGGGCGGCGGGAAACCCTGCGGAAGGCGTCGGAGGCGGGACTCGTCGGGCTCGCTCCGTGCGGGAGACGGAACAGGAGGAACGGCTTGCGGTTTTTCTTTCTCCCGATAGAAGGGGTGTGCGGGTTTAATATTAACGGGATGCGGGTAAAGCTATGCGGTTTTCTAATTAACCGCAAAGGGGAGAGGGGGAAAGTGCTATTGGCACCCCAAACTCACACTATACCAATGCCTTAAAATCTTAAACGATTCTTGTCGCGACTTGACCCTACAATAAAATAAATTTCGCGCTAAAATTTAGGATGTTACAAATCTCCCCTCCTAATAAAAATTTTCGTCCTCGAAAATTGTAATCATACCTGAATCGAAGAGAAAAGAATAGTCTGCATTGCTCTTTAGCTCATCCTCTCGCTCCCAAGTATACTCTGGACGGCCACAGTTCATCCAAAGGACTTTGACCATGCGAATCTCTCTATTTCTGAGCTTCTGAATCCTTGAGTCCACTATCTTGACTGGTCTAACTCCAATACTAAGATCTGTCTCGATTGGTGCTTCTTCGGTACTGATGATCTGACTGGAATTTCTGACTGCTCTCCTAAGGTAGGAGACGTGGAATACATCATGTACACCACTCATTTCTTCAGGTAAGGCCAACCTATATGCAACCTCACCAACTCTTTCCAGTACCTCAAAAGGACCAACGAATCTGGGACTCAGCTTCTTCATCCGCTTTATTCTAGAGACTCCTCTAACTGGTCTGACCTTCAGATAAACGTAGTCTCCAACACTGAACTCTACTGACCTGTGCTTCTGATCATGATACTTGGCCTGGCGATCCTGAGCTGTCCTCATACGCTCCTGAATAAGCTTGATCCTATCAGTGGTCTTCTCAATCCATGACTCTCTGATAGAAGATCTTTCCTCACTCTCTGCCCAACATAACGGTGTCCGACAACGTCTACCATAGAGGGCCTCGAACGGTGTCATCCCAATACTTGCCTGGAAACTGTTGTTGTAGGAGAACTCCACAAGAGTAACATACTTCTCCCACTTCCCTCCAAAATCTAGAATGCACATCCGTAGCAGATCCTCCAAAGTCCTATTTGTGCGCTCCGTCTGTCCATCGGTCTGAGGATGGAAAGCGGTGCTGAAATGTAACCTGGTACCCAACCGCTCCTGAACGTATCGCCACTCCCTGGAGGTAAATCTGCCATCTCGGTCTGAAACTATAGTCTTGGGAACACCGTGAAGTCGAACTATCTCGTCTATATACAACTGTGCCAGCTTCGGACCTTGATCTGTCTTCCTAAGAGGGATGAAATGGGCGACCTTAGAAAGTCGATCTACTATAACCCACAAGGAATCATTCCCACTCTGCGATCTCGGCAAACCATGAATGAAGTCCATAGATATATCCTCAAAAGTCCACTCGGGGATGGGAAGTGGCTGCAATTTGCCTCCAGGCCTCTGACACTCGGCCTTAACCAACTTGCATGTCTCACACTTCCCTACATAATCTGCAACATCACTCTTCAAACCTGGCCACCAGACTGTCTTCTTAAGATCTGCATACATCTTCGTGCTACCAGGATGTATAGAATATCTGGAATTGTGTGCCTCGAAAAGAATGTCCTCACGAAGGTGACTGACATCTGGGATGCACACTCTGCCGTCGTGCAAAAGTAAATCATCCTGAATAGAGAACCTCTCTTTCTGACCTGACTGCATTGAGATCCAAATCTCCGCCATCTTTGGATCCAACGGTAATGCTGTCCTGATCCTATCTCTAATATCGCACGAAATCTCCATCCAACTCAACCAAGCTGAACCAAAACTGCAACGGGGCACAATGACGATGTCCAGTCTCTCCAGCTCTCGTACTAACTCCTCCTGCTGAGTGAGAAGATAGAAACACGAGCCTCTCCTGCTAAGAGCATCAGCTACCACGTTCGCCTTTCCTGGGTGGTACTGAATGTCTACTTCGTAGTCTGCTAGAAACTCCAACCATCTGCGTTGTCTCAAATTGAGCTCTCGCTGATCAAAGATATACTTGAGGCTCTTATGATCAGTGAAGATCTCACAACGCACTCCATAGAGGTAGTGTCTCCATATCTTCAGAGCATGAATGACTGCTGCAAGCTCCAAGTCATGTACGGGATAGTTCCTCTCATGAACCTTTAACTGTCTCGAGGCAAAAGCTACGACCTTTCCATGCTGTATGAGAACACAACCCAAACCCTGACCTGAAGCATCACTATAGATCTGAAATCCGTCTGGCCCTGAAGGCAAACTCAAAACTGGTGCGGTCATCAATCTGTTCTTCAAGTTCTCAAAGGCCAACTCACACTCAACTGTCCAATCCAAGCCCTTTCCCTTCCTAGTGAGGGAAGTCAGTGGTAAGGCTATCTTCGAGAAATCCCTGATGAATCTCCTGTAGTATCCAGCAAGACCCAAAAAGCTGCGAACCTCTGAAACTGTCGACGGCCTTGGCCAACTCTTAATGGCCTCTATCTTCTTTGGATCAACACTAACCCCTTTCTGACTGATGATATGGCCTAAGAATGCAATCTCTGAAAGCCAAAACTCACACTTAGAAAACTTAGCAAACAACTGGTTCTTCCTGAGTGTGCTCAAAACAATCCTGAGGTGTGCTGCATGATCTTCTGCACTCTTAGAGAATACCAAAATATCATCTATGAAGACGATGACAAAACGATCTAAATACTCCCGAAATACCCTGTTCATCAGGTCCATAAATACTGACGGGGCATTGGTCAGCCCGAACGGCATGACCACGAACTCGAAGTGTCCGTATCTGGTACTGAAAGCAGTCTTCTGTATATCCGCGTCACGAATCTTCAGCTGATGATAGCCCGACCTCAGATCTAACTTGGAGAAAGTGCTCGCTCCCACCAACTGGTCGAACAAATCATCAATCCTGGGAATCGGGTACTTGTTCTTAACGGTCAGCTTATTCAATTCGCGGTAGTCTATGCACAATCTCAGGCTACCATCCTTCTTCTTCACAAAAAGCACTGGAGCACTCCAAGGCGAAGTACTAGGGCGTATAAAACCCAAATCAAGCAGCTCCTGCAACTGGCTCTTCAATTCTGCTAGTTCCCTTGGAGCCATCCGATAGGGAGATTTGGCTACCGGTGTAGCCCCAGGATGCAAGTCTATCGGGAACTCAATCTCTCTATCTGGAGGGGCACCAGGGAGCTCTTCCGGGAAAACATCTGGAAACTCCTGCACCACTGGTACCTCTGCCAAATCAGTCTTAGGCTCCTCGCTCATCAGTACTACGAAGGTTTCACAACCCTGACTAATGCACTTTCTCGCTTGGACTGCAGATATGATCATCTTCACTACTCCCTTCAATCCCTGAAAAGAAAAAGAGGTCTGGTTGGGGCCATCGAACTGAATCTGCTTCGCCCTACAGTCAATCCTGGCGTTGACTGCTGAAAGCCAGTCCATTCCAAAAATCAAGTCAAACCCTGCTATAGGTAGCAGCAAAGCTTCCACGATAATCTCAGTGTCCCCAAACTGCACTGGCACCCTGCACTTGTCTCTGGTCTGCAGAAGGGATCCATTCGGCATCATGACTTCCAGCGGTACTGACTCGGGGAAGACTTCTAAATCCAACTTACGCACTAAAGATTCCGCGATAAACGAGTGCGAGGCACCCGTATCAAACAGAATCTTAGAGGGTAAGTTACGAATCATAAGGATGCCTACAAGAATGATTTATGAAGGATGAAAAATTTAATGTGTCACTACGGAGGATTTTAAAACCAGCTTGCAAGCAAACAACACTTACCTGTCACAACATCCTCCTGATCCTTCGCCTCCTGCTGACCCAGCCCATACGCTCTGGGCTGCACTAAGTCTCGACCCTGCTGCGGTCTCCCATCAGTGAGCATCAATGCTTTGCCCTTATCTACCCTGCTAGGGCCACCAACCTCGAACTTCGACTGCAAGAAGTAAATTTCATTAAAAATCTATCGAAATTACGAAAATGTAATCAATACATAAGGACCTTGATTACCTGATTTGTCCCAGCTTCCTGACAGAAGCGAGCTATGTGTCCAGGTTGTCGGCACTTATAGCATACGTCTGCACTGGCCAAACACTCTCCTGAATGGCGACGCTGACACTTGGGACACGTGGGATAGTCCTTGCTTCGGTCACCAGATTGACCATTCTTCTTAGCATCAGGCTTCGGCTTCTTGTTCCAGTTCTTACCTTGGTCATTCTTGTTCTGCTGCGGCTGATGCGAATCCTGAGATCGCTTCGCACGGAAACTACTTCGCTTCTGAACCTTCTGCTGGTCAGCCTCCAGTCTGCGAGCTGTATCCACTAAGCTCCTGTAATCAGCATTGACCATAGTCATCAGCGGCTGCCTCAACGAGTCACGCAAGCCATCCACGAAACGACTGCACTTCTCAGTCTGATCTCCCTGCATCACGCCCGCATATCTAGCCAGATGAGTCAGCTCTCGCTCGTACTCAGTAACTGTCCTGTCCCCCTGGAAAAGCCTCAGATACTTCTCTTGGAGACCTCGTCGTGCGGAAGGAGGCACGAACCAACTAGCAAGAGCTCTAGAGAACTCGCCCCAAGTGAACATGTCTGGGGTACGGCCTGGCCAAACAAAAATACGATCATACCATACTAAAATTAACACATTACTTCCTAAAATAAAGGAATTGATCATAACACTTTACCTGCAGGATCATCTGTCCGGTATTTGTCCCACCAGACTTTTGCCTCTCCTCGGAGGAGGAAAGCTGCCAGAGGAACTTTCTTATTCTCCGGGCACTCTAAAACATTGAGCAGGTCTCTGGTGTTAGCTATCCAATCATCTGTATCCATCGGGGTCTCATCCCCACTGTAGTTCGAAGGCTGAAGTTCTCTGAAATTTCTCAAATAGCGCTCCAGGGTCATCTCCACAGGTGCTGCTGCAGGAGCTGGTGCAGGGACTGGTACTTGTACTGGAGCTGGAAACCCTGCAGCCAGTCCTCTCTGAAACTCCATCAAGGCAACAGTAACCGCCCTGGCAATCTGAGACGCTATGTCAGTGCCCTCTGGAGCTGCTGGAACTGGTGGTACCTGTGGCACGGCAGCATCTCCCATGCTTGCATTAGGAATCGGGTTCTGGCGTGAAGATTCACCTGGTTCACTAACTCGTGGTGCCTGATAGAATAAATAAAGGAAATCTGATTATTTATCAAGCATTTAAGAAATCTGATTTAGCAACTTATTTTGTACTCTAGCGAATACTAAGGCTTAATCGCAACTTAAAGTACTTTACTGACATTAGTTTACTCTTATACGCTCCTATGGCTCTGTTTATTCTTTCTAGGGTCCAGGGATCCTAAACCTGCCTCTGATACCAATTTGTAACACCCCTCCCCAGTATTTCAGAAATCAGCCGTCCGGCCGGGTCAGCGATGTAAAGAAAACTAGGAAACAGTATTAAAACTAGTAGCAGCAGGTAATAAAATCTATACTAAGCAATTTAAGACTTACAGCGGAAGTTTGAATAAAGTAAACTAAGGGTAACCACATACCTGATATCTGGATTCACAGAGCCACTAAACAGGAAGTAAAACTGAATTAACTGAAAATCTGGTTAACCATAAATAGTCTGAAATAAATTAGATAAAACATTAATCTGATACAATGTTCTCATCTACAGGTACATGCTGAAATAGAGTAAACTGAATAAGATAAATAGTACAAACTGACGCCACCACATGCTCATCCTAGACGTAACTTCCCACCTGGGTCACCTGAAAAACAGTGCCCACGAAGGGTCAGAGTAAGGAAAAATAACCCCTCCTAGTGACACTAAAAGCCAGTTTTACATATGAATGCATGTATGTCTTGAAAAATAATTTTATGCATTTAAAACTTTTATGCTATGTGCTATGCATGGCTTCGCACTATTCTCTGGTCACACATCTACTCGTACTAAGCACGTGACTGTTATTTTACTAACTCAAGTCCTGGCGTTCACTAACTAGCGTATTGTCTCATGTCAGGTCTATACTTGAGTTTTAGGTGGCTTCTAACCTGCTCATCTACTAGGAAGGCTCTAGGCAGAGTAGCTCCTAACGCGCAACTGAAACTGACGACTCGAGACCATCTTACGAACCCAATTGTTCTAGTGTCACGCGGACACGGTCTCGAATCCACTAACTGGCTCAAGGGAAGACACTTCCCAAGTCTGTACTACTCATAAGGTTCCATGTGCCTTATGAGAAAGGTAGTGCGCCTCTACCTAGCACGGAAGAAACTCTGTGTGCTGGCTGACCTTTGTGGTCTGACGCTACTCTGCAAGGGATATCTTTTCTGGTGTACTACTAAGCGACCCTTGACTTTCTTGTGGTCGACTTGAAGGGACATTCACGCCCTTGGTTGGACAAATTCCAAGCTTACGTACGCGGGTAACGTTTCGTACTTAAAATAATTATTCATAACTTGACTAACTGGGTCATGGAAAAGGGCGTCATCCTACACGTTTTCCGCGACCATTTTCCTACCGCCACACTTTACTATGCATGGTTATGTTGCTTGTACGAAACCTACATATGCGTATACAGAATATAACATTTGTTATGTCTAACTAACAGGTATTAAATTTTCTTACAGCGGTGGTGCGGCGCTCGTAGACTCGGCGCGGCGACATCTTCTATTTCGAAGGTAAATCCACTGCTGGGGACCTTCAAAGTGCTGCCCCGACCCCACCGAAGTCCTGCAAGACAGGGCAACCCTAATTTCATCATTTTCCCTTAAGGGTTTCCAATGGAAAAAAATTCCAAAACAACTAGGGCTACAAAATTAGAAACTAAACTTCGGATATTACCTTAATGGAGAGTAATTTAGGCTCACGAAATTCCCTACCCTAACTCCGCGGTGAAATTAGAACTCCAAAACCTAAAATAGGGCAATAGGAAATGGAAAAATCTAAGCTACTCTACTTCCACAACCAAAATATCCACAAAGGAAACGAGGCGAGAGAGGAATCGACTCACCGGAACCAAAACGAAATTCACACCTCCGGCTAGGGTTGAAATCCGGCACTTCCAAGGCCAAGGAAGGAAAAGGAATGCTTGTTGGCGCCTGCAGAGGAGGGAGGAGGTGTCGAAACAGCGTTCCGGAGGAGGATCGGGCGGCGGGAAACCCTGCGGAAGGCGTCGGAGGCGGGACTCGTCGGGCTCGCTCCGTGCGGGAGACGGAACAGGAGGAACGGCTTGCGGTTTTTCTTTCTCCCGATAGAAGGGGTGTGCGGGTTTAATATTAACGGGATGCGGGTAAAGCTATGCGGTTTTCTAATTAACCGCAAAGGGGAGAGGGGGAAAGTGCTATTGGCACCCCAAACTCACACTATACCAATGCCTTAAAATCTTAAACGATTCTTGTCGCGACTTGACCCTACAATAAAATAAATTTCGCGCTAAAATTTAGGATGTTACAGGATACTTCCTCCCAACTTTTTTTCGTTCCGCTCTCATACACGCTCTACCCGGCTTCGTCTCCACCCGACGACACCTGCATCGCATCGATCCTGCTCGCATCCGCCGATCCCGCGCCGATCCTGCGCCGACTCTGTGGGTCATCTTCCTCGACGACTTCCGCGCCGATCCTGGCAGCGATTCCGCTGCCTGCTGCCTCCGTCGCATCCTGCTCGCAGTCCGGCGTCGATTCCTGCGTCGCTTCCGCATCGTCTTCATCGACGAATACCGGCAGCGATCCCGCTGCCTGCTGCTTCCGCCGCTTCCTGCTCGCAGCCCGGCGTCGATTCCTGCTCGCATCCTGCGGCCTCCGCCGCTCTGCATCCGCCGACATACTGCTTACCGTTGCTGCAGCCGATTGCGGCATCCAGAGGCCACCGCCTCCAATTTTCTTGCCATCTCACCATGGTGACGCGCACCCAAGAAGACTCCAATCGGCTCGCACATCTCGAAGAAACCTACACTGGGCTGACTGACACCGTGGCAGCCCTCGCCGACAGGTTAACGGCATCGGAAAAACGTTTCGAAGAGAAATTGGATGCCCGCATGGACGAGCTTAAAAATATGTTAACTCAACACCTTAAAGGAAAAACTGTGGTGGGTGAGGCCAACGCAGTCCAGTTTCCCCTTCCCATTCCAGCAGCGGGGCACGATGATCGGGCCTTTAGCACCAATGGGGGGCTCGGAATTGACAATGGCCGGGCAGGAGGCTCACGACGACAACAAGTTTGGTCCGAGGCCACCCAGTTTGGAGGCATCGCCGTGTCTGCCTTGGATTTCCCTCCTGACCGTGAAGACCGCCAGGAGGACCAACGACCCAACGGGATGGGGTACCCACCTCGTGATGGGCTCCTCCCTATTCCAGGAGCACCGGGACACGCCGCGGGCGGACGGGGAGGAGGCGGATGGGAGTTTAGACCACCTTTCTTGGGAAACCCCTATGGAGAGGATTGGGGGTACCCACATGTGGCCGCTGATCAACGGCTACCGCGTCGACACGGGCAAGAGTACGGAGGACTTGGGCCACAACTACCACGCGCTTATATGCCGCCGAAGATTGCCCGCATGAACTACCCCAAGTTCAAGGGAGGTGATGCACTCGAATGAGTTCAAAAGGCAGAGTTATTTTACAGCTATCAGGAGATACCAGAGACGCAGTGGGTAAAGTTGGCGTCCTTCCACCTTGAAGAGGACGCGTACCAGTGGACCCAATGGTTCCTCCGGGGACGAGATCACGCGCCATGGCACGAGTTTGTCGATGGATTCACCGCCCGCTTTGGTCCCCTTGAGTATGAAGACTTCGAGGCTCTTCTTCAGAAGTTGCGTCAGAAAGGGACGGTGATGGAGTACCGAACCGAGTTTGAACGGTTGGCCAACAGGGTGCAGTGGAGTGAGAGGACATTAACAAGTTGTTTTATTTCTGGCCTGAAGGAGGACATCAGAGATGAGGTGCATGCTAATATGTCGCGCAGCTTGACACACGCTATCAGCTTGGCCCAGATTCAGGAAGAGCGTCTCAATCGACAAAAGTTCAGGGGGGACACTTCGAGGACCACTACACACCTGCCCGACAAAAAGAGGGATCCAACAGCTGCCGACCGGGCCACAATGAAGAAATTGACGTGGACAGAGCTACAGGCTAGGAAGGAGCAAGGATTGTGCTTCAACTGCGATGAAAAGTTTACCCCAGGCCACAAATGTCAGAGGATCCAGGTTTACATGTTGCAGGAAGATCCGATGTCGGATGGTGATGGAGGGGAACAGGGGCACATTATGGATACAGTCGAGTACGGGGTATCTTCCTTGACCATGGCGGGAGACTCCGCTCCACCCACTATGAGTATTGCGGGGAGGATAGGCCAACAGCAGGTGACCATTCTGCTTGACAGTGGGAGTACGCATAACTTTATTAGCCCAACAGTGGCACAGAAGCTGGGGCTAGAGATCATCACGGATGTGGCGTCGCCGGTTGTGGTGGCCGGTGGACACGAGCTGCATTGTGAAGGCATGCTTCCAAACGTGGAACTCAGTGTGCAAGGGTACACCGACAACATGGATGTCTACTTATTGCCCATCCAAGGGCCAGATATGATTCTGGGGGCTCAATGGTTGCGCCAGCTGGGCAGGGTGACTCTGGATTGGGAAAGGCTGACTATGGAGTTTGCTAGAGCTGGGAGAGAATACTGTCTGCAGGGAATCCACATCTCACCAATACCGGGGGGCTCTTTTTGCTGTTTGGAGCGACTACCAGATTCCCACCTTGAGGACAAGCTGGGTCTTCATGGGGTGGGGAATGTTACGCCCCCGGATGGATCCGAAGGCAACAACGGGGCTGAACCAACTGGTTCAGCCCCCACTCTATAGATGGCGGCCCACGGGGGGGCTGAACCCACCCGGTTCATCCCCAATTGGGGCCGGCCGGCCCCCTTGGCCGGCCGGCCCCCTTGGCCGGCCGGCCCCCTTGGTCCGGGTATAAATATACCCGGATCCTCCTTGGGGGGAGCAAGCAAGATATTTACAAGGTATTCCTTCCTCATCTTAACCCTAGCCGTCTTCCTCTCTAGATCTCTCTTCTCTCTCTAGTAGATTCGTAACACTACTCCAAGTCGCATCGTCCGCATTCGTTCCGGCGCCGCTCCTACTCGCTTCGTCCCACGCCAGAGCCTAGGCCTTCCAACACTTTGGGCTTCTGACGCCTCGATCCTCCTTCTTTAGCGGTCTTCTCCAGCGGCCTTCACAGCTTCAGCGCCCTTCACCGCCCGGTTTTTCGGGCGGCCCTTTGTCTCCGACTGTTTTGTCCTCCATGGGGGTTGTCGGAGACATCGTAATCACATCCTCCAGTGTCCTCTCCGGCGACGCGATCTAAGGGACACATGTAGGATGTGGTTTCTTCTAGTTTTGAGTTCTTCGTCTTGCTAGTTACCTTCGAACGGTCATCGATGGGTGATTCCTCTGAAATCTCATCGTATTCCCACACCGGTGCCCTCACTGGTCCCTCTGCAGATCCTCCTCGGAGCCACGGTCAATCTGGCTCTTTAAAGATCACAACAGTTGTCTTGGATGACACAAATTATCTTGAATGGTACAGGGCGGCACAACATGTTATTCAAAGCCACCGGCTATATGGACATATTGATGTACCACTGTTAAGCCACCACGTACCGATCCCTCGTGGAGAAAATGGAATGCGGACAATTTCTTAGTTGTTTCGTGGTTACTTCACTTTATGTCCCTTCAAGTGTATCGCAGTTACATGCTTCTGGATTCTGCTCATGAAATTTGGAAACGGACCTGTGATACCTACTCTTAATCAGACAGTTCGACGCATATTTATGAGCTCACTCGCCGTATTTTGGAGCTGAAACAGGGAACCATGTTCGTCTTTGCCTACTACTCTGAGTTCAAACGTCTGTATCAGAAACTGGATTACTTCAACACCTTTACCGCTGCTTGCACTGCCGATGCGCAGACTCTTCAGAAAGATAAAGACCGCTTTCGAGTTCACGTTTTTCTTATGGGGCTCAATATATTGATGTGGTTCGCCTGCATGTCCTCCACCGCGAGTCTCTTCCTTCACTTAAGGAAGCCTTCAGTATGCTCCTCGGTAATGAGAATCGTCGCTGCTCTCTTGGTTTCTCTACCGACCACTGTGGGAAGAAAGGACATACTAAAGATGTTTGTTTTCGTCAACACCCTCATCTTGCTCCCTCTGGCCGGGGTTCTTCTGCTCGTGGGAGAGGTGGTTACCGTAGTGGTGGTCATCAGGCTGGTGCCCGCACGCAGTATTCTGCGCATTCGACTGAGGTTTATGAGGACACCTCTGGGAACCTTTCTGCTATGGATTTAGAGGCCTTTCGTTGTATGTTGCGTTCCCATTCTGACTCTACATCGGCTGATTCCACTACCGTGTTTGCTACATATATGATTATTTTAATTATTTATCGAAGGGGAGTTGTCGAGGGGTAAATAGGGAGGAATTTATAAATTTCTTATGTACTTTATGGATAAAAATGGAGGGGAGGGATCTAGAGCTCGGGACTTCTCTCGGCTTCTTATAGTTTTCCAGGGAGAAATGGGGAGAGAGGAGGATACATCTTTCCTTTCCTATTTTGTTGCGTTTTCGACCCGGCTCCTTCAGTCAGCTTCTCCTCTTCTAATGGTTCTTCATGTTCATTGTCTAGAGGAGAATTGGAAAGGAAGGAGGATACAATGAGGTAGAGTTGCGTGAAAAGTAAGGGGTTTTGAGAGAGTTCATGCAAGGGCTCCCAGACTTTCTTGATCAGAGGCTGGAATCATCAGGGAAAGATACTTGATTTCCCTTGTCAAATTTTAATCGTAGAATATGGTATTCCAAACCCAAACCTCTCATCTTTAACTAGGTTTGACTTGTGCATAAGAGTTGAGCCAACCATGTCTAGAGTCCTTTGACCATATTTTTGTGAGTACAGCCGGTCGTTGAGTGGTCAGAGACCCATTTCAAAGGTTTCCCCAATTTACATGGCCGTATTTCAGGCCGTGTGTTGAGACCTGTGGCACTCAACCCTTCACCAATTTTCCAGAGTATACACGACATCTAGACATGGTCGTTTGGATGCACGTGTGGAGGTACATGGCATATGACACGCCCATGTGCACGGTTGTGTACTACATTTACTTCACGCCTAGCTTTCTCCAGAGTTGTACACGGTTGTGTCCAAACCCATGTTCAAGTGCACACCTGGAGACAGACCCTGTTCGATAGTTTTCCTAGAGCGCGTTTCGATACTTGGAGGATACATGATTTGGTACACGCTTGTACCTTTGTACGGGACACGAGTTACGAAACTCAATTCATTTTAAGTCATAGACCGTGGCAGTTACGACTTTAATGGCCCAGATTTGTCTGAGAAGGCCATATGTCGTGGATCATGGTTTTTAACAAATAATTCACATCCTTTTCACTTAATTTATGCTTGGAGAGAGAGTAGAGTGAGAGAGAAACTGGAGAAGAAGTTGCACCGCAAGAGATTGAGAAGCCCAATCGAAGATCTGATTCCATCATCGCATAAAAAATCCATCCTCGCTTGTGTTATTCCCTTCCTTACGAATATCTCGGAGCTAGGAGGAAATCAAAAAAGGTAGCAATCTTTCTTCTCTTGGTTTTTAGGATGCATTATGATTTTTCCTATTCCTTTCTCTCTTGCATATGTTGATTCCTAGTATCTCTAATTAGTAGGGGCTACAGACACCATGGATCTTTAGGAACCCAGGGCATGTGATCTCATCATGAGTAGTTAGTCTCACTCGAAATGCGATTATGAATGCATGTATGTTGTGGTGAAGCCGTGTAGGTCATTCAACTGAAACAGTGATGTTTGTTTGTCGATCATTTTAGGGTTTGAGACCTAGATGTTATTGTATTGTCGTAGTGTCGTTGGAATACCAATTTGATTGTGGTAAAAGCATGATAAGGATTGGCTTGATGATGCCTTAAAATCCAAACCGATTTTGGGTACTTTTGATGTGATTAGGATGAAGGTAGGTTGAAGGGTGGCAATGTCAAGTACAATTGTCCCCCTTCAGAGTTAGAGTGTTGGTATAAGAGCACATGAAAAAAGTATAACCGACCTGCAAATGGAATAGAAATTGTAGTAGAAGGATCCGTTGAGAGGGTATAACCGACTAATCTCTAGATTGTGTTTTTGAACGCCTTAAGTGCATTATGTGTTTGCAATATTGAAATGCTACTATGCTAGAATCATACAACGCTTAGAAAGGAGTTGCAGTCTTCCAGTTTGCATACATATAGTAATGTATGCCCTAATTGAATGTTCGACGCATGGAAAACATGCATGATGTTTGTGACACTCTACTATATTATAAGTTGTTATGATTATTTATTTGTTATACAAAGTGTAAACTTGCGAGATGATGTAATTCTTCGGTGTCCACTAGGACGACCAGAAGGAGTGGGAGTTGTTACACCATTATTGGACAATTTGCAGTTGACCCATGTTTTTTGCTCTATTGTTATTTGTTGCAAGGCATATGCGCAAAGCATTGTTGCTTAAATGAAAAAAAAAGTTCATGAAGTGATTTTTTGTATCGTACCATGCCTCATATTTATGATTCAGGCCTTAGTTATTAAAGGCGCAAGACGCACCAAAGCGCAAAGGGGTCTTAGAGCATAGGCGCAGGGCTCAAGGCGTAGGCACGCGCCTGAAAAAGGCAAGGCGCAACAACTTCCATTTTAAATAATCAACATCAAACATCATTTCAGCTTCTCGATCAAATTCTTCATCTACTCTACTAATTAATCATTCATTACTATTATTTATATCTCTTAAAAAATAGAATCAATGTGGTCAATTGCATTATATATAAGTCTCAGCACACAACTATCTTTCACAAACACTAAATCAATAAAAAATTATTGAGTTCTTACATTATTTTTTCTAAATTTTTGAAGAAATAAATTTACAACAAAAATTTCACTCAAGCGGACCTTTTAGATTCCAAAGGCGCAAATAAGGCGCACAGAGGCGCAAACCTCTGAGTCTGGTGAGCCTTGAGCCTTAGGCACCTTTAATAACATAGATTCAGGCATGTGTGCCTTGGTTTGAATTGCTGATTGGATTAATTTGTTTTGTAAAGCTCATAAAGTTGCAGGGCTTTTATATTTTTTTTAGTGTAGACACTATAATTTTGCTAATGTTTTGACTTACTATTGTACTTTGATTTTATGGTGTAGTGTTTGAAGTCTTTGTATCTTATAGTATCTTATTTGTGAGTGTTGTATGTTGTGACCCGGTTAGACTTATTTTACATGGATGTTACTGGTGGGGTGTTACACCACGCATCTCATTATCTACCACTATTGTCTTTAAGTCATTTTCATAATTATGCATGTGTCACTCTCACCTATATAAGGGAGTGGTAGTGAGCCTTTTACGAGAATCTTGAATCATTACGTATTTTGGCTCTCATTGAAGAGTAAGATGTTATGTGGCGTGATGACGTCAGTTATCTTCGTATCTTCAAAATGATGTTATGTTATTTTGTGTGTTATTTTAACGTATTGTGCTCATTGTTGTAAGCCCAAATGGGGGCGTGTTTGTGAACTTAAATAGTGTCCGGTTGGGTGATGGTATGCAAGAAATTAGAAGTCGAAAATCTCTCTCTCTCTTAATCTCCCTCTTTCCCCATCTCTCTCTTTAAACCCACGGGAAAGAACCTGTATGCCCTAGCCGCAACCCGCGATACCCCCGCGTTCCCGATCGACGCCGCTCCGCTGACAGCTTTTCCACCTCGCCGCCATAGCTCTGCCGCCGGTCATGAGATCAAGGAGGGAGGTTCATAACAGTCTAGTATCAGAGCCCAACGCCGACCTCTCCGGCACTTCCTCTGCTTGCCCAACCCCGCGCGATCGGCTTCGCACAACCGCCGATTCCTCTTCCAGCACTCTGTGCGCTTCGGTAGACCATCCCAGCCCCGCTACCGCTACTCCGCCGCACCGCATGCTCGTCGGTTCATCTCCCATCCCCAAAGCCCTTGCTCCCGGGTATTCTGTGGTTACCATCCTCCCTCCCAGCCCCACAGCAGCAGCCCCGCGACCCTCCTCCTTCGTTGTCCTACTTCTGACACCGCCGACCGTCTGTCAAGCCCTATCACAGATGGCCAACAGTGCTCCCTCGCTCGTCGAGATCATGACACTCTTCCAAACCATGCTTGCGATGCAAAACGCCAAAATGGACGCCCTCAACGCACGCTTGGATGCCCTAGAAGGGGTGCCTTCTCCTCCGCCTATAAACACGACCGATCACCCTTCGGCATGTCGTATGAACTTCGCCACTCCTACAGACACGGACTACCCCGCCTACACACGAACTATCCGGATGGACTTTCCTATCTACGAGAGCCAAAATAAGCGTTTGCATCGACTTCGAGCCAAAATAAGCGTTTACATCGATGTCCCGGCGTGAAATGTTCATCACAATTGTAATACAAGCTTTTTTCGCGACGCTCAGCCATCTCGGGGCAAGACAAACGGCGGCGGACAGTAGGTCGCGGTGGATCGTCCCGGATTGGACCCCTGTCAGTTAAGCTGGGGTGAGAGTAAGCTCCCTGATAGTCCCGGCATCCCAGTGGCGGACGATCTAATAGCAGTCGACGTTCACAAGCCCTGGAGAGGCTCATTGCCGTGTTGAGATCACATGGCAGTGTGAACTTCGCCACTCCTACAGACGCAGACTACCCCGCCTATGCACTAACTATCCGGATGGACTTTCCCATCTACGAGGGCCGCGAAGATCCTCTTCCTTGGCTCACCCGTTGTGATATTTTCTTTGCCAACCAACGCACGCCAGATGAAGAACGCGTCGACATCGCCTCCATCCACTTACTTGGCCCGGCGCAATTGTGGTTCACACAACTTATGCACGAAAATACCAACCCTTCGTGAACGGAATTCAGTGCAGCCTGCACCTTGCGGTTTGGTCCTGCTCTACAAGGAAACTCACTCAGCGACCCTGTGAACCTCAAACAGGTCGGCCCCATTGACACATATTTAGACCAATTCCAGATTTTGTTATCTCAGGCAATGTCAGTTTTACCGGAACAATAAGTTTCTCTCTTCGCCGCCGGTCTTCACGAGCGATTACGTTGGGACGTCGAATTCCTACAGCCATGTGATCTCAACACGGCAATGAGCCTCTCCAGGGCTTGTGAATGTCGACTGCTATTAGATCGTCCGCCACTGGGACGCCGGGACTATCAGGGAGCTTACTCTCACCCTAGCTTAACTGACAGGGGTCCAATCCGGGACGATCCACCGCGGCCTACTGTCTGCCGCCGTTTGTCTTGCCCCGAGATGGCTGAGCGTCGCGAAAAAGCCTTGTATTACAATTGTGATGAACATTTCACGCCGGGACATCGATGCAAACGCTTATTTTGGCTCGAAGTAGATGATGAGATGATCCTCCCAATGATGACACAGCAGGCGGAGAAGACACTGCAATACCCTTCGATCCAGTGTGAGGTCAAGCTGTCTTAGGACGGGGGCGCGATGTTATGTGGCGTCGTATCTTCAAATTTATGTTATGTTATTTTGTGTGTTATTTTAACGTATTGTGCTCATTGTCGTAAGCCCAAATGGGGAAGCATGTTTGTGAACTTAAATAGTGTCTGGTTGGGCTTTGATGATATGCAAGAAATTAGAAGTCAAAAATCTCTCTCTTAATCTCCCTTTCCCTATCTCTCTCTCTAAACCCACGGGAAAGAACTCGTATGCCCTAGTCGCAGCCCACGATACCCCCACCTTCTCGATCGATGCCGCTCCGCTCGCAGCCTTTCCACCTCGCCGCCATAGCTCCGTCGTCGGTCACGAGATCAAGGAGGGAGGTCCATAACATAGGCTCTTAAAGGAATCCAACACTCAAGAGATTGACGCAAATTTGACTCAATATCTTGTATCTTCATTCATATTACTCGGCATTTGTTGCTCGAAGATATTTGAAGCTATCAACTAGTCCAACCTGCCGCACAATTAGGGTTACATTAAAACCCTGATTTTTCACTCTTTCATGTCTACGTCTGATCGAATGACCTCCGCCGCTCTCCTAGCCATTGTTTCATCTCAAGGCCACAACGTACTCCTACAACTGCTCGACAAACCTTCATCCAAGAGCTACAATGTCCAAGCAATCGCAATTCATCAACTGAGTTCATGCAAGGTCGACGTGATCCCACCTCGACCACACTGCAAGTCGGCATTGGCGTGATTGTCTCCTTCAACCATGACTTGCATTGGACGCCTCTTGACACAGCAAATACGTAGGGGCGGTACTGCGGAACTCTCCATCGGTGTGACCATGTGAGCCATTTGCCACAGCGTTCACTCTGATTCCAACGTTAGTTTGCCTCCCTTGTTGACACATGAGTCTTGCGTCCTTTTCAAGCCATAATTCTTCTCAAGGCCGGCTCCTTTCCCTCTACATGCCTCATCTCTGCCCTTCTAGCATTCGGTGCACCCCCTTTGGCGCTCTTGCCGGTGACGTACAGGGCCTCACGCATCATCTTCAAATAGCCTTAGTTTGTCTCCTCCGACGTTTTTGTCGATCCATTCTCTTCTTTGGGTCATCCTTACATTCCCTGAACTCATTCCATGGCCCTTCGCGCCGAAGAGGACGTATTCACTTCACCCTTCACCAAGTCCACTTGTTTGGATAGGCTCTAAGCTTGACTTGAAGATCACACTCTCCTCCTTCGAGAGCTCAAGACCCACACAGTCCGTTATACACCAGCATGCTTATCGTCATCCCCACACAGTCGGTCACTGACTATATGGGGTTCCTCCACCCCGTTGAGGACATCCATCCAGCCTACCTCTGTCGGATTAAGATTCCAGTGTTCGACAGCGCCGCCCCCTCGGTTGGATTTCCCGTGTCGAAAATTTTTTCGACCACCAACCTACCCCCTCCAACCAGAAGGTTTTCATGGCGACAGTCTATATGGTGGGTCATGCGCTCCACTGAGTGTGTTGAACACACCAACATATCTTTGATCTCTTGTTGCCCACACTGAAGGAAGAGCTCCTTTGCAACCATGACACGTGCAAAGCGGGTAATGCCTGCGAGCGTTTCTGCTCTGATTATCAGTCTGGCACCGTCATCGCCTACATCACCAAGTTCATCAAGGTTTTTCACGCACGTCACTGGCCTATCCTCTGAGTATTATCTAAGGAATTTTCTCACAGGCATGCAACCCCACTTATCTCCACATTTTTGTGTCCACAACCCAACTACTCACTTAGACACCATGGAGAAAGCTTGTTGCCTCGATGAACAACTCTATGCAGCCCAACAGTCCTCCTTTACTCGGCCACCCCACAAACCGCCATCACTGTTGAAACCTCAACAACCTCTTTCTCGCCTGAACACCCGCCTCTGCCTAGACCCTCGTTGATTGACCCGCAGTATCCAAAGCCAATCTCATAGGTCTTGGGTCCTCCAGTACCCCCAACATTTACCTCACCAAGAGTACCTTGAGCTTCACTGAAAGGGTTTTTGTTTTTCCTGGCACGAGTCGTACTCGTGTACCCACAAATGCCCTCCTAAGGACTTGTGTTTGTTGTTTGGTGCAGAAAATGATGATCCTAACTTCATTGAATTGGATCATGTGATGCTCATTGATGACCCCTACGGGACTCTATTTTAAGGACAATGCCGGTTTTTGGGAGGGGAGTGTTTATACAAATATGTATTCTTAGGGAATTTGCGTAGTTATGTATGTCTCACTCCCACCTATATAAGCTTTTAGTAGGAGCTTTTAGGAAGATCTTTGATTAGGTATTTTGGCTCTCATAGGAGAGTGGGCTCTTAGAGGGATCCTGCCCTGAAGAACTTGTTGCAAGCTTGATATCTTTGTATCTCCGTTCATATTAATCAGCATTGTTGTTCGACGATATCCGAAGCCATCAAAAGCTCGCGTCGTGGACTACAACCCATTGTGCTCCATACTTGTCGAGAACTCCCGAACTCTTCGTTGAGAGAAAACATAACAAATCCACCATCAGTCTCCTCCAAAACAGCTACTCATATTTTAATCTCGTAGAATATTTTGTTAAAAAACTAGGTAAATGGACCAGAGTGGAGGATAACCAAATCCATTCATTTCAAAATTTCATAAAACATATATCATTCAAAACTTATACTTCATCCATTCAGAGCTTACTCGGTTTTTTGTTTGAAATGATCTTAAAAACAACTTAATTGGTTTGCTCCATTTCATATTGAAATCGCCCAAACAAATTTTTTATGTTCTACGATCTTATTCGGTGAAAAATGTTTCATCCAATTAAATATAGAAATCAACAGACCTAATTAGAGTGTCTTTTGTGTGTTCCAAACTCATTAGTTATTGCTAACCTCGTATACCCAATAAATGAAAATGCATGAATTATAAGAAATACCTTCAGAGAAAACTTTTCCATTTTCTTGAACTCCACCGTTAGCTCTATTGGCAGATGATTCTAAGCAAAGGTCAGTTAGACTCCTTATGGCAGAATTTAAATCATTGTCAGAAGCTTCAAGGGCTCTTTCAAGATACTGACATGTTAGGATGTTAGAAAAAAAATAAGAAACCAACTTTTAAATACCAAAACATATACTTTTGGCAAACCAACCATAAAAATGTTGCACGGTAGGAAATAACTAAACTGAAGTTTGATTGTTAAGACCCACACATTAATTACAAAATCTAATCAAATTAATCATGCTTGTCATAACTCACAAAGATCGGACATTCCAAAAAAAAACTTAAATCAAGTGAACATTAGTCTAGCTGACAACTTAAATTAAAAGGGTTTTTTTTTTACATTTTAAGATTCACACAAACGTCTGTAAACAGCTGCCAACTTAAATTAAACAGGATCTTCCTTATCATTTCAAAATTCATAGCACAAATATTTATTTGGGAATTGGGGTAGTTTTTGAAATCTCACATGCTGAAAAGACAAATTCCAGATAACTTCAGGAAAATTATGTTCAATGATATATCATCAAAGTTGAAACATGCACGCAATTCTATGGTGCATCCACGGATATTTGTGATACAGTGAGTTTCCAACTTGTGACACATCAATGCTGGCTCAGCAAACAAGTAGGCCCGCCCCTTGATGAGTTGGCTTTGGATGTTATTTGACTTGGTGTTCAAAACATCAAAGATTGGTCTTGTCAAAATCTCCTAGGATCTTGTCATAACTCCAGACTCCAGTCCATGAAATCTTTTAGTAAATGGTAGTTGGAATATAGTACTTGATGCTAATTGGTGAGGTCTTTGAGAACAAGGTGTTATGGGCTTGTTTTGCTGATCGATTGATGGAGACAAGGATACAAGGGCAAGTCCTAGAATGGTGGAGGAGAAGAGAAAGTTAGAAGAGAAAACTTGGAGAAGAAGATGGGAGGAAAACCCTAGAAGATGAGAGGAAAACCCTAGAAGATGAGGAGAGGGTTAGAGAGAGAGCAGTTTAGAGAGATAAAGAAAAGTTTAATTCATTGCTTAATATCCAATAATCCGAATACAAGACAAGGGTCTATCATATAGGACTCATATGGCACGGGTGTAAATACTCGATATAAATAAAAGCACGAAATATGAAAACAAGTAAAAAGACTACATGATGACATGACTCATAAAATATTAAAATACTTACTCTCAATTCGATATAATAAAACTCCTAATACTTGATAACCAACGGCATGAGGACCAACACTCCACCCGTCCTTGAAATTGAGCTTGTCCTAAAACTTGAACTTCAGTTGGATGATCGGCTCCTCTGGCTCCTTGACCTCGCGCCAAAATAGTGTCTGGTAGCGTGTTACGGTGGAATTTGCAGCGAGGTGCAGCGGCAGCGCCGTCGGAAGGACAAACAGCTGAAGCAATGGAGCTGGCTGGTTCAGCGGAGCGGCAGGAGGCAAAAATGGCAGGATGGCCAAGGGAACAGCGGCCGACTGAATGAAGGGGACCAGTGATATGGAGGCGGACAATGTCAGGAAGGTGGTCAGAGAAACCATGGTCGACAGAAGAAACGGGTCTGGCGAGGACGACAATGCGGTGCGAGACAGCAGCAGGAATGTTGTCGAGGTGGCTGGCGATAGAGGCAGCGATGTGGTCAGAGGCGGCAGAGCGGAAACCAGCAAATAGGGGGCCGGCAGAGCAAAAGGCGATGTGACTGGAGGGACCGGCAAGGCAGGGGCCGGTGGCGCCGACGACGAAATTGTCGGTGGTGGAAGCTTCATCGGAAGACAGTCATAGTGGTTTGGTAGGGATATAGGCAGCGAGGAAGCAATCGGTGGGCCCAGTGCCGCAGTCGGAGGCGGTGGTGGGGCTTGCCCAGTTGTGATGGATGGGGCGGCATTGTGTACTGACGGGGATGTCGGTTGTACAAGAGGGGGTGGAACTTCAAAGTATCATGATCGTTCCAATTGATCAAGCTTGGCGTCGAAGCGAGACATGGAGACCTGGAATGATGTCGACCACTTCAACAGCATTAAGTGGAACGTTGCCGCATCAGCAACATTAATCTTAATGTTCATGTGGTAAGAATATGATTGATACTAATAAATTATTCTATGAAATGGATTAATATATTAGGAATCAAATCAAGGCAGTTGGCACGGGGCTCAAAGAAAAAATAAAGGTTGGGATGGGAGAGGTCCGCAGTTCGAAGGAGTTTAGCCCTGGGCTCGATGGAAAAAAAGGGGTGCAAAAGAAGCGTCCAATAAACAACGAATGGTCTGCTCGAGTGTGGCTTTGTCGTCGATGAGGCGGAGAGATGACGATAGGAAGTAGAGGGCTCGGTGCTGGGAGGGATTGGACCGTCGGAGGGGCCAGCTTGAAGAAGGAGAAGTTGCGGATGCCGGCGTCGGCGGAGAAGCCTGGAGGCATTGAGTAGTTCGCTCGACTGAAGTGAAGCGTTGATGAAGCGTCGCTAGCACGGGATCAACGGCACTGGCACGGGATCGATGTATTGAAGTGAAGCGTCGATGAAGAGTCGATGGGGATTAATCGATGGAAGCGAAATGCTCGAATCTGCCGCTAATAGCAGAGGAGTTTTGTGGTAGATGGTGTCGACGGATAAGTGGTTGCTGGAATGGATTCGGTGAATGCTTCGTGAGGACGGAAAGTGATGAGCGGCGAAAGTGTCGAGCCGAGGAAGGAGGGCTCTGGTACCAAGATGTTATGGGATTGTTTTGTTGGGTGATCGGTGGAGGCGAGAATACACGGGCAAGCCCTAGAATGATGGAGAAGAAGGGTTAGTTAGAAGAAGAAGCTTGGAGAAGAAGATGAAAGGAAAATTCTAGAGGAGGAGAGGGTTAGATAGAGAGAGAGAGAGGAGTTTAGAGAGATAAAGAAAAGTTTCATTCGTTGCTTAATATCCAAATACAAGACAAGGGTCTATTATATAGGAACCGGATGTCACGGATGTAATACCCGATACAAATAAAAGCACGAAATATTAAAACAAATAAAAAGACTACATGATGACTTGACTCAAATATTAAAATACTTGATACTCTCAACTCGATATAATAAAACTCCTAATAGTTAATAACTAACGGCATGAGGTCCATAACACAAGGGCTATAAAGGGATACCTTCTTATTGTATCACCATAAGTTTGAGAACTAGTGAGAATTTGTAGAGTAATATTTCTTGTCTTCAGTTCATGTGAAGGAGTGCAACGGAAATTGATTTAGAGTCAGAAAAATCTCAGACCATAAGGGTAAGTAAAAGCTAGATTTACAAGCCCGTCATAACTGGTACTAGAGCAATGGTCGTTCATAAACTATGGAGAAGCTCCAAAAATAAACACATGCAAAGTAAGAAGGGTATGCCTCATAACAGTTTGAAAGATATGATGTTTGCATTGCAAGCTCATAAGGTGAAGGTAGATATTGCCATGGGAATGAAAATCAAGAACACATTCAGGAAGAAACCGAGGAGACGGTTTAGGTGGAGATGCAAGGTGATCTTCAGAGCCTTGTTAGAGGCTATGTGGTGAAGAGATGAAAGAGCTTAAGAGGGAGTTCTCCACAATGAAGGTAGTGCAAGTGAGCAGAGTGGCAACTACACAATCAAGTATATGATTACACGCCTCCAAACCAAATCAGTTAAATAGTTATATTGGTATGATTTTATTGGCTGAATATGGATTTTGGTCCCTAACTTTTGTCATCGTTATGAAATCAGTGCTAAAACTTTATACATTAAGATTTAAGTCTCTAAAGTTTATCTTTTTTAAGAAATTAGTCCACACATGAAATTAAACAAATCTCTAGTGAAACATAAATATTTGTTAGCTTAGGTGGCAATCTGGGAAAGAGAAAATAGCTTAGGTGGTAACCAAATTATTATTTTCTTAATTACAAACTTTATGCTGTCATAATGCAACAATTTATATGTAAATAGCTATTTACATACTGAATATTTATTCTGGAATTATTTTATATTAATTTTTATTTTATTTTATGTTATTCAAGATTCCAAGCTGATGACTAAGAATAAAAAAACAACTGAACAAGCATAAATAATCTTAATAATTAGCTCAAGCAGAATAAAATAAAATAAATATTAATATTAAACAAGTCTAGATAAAAAAAAACAGTACATATAAATAGCTACTTATATATAAAGCAATTTCATTATAATAGCTTAATACTAGGAATTAAGAAAATAAAAATTTTGAATGTCAGCAGAGCTATTTTCTCTCATAAATCATAATCAGCTTAATATTGCCACCTAAGCAAATAAATATGTATTTTTCATTAAAGATGTTAGTTTAATTTTACTTGAGAAATGAGAACTAATATCATAAAGAAGATAAACTTTGGGACTTAAATCTTAACGTAAAAAAGAGTGATTTTATAAAGGTGGCAAAAATTAGGAACCGAAAATCATATTTAGCCGATTTTATTTAGTTAGATTGGTTTAAAATCAGACTTTGTAGATCTCAAGCCCAGATGAGAAATGGTGAGAGTTGCGTCAAGTAGATGGTCAGCGTAAAAATTTAGTCACGCTTATGAATTTGGATCGTTTGAGAAATTGTGCAAAAACTGGGTTGTTCCCCGTAAGGAACGCATTGTATGGCCCGAATACAACGTCTTGGCAAGGACCGCTACATCTGCAGCACTTGGGTGTAATGTTAAATATGCAAAACTCTTCATCGTCTGCTCCGAATGTGGCGTTTTGGCAGATGCACCTCCAAGAGGTCTTGGTGTAGTGTTAAATATGCATGATCCCTCACAATTAGGCGTCTTAGGAAAATAGATCATAAGATTGTGATCAATTTCGGTTTGTAAGTTGGAAAATAGGTACATTAACGGGAGAAACGATGAAAGCAATGGATGCGATGATTAGAAAAAGAAAAACTATTTTATGTCTCCAAGAGACTAAATGAGTGAGTGAGAAAGCTAAACTTCTAGACAATTCAGATTTTAAATAATGGTACACAAGAAATAAAATAAAATAAATAATGAATTGAATATGATTGTGGATACTAATTAGAGAGATGAAGTTGTAAGGGTAAGTAGAAAAGGTAATAGAACTTTAGCTCTTAAATTAATCATAGTAAAGGAAATTATTAATATAATTAATGTTTAAGCGTCATAAGTAGGATTAATTGAAGCTATTGAAGTATAATTTTGGAAAGACTTGGATAATTTGATAAAGGAAATTTCACAGAGCGAAAAGATTTCCATGGGAGGGAACTTAAATGGACATATAGGGAATAACAATATGGATTATGCAGACGTTCATTGATGATTTTGGTATGGAGAAAAAAATGAAGAAAGAAGAATTATTTTTTACTGTCATAGCGCATGAGCTAATTGTGACAAATACGTTATTAATGAATAGAAAAAAATATTTAATTATGTTTAAGCGCGGAGAAAATAAGTCACAAATTGACTATTTTATGACTCATAAAATGGATTAAAATATTTGTAAGAATTGCAAAGTCATATCAAGAGAAAGTTTGACAACACAACAGATGTTAGTGGCGTTGATGTGCAAATTAAATATAGTAAATTCAAGATAAGGATAAAAGTTCTGCTGAAATTTTGGTGTAGAACTTAAAGACAGAAAAACAGATTGTGTTCAACACAGTTGTAATGGAACAATTAATTGATGATCATAATGCTAATCTTAGTGTCACATAAGTTAAGAATTCACATTTAAGGATAAGTGAAAAGAGCATACTTCGAGAGTCAAATTGTCATTTGCCCCCGCATAAAAAATCTTAGCAGTGGAAAGAGAAAGTGCAAGAAAAAGTATGGGCAAAGAGGGCTAGCTATAAAGTATTTTACGCTTAAAGGAATGATGAAAATTTGGCAAAATATAAAGTCGTCAAAAAGGGCTAAAAAGACAATAAGTGTAGCAAGAAATCAAGTTAAGGTGGAGAGGCACGTTTGGGATTTTATGGATTCTTGGGTATGCCCTCTCTGATGTCTTTGGCTTTGATTTGAGGGCATGATTCTGCAGCAAACGTGACGATATAGGGGGACACTATTTCAATGGTATCTGTGAGCAGCCACTTTGTGCATTTATTGTCAAAGGTTAGGTCTTTCTCCTCTGAGAGAAACCACTTTGTACATAGGCTCTGTTTGGGACAGCGGCTGCGGATCAGAAATCTGCTCTCTGATCCGCAGCCGCTATTATTCCTGTTTGTTTAGGAAATCTCCCCCCCCCCCCCGCGTTTTAGGAATCACGGTTCAGGAATAAAACATTCCTCCAGCGCAACTTCCCCCACGCGTCTGGCGTCCGCAAAATCGCGGAAACCCTATTTCTCTCCCACGCGTGATTCTTCCTCCCGATCCCGATCCCGATCCCGTCGCTCCTCCTCCAGCCGATTTCCGGCGGAACTGTCCCCCAGCGGTCATCCCCGACGTCTCCAGCCTGCAGATCTCGCCGGCGTTCGCTGCCTTCCCGCCCATTTCCGGCGTTCACTCCTCCCGATCTGCCTCCATCTCCGGCCGCGATTTTTCCTCCTGATCCCGATCCCGTCGCATCTGCCATCTCGCCTGCAAGGTATAAAAATTTCCCACCAGATTTTTGGGTGTGACTTTTTTGGGGGGTTGTGGTGTGTGTGTGTGAATGTAGTGTGTGTGTTTGATTTTTTTTGGGGGGTATGTGGTATGTGTTTGTGTGTATGAATATGTGTTTGTGTGTGTATGAATTTTTTTTGGTGTGTATGGTTTTATGTGTGTGTGTTGTGTGTGTGTATGTGTGTGAATGTGTGTGTGTGTGTGTCTGAATGTGTGTGTGTGTTTGTGTTAATTTTTTTTGTGTGTGTATGGTGTGTGTGTATGTGTGTGAATGAGGGTGTGTGTGTATGTGTGTGAATGAGGGTGTGTGTGTATGAATGTGTGTGTGTGTATGAATTTGTGTATGTGTTAATTTTTTTGTGTGTGTATGTGTTTGTGAATATGTGTGTGAATGTGTTTATGATTGTGTGTGTGAATGTGTGTTTGTGTGTGTGTGTGTATGAATGTGTATGTGTGTGTATGTATGGTTTTTTTGGGGGGTATGTCGTGTGTGTATGTGTTTATGAATGTGTGTGTATGTGTGTGTGTGTGTATGAATGTGTGTGTGTGTGTATGTGTTAATTTTTTTTGTGTTTGTATGGTTTTATGTGTGTGTGTATGTGTGTGAATGAGGGTGTGTGTGTGTATGAATGTGTGTGTGTGTGTGGATGAATGAGTGTGTGTGTGTATGAATGTGTGTATGAATTAAGGTGTGTGTGTGTGTGTGTGTTAATTTTTTGTGTGTGTGAATTAAGGAGTGTGTGTGTATGAATGTGTGTGTGAGTGTGCATGTGTTGTATGGATGAATGAGTGTGTGTGTGTGTTTGAATTTGTATGTATGTTTGTATTGAATGTGTGTGTATATTGAATGTGAGTGTATGTTAAGGTGTGTGTGTGTGTGTATTAAGGTGTGTGTTTGTGTGTGAATGAGGGTGTGTGTGTATGAATGTGTGTGTGTGTGTGTGTTAATTTTTTTTGGGGGAAATGGTTTTATGTGTGTGTGTATTTGTGTGAATTAAGGTGTGTGTGTATGAATGTGTGTGTGTGTGTATGTGTTAATTTTTTTGTGTGTATATGTGTTTGTGAATATGTGTGTGTATGTGTTTACGAATGTGTGTGTGTGTGTGTGGGTGTGTGTATGAATGTGTGTGTGTGTGTGTTAATTTTTTGGGGGGTGTATGGTTTTATGTGTGTGTGTATGTGTGTGAATGAGGGTGTGTGTATGAATGTGTGTATGTGTTGTATGGATGAATGAGTGTGTGTGTGTATGAATGTGTGTATGAATTAAGGTTTACGAATGTGTGTGTGTTAATTTTTTTTGTGTGTGAATTAAGGAGTGTGTGTGTGTATGAATGTGTGTGTGAGTGTGCATGTGTTGTATGGATGAATGAGTGTGTGTGTATGAATTTGTATGTATGTTTGTATTGAATGTGTGTGTATATTGAATGTGAGTGTATGTTAAGGTGTGTGTGTGTGTGTGTGTTAAGGTGTGTGTTTGTGTGTGAATGAGGGTGTGTGTGTATGAATGTGTGTGTGTGTGTATGTGTTAATTTTTTTGGGGGGAAATGGTTTCATGTGTGTGTGTATTTGTGTGAATTAAGGTGTGTGTGTATGAATGTGTGTGTGTGTATGTGTTAATTTTTTTGTGTGTGTATGTGTTTGTGAATATGTGTGTGTATGTGTTTGTGAATATGTGTGTGTGTGTTTACGAATGTGTGTGTGTGTGTGTGGGTGTGTGTATGAATGTGTGTGTGTGTGTGTTAATTTTTTGGGGGGTGTATGGTTTTATGTGTGTGTGTGTGTGTGAATGAGGGTGTGTGTGTGTGTGTGAATGAGGGTGTGTGTGTATGAATGAGGGTATGTGTTGTATGGATGAATGAGTGTGTGTGTTGTATGGATGAATGAGTGTGTGTGTGTATGAATGTGTGTATGAATTAAGGTTTACGAATGTGTGTGTTAATTTTTTTTGTGTGTGAATTAAGGAGTGTGTGTGTGTATGAATGTGTGTGTATGAATGTGTGTGTGAGTGTGTATGTGTTGTATGGATGAATGAGTGTGTGTGTGTGTGTATGAATTTGTACGTATGTTTGTATTGAATGTGTGTGTATATTGAATGTGAGTGTATGTTAAGGTGTGTGTGTGTGTGTATTAAGGTGTATTTGTGTGTGAATTAAGGTGTGTGTGTGTGTGTATGTGTTGTATGTTTACTGATTTTTTTAAGTTTATAGAGTAATGGGAAAAACAAAAGAAGGAGGGCTTGTAGCGAGTTGGGAGTCAAGCGAGGTGTTACTATTTTGTGATCTTTGCATTAAGGAGATTGGATTGGGAAATCGCCCCACAACACCCTTTAGCAAAGAGGGGTGGCAAAACCTGATATCTGAGTTTAAAGAGCGAACTAGAAAAAGCAATGATAGAATGCAAATGAAAAACAAATGGGATCACTTGAAGAAGGACTGGAAGTTATGGAAAGAGTTGAAGCATGGAGAGACAGGTTTAGGCTGGGACCCGGAGAAGAGAACAATAGCTGCCTCAGATGATTGGTGGACAGAAAAGCTTAAGGTTTGAACAATATATTTTTCTTTTTAAATTATTTTGTTTAGTCGACAGAATTTTAATAATGTTTTTTTATTATTACAGGTTGTGTCTGCCGCGAAAAAATTTCAGTCCGGTGGTATTTCACCAGAGTTGGAGGAGAAACTGAAGGCTATGTTCAGCCAGGTGGTCGCAACTGGAGAGGACTCCTGGGCTCCTTCGATTGGGACTTTGCCACCGGATGTGGGGAGGATCCACTTAGAAGATGATGTTGCAGATAACACGGAGAACATTAAGAGTGCTTCCACCTCGGCGGTTAAAAGAAGAAAGTTCGGGAAGAACAAATGAGTAGCACTTTCTTTGATGTCAGATTTACATCAATAGACTCTATCACTGAAGCCTCCATCGGTTATCTCAGTCAAAGAAGTCGTACAGTTGATTGCTGGTAGCCCAGAGATACAGGCAAATCCCGATCTCTATTACTTTGCTCTCGACCACATCAGGGACAAGACCACGAGGGGGATCCTAATGAGTATTCCAGAAGAAGACCGGGTTTGGTGGATCCAGCAGGCGTACGAGAGGAGAGCTCATTGAGCATGAAAAAGATGATATCTTTATTTCTTTTTGTTTATCGTGAGAACTATGTGTGTGTTTTTTTAGCATGATGAACAATATGATGTTTTTTTTGGGCATGATAAACAGTATGTTTTTTTTAGCACTATATGATGTTTACTTTTTGTTGTTATACCACATGATGATTATGATTAATGTTCTATGATAATATAAATACAGGTATTATAATGAAAGGGCATGACTCCTCCCCAGAGGATTCTGGGGATTTAACAAGTATTTCGCCGGAGCGAACACAATATATACAGTACTGTCGTGCAGTTATGTCATCAATCGAGAGGCTGGATTATTATGTTCGTGACACGAGACCATGCATGACTTCTGCCCAAACAGGTGCGAAATAGATTAAGGAATTACTGGAAGGACATCCAGATAGGATTCACGATGCATTTAGGATGTCGAAACGCATTTACATTGATTTACTTCATAAACTAGAGGTGGATCATGAACTTCAAGGGTCACAACGAACGACGGCAAGAGAAGTTCTAGGGATTACATTGTACATCTTAGCACAAGGAGGTTCCATTAGATTGGCGAAAGAGCGATTCCAGCACTCGACCGAGACCATTAGTAGATATTTTTCGAAAGGCCTTACATCACTTTTGTTACTCTCTGCTGAGGTTATAAAGCCCATGGACCCTCAGTTCAGAGAGATTCCGGCCGAGATTAGAAGTGATGCTCGTTACATGCCACTCTTCAAGGATTGCGTTGGTGCAATTGACGGGACACATGTAGATGCGAGGATACCCGTAGAAGATCAAGTCCGGTACATAGGACGTCACGGCACAACGACGCAAAATGTAATGACAGTCTGTGATTTTAATATGTGCTTTACATTTGCATTGGCTGGATGAGAGGACACTGCTCAAGATAGCCGCATCTTCGCACGCGCATTGGGAGATAATAGATTAAATTTTCCGCATCCCCCGCAAGGTATACAAATCAATATTTTTAAAATCATTTAAATTTTTTATACCACATAATGTTTGGGTGTTTAACATACCAAATAAATGCAGGTAAATTTTATTTGGTGGATGCTGGATACCCGTTGAAGATGGGTTATTTGAAGTCATATCCTGATACACGATATCACTTGGCAGACTATGCCCGTGGTAGTCGGCCTGTTCATGGAAGGCAAGAACATTTCAATAAGGCGCATTCATCACTTCGCAGTGTTATCGAGCATACATTTGGAGTGTAGAAGAAGAAGTGGCACATTCTGAGCAAAATGCCACAATATACCTTCAAGAAACAGCGGTCCATAGCGCTAGCCACAATGGCTTTGCATAACTTCATTCGTAGGCATCCTTCTCGCTGGGACCCTGAGTTTAATGCTTGTGATGCGGATGAGTCTTCTTACGTTCCCTTAGAGGATGAAAACCCTGCGGCAGAGGATGACATTGAAAGCGATGTGGGTGATGCTGCTGGAGCTGAATATATGTCTACGGTACGAGATAGCATTGCCGAAGAAATATACAGGGCGCGTCGGTAAAAATTCAATCCTTATCTGGTTAAATACTTTACAGTATTTAAATAATCATACCAATTGATGCGTATAAATTTTCTTCAAACAGGTGATCGGAAAGGATTGGAGAGAGCAGTCAACGGACGTTGGAAGTCAATTTACATTTATCAGTTATTTTGTGTTATTTAGACCTGTTTTTAAGAATGATGTGAAAGACTCTTGTTATCGGTTGTTTTTAATTATTCTCTGCGTTAAAATATTTATGTATTTTAAAGTTTAAAAAAAACAGCTTCCAAAAGCTGTTCATCCAAACAGCTAAATTAGAAATTGCTCTTCAAAGCGCACTTCTGCACAGAACACCCAAACAATCTGCAGCTTTTCAAAACTGCTCCCCAAAGAGTTCTTTCAAAACAGCTCTATCCGGACAGCAGCTTTTTAATCCGCCAGAGCTGTCCCAAACAGAGTCATAGTGCCAAAGATTAGGTCTGTTTCCAATCTTCCCCCACCCATACCCCCAATGATTGGGGACTATATGGGTTCTGTTGTTGTTGTTGTAAAGAACCATTAAAACTTAAAGGCTTTTATCGTACTACAATTAGACCAGCGATGCACTGTGGTTCTGAGTGTTGGGCAAAGAATTGTGCACATAAGCAAAAATTGGGACAGATATGAGAATGCTTAGGTGGATGTATGGGCACACGAGACTGGATAAAATTAGAAATGAATGTACCAGGGATAAGATAAGAATGGCACCAATCATAGAGACGATGCGAGAAATTCGATTAAGATGGTTCAGACAAGTACAAAGGAGACCATTAGTAGGCACATGTTAGGCATTGTGAGAGTTTAACCACTAGGCATGTTAAACGGGAGAGGGTTAGGCCAAAAATGACTTGGAATGGAACTATAATGAAAGACATGATTTACTTAGGCATTAGTGAAATTATGACTAAAGATAGGGCGCAATGGCACAAAAAATCCATATAGCACACCCCACTATGGTGGAAGAAAGGTTTAAGTGTTGTTGATTTGTTGTTTACATTGGTCTAAACTTATTTAGAGTTGACTCAATTAAGGTTTGACAATTTGTCCATTCCCGCTAATTCGATTCAATGTAGACTTTATGTTTAATCAAACCAAATTAACCAAACAAAATCGCCAACCATATATATAACTAATTTACGCACGTAGTTTTCCTTCTCTCGAAAGAGGTGTAAAATGAAAAATAATTAGGAAAACATAAAGTTACAACAAAGAGATGGATTCTCTTATAATAGTAATAGATAATAGATACAAGATAGATAGAGAAAATACAGATGATTGTTTTTCATTTTCTATTGATTGTTTGCATTTATATTAAGGCATAAAATACTTTAATGGACGATCACTACAGCAATCAAATATGAGGAAGTATAAAATGGATGAAATACCGAACACCTAAAGTTGTCGTTCAAGTGATTGATAGTTAAAATTATGTGCAAATCTTGAAGACCAGCAGGAACAGATGAATGACGCAAATGAAACTCATATCTAACACGTGATCACCATATCAAGAAAGGGAATACTTCTTTGGAAAGCAGAGAATATAGACTAGCCTGTTGTTCCATGGTAGGGAAAAGGCTTCTGAGATGATTGAGAAGCTCTGTATTGTTTCCCGACGATCCAGAAACAAACGGCGCGGTTAAGGAGTGGGGGGCGTTTCTGCTGGGCGGCGGCGAGGAGGCACCAGCGGAGCAGCGGAGCTTCTTGGAAGGCGGGGGAGTAGTGTATTGGAGCTCTTCGAATATAGAGGTGGGTCTCTTTCTGCAGATTACGACCGGCATGATGTCGGCGGTGGCGACGGCTAGTTTCTGTCTCTAGACCTATCCCTCCGATCGCTGGCGCTCCACGCTATCCCTCAGCTCCCATAGAGAGCCGGGAAAGGCGAGGTAATCACTCGGGATTTAACTTTGGTCGCCGGATAAAGCCACGGCAAGGCGGCAATGGAGATTGGGGTTTGCGTGGATAGGTGGATGAAAAGGCTCCTCGATTGGGATAGTGACACGCAAGCTTTCCTAAGAGTGTATTTCATCAGTTTCGGCTAATTTAGGCCCGGTTTGGGGGACTTATTTTCAGCAGTCAAGCGATTACGATCGCATGTAATTTGTTAATTTTGGTTACAAATGGGCCTTAATTTGTTAATTTTGGTTATACTCAAATCACGAATTTAGGATAATTTAAGAGCAATATAAATGCAGCTCAAGCGAATAAAACGCACCCGAGCGAAATCTGCTTGCAATTTGGAGCTTGGAAGCTCCTCCAATCACCACCTTCTTCTTCCTCCATCCCTCTCTTATTTTTTTCCATTGGGGAGAGAATGAGGTGAAAGCAAAACATGATGGACTAGCCCTCTTGTTGCTCTTAACAGCTCCGGAATAGACCCTATCCATCGGCTCTAAATTTCATAAGGAATAGACGATCACGATTTAAATTGGGAATTCTGTTTCTGACGTTATTGCTGGTGATATCGATATCGTTGGGCGATATCTCAGGCAGTGGTGGTGGACTTAACTAGCGCCGCTTAACGACCGTTTAACGAATGTTGATGTGGCAACCTAACACTGGTGATAACACTACCGCTCAATGATAATATAGCGAACTCGCCGACCGTTGTGTCTACTCGATGTTCGAGGCTGTCACATGGCATTATCGCTAACGCTGATATTAGCTTCAGCAACCAGACTACTGCTGCTTTCCAATGTTTTTGAAATTGGGGCATTAGATATCTGTTTGGAATTCGCTCTCCTCCCTCTCTAGTTTGCACAGTCTCCGACGCTCACTTAGATGCTTCCATGAGCTCGAGAAAATGCATTGGAAAATGCTGCTGCAAAGGGAGGATTATGTGGACGCTCTCATCCAAGCTTCGTGAAGGCTCTCATCCAAGCTTCGTGGATACTCTCATCCAAGCTTCGTGGATACTCTCATCCATGCTTCGTGGGCACTCTCATCCAATCTTGGTGGACTTGGTTTTTTTTCGCATTTTCTGTACTTGGAGCTTGTAATGGAGCGATGACATGCCACCTTTCTAGGAAACTCCCGATACTTGTAAACTCAAAGTTAAATAGTGAATTTTGGCATAACACCGATCCAGCCACATGGCTTCTCGCCCTCTGCGGGTTTTTCACGATAAAGAAAGTCATTCTTCATTGCTACTGTATTTGTATTGACTGTTTCCGCGCCGGGTCTGACTCCGAGCTAAGATGGTCTGATTCGCCAGACCAAGGGAAAACCGGATGACCCACAACATACTTAAATCAAATATTCAAAAATTAGCACTTAATAAATATGAGTAAAGAACCATAACACAACAAATTGAAAGATGAAAATGAATCATGTATATAGTATAAAATTTATGGAGTGTGCGTCGCTACGGTGAATTTGTATTATCGAAAATTCTACTTAATGCAGCGACTAATAAAGCTCCAAATGATCGTAATGACTAAAACTCTACTAGTCTCTAATCTCAAATTGGAGTTCATATAAAATTTATTTTTCTAAATTGAGAACACAAAAAATAAAATGAGCTTGAATAAGCGGTAACTAAAGTGCGGAATTAATTTATATCGTTTTTGGATTCGAGCTCGTACTTCATGGTAGCAGTCATACTCAATAACCTTGGAGTATTTTTCCTTATGTACTCCGCGACGTTAGCGGCGTCCGCAAACATACAAGAGAGAGACTAAGCTTTGATCTCTGAAATCCTTGTGTTATTAATCTCTTAGATCTAGAAACAAGGGATCAAAATATGGTGCCAATAAAAGGACCCTGTTGCTGCTCTGTTCAGATCCGGAGAAGGAGAGAATGGCTTGAACGGCGATGGCATTTTAAAACCTGGACTAAAGAGCAAATACAGGAACTGAACTCCCGTTCTTACTTCTCCAATGAGTCGATGACCAGGAACAGCGTCCTTGATCTAGGCCAGCCGGTTTCGCTCGATGAAGAAGAAGGAGCGGACGATTGCCGTCGACCGCCGTCGAAGAGATGGCTCCTGGATCTGAAAGGTGTGTATCTAGGGCCGGCTGTTTTCACGAAAGGGCAAGAGGAGCAACGGTTACACAAAAAGATCGGCTTTTCACCCCTTGTTCACCTCATAATGCTTAGAATTATATTTTGGGGTTTATATATTAGCTTTAATAGGGCAAACCCTCTCATTTTGGAGTTACCAAAATAAATGGATTCAATAAATTCCATTAATCTCCAAAATTAAATGAAAATCAATACCCAAAAATCAATTAAATCCAAATCTAAGCCAATATTTGTGTCAAGGGTGAGACCGAACTCGCGACTGAATGACGAGATAATCTGACCCACCTATCACAGGCTTCGACCGTTCGCGCGACTGAATTAACGCGCGCTCGTAGGAGTCAGAATAGACCAAATACTCGCGTACGAATTCACCGGGACGTCTCGATGAACCAAGTCCACTTAACGGGAAAATTTCCAACATTCTCCCACTTGGACTTGTGTTCAACGTAATTTATAACATTCTGGTAAAATCTTCACTAAACTAAAGAGTACCAATTAGCGAACGCGATATTGAGTCTACTCCCGCGTCAATCCGGTCAAATCAAATCCTTCACTCTGAATCATGGCGGCAACCGCATCATTGAGCGACACGAGACCGAATCCAAGAACGGTATATCGGCTATTCACCTATTTACATTTTCTAATTTCTTATATATCTGATTGATATATGATATTTTGATGTTCTGATATTCACGGCACACCGCACCTATTTACTGTTAGATATTTAATTATATGTCCGCACGCGTGTTAGCTCGACTCGGAATAGGTTAACGGGTTCGTGTCGTTCTAGGGTCAGGCTTTACGCTGGAAGTACTATAAATACTCATTTCAAACTTGATGGTGTATTCGTAGAATACTTTGAGCAGAGCCTCTAACATTCTCAAAGTAGTCTGCTAGGGTTTTGCTCTCGTTTTCCGCCTGCTACCGATTCCTGATTCCCGACACTGCCGTCGTTCTCCATCGCGAGTGAAGGAATTGATCACTGGTTTGTGTCTTTAGTCGATCGGGAAGGAAGGCCGCCTACGCAGATCTCTGGATCGAGAAGAAACCGAGAATCCCGTCGTTGCTCCGTCTTCGTTCTGCGGGCTCTGGAGATTTCCCGATTCCACTCGTGAAGATCGCGAGGGTTGCAGAGAGATCGAAAAGGAGGACAGCAGAATTCATTCGCAGATCTTGGGTTGCAGATCGCCGACGCAGATCCATGCATCGTCGTCGCCGATCTATCGAGCCCGATTCTTCCGGCTTCTCCCAGGTTCGCGATTTGGCTGTCGGCTCTCCGCAAATCGACAGTCGTCGGATTTTGCGAGTCTGTCGCTATCCAGTTGCCAGTTCCCGCCAATCTTCCCGCCAATCCGCCGCTCCCGTTCTGCGATCCAGCAGTTGTTTCACCGATTCAGCAGTTATTGCCCTGGATAGGCCATCGTGGATCTAGGGAAGCCCACGATCTTATCGCCACTGCCTTGTATACTCCATCGCAGATTTGTTCTTTGTCCTTCCTCATCTGGATGTGCTGCCACTGCCTTGTCTGAGAGTAACTCTGAAATCCAGATCTGAAAAGTTTTATTTTTGGCTGCAGATCTTAGGGAATTGTTGCTCCCTATTACAGATCTGATCTCAGAGGAAGGATTCTATATTGGCTTGGAAGATCTTTGTCTCCCGCAACTTCAGACCTCAAACCTGGAGTCATCTCTGCACTCCTCAGATTCAGTCAACAATAAAAGGGAGGAAGTTGTGTCTGTGTTCCATTGCTGGTGATTTTTTTTGTTAGAGAGGAACATTTTTCTGTGGCCTTTGTTCTAAGCCGGGGAGGAGGAGTCCTGATCTCGGAGGAGCAAATTCTATAGTGCTGGATTGTATCCGAAGACCTGCATTTCATCTCTGTGTGATTCAGGTGATCTCTTTCTGGTTTTCACTATTCTAGCTTTAACGAGATGTCGAAGGTTACTTCCTACAACATTGTCAAGCTTCAGTCGTTCGACCTCTCCGAATTCCACGCTTGGAAGCTACACGTCCAACTTGGTATGAAGGAATGTGAGATTTTCTACACGGTCCTGAGTGAGTTTGTCATTACCGAAGAGGACATGAACGAATTACAGTGGAGAAAGGACGAAGATTTTTGCAGGGACTACCTCCTTAACTCACTGAACCCTAGGCTCGCCCTGGCCTACAGTAGTCATAAGACTGCAAAGGAGATTGGGACCGCTTGAATGCGCACTTCCAGAAGGAAGAGGGGTTGTCGAGAACTCTCCTTGGGGAGAGACTTTTCACATCAAAATTTAATTTAAATTCGTCAATCACCTCTCAAATTATAGAACTAGAGAGTCTGTGTCTCAAGCTGGCGGACGATAAGTCTGACATCTCTGATAATCTCTTTGTGTGTCTTATTCTTAGCAAGCTACCTCCTGAGTGGTTGACCTTCAAGACTGAAATGCACAGGCTGAAGGAAAAGATCGCACTGGATGAACTCAAAAGGTTCATTCATATCGAGGATCAAAACATTGCTGGCAAGAACTTGGAACATGTTGGTCAGCCCTCACAGGCTGTCAACTTTGTTTCTCGACCCAGCAAGTCTCGCAGGAAGCCACCGACACCCAAAGGTGAAGCCTCTGCACAGTTGGCGCCTAAAAAGCCATCTTTCAAAAAGAAGAGGGGAAAGTGCCACAACTGCAGCAAGTGGGGACACTGGGCAGCTGATTGTAAGGCTCTGAAGAAGAAAAAGGAGGATGCCCCACAAAATGTGGCGAACATGCTGCCAGATGCCTCAGATCCCAAGTCCTTTGTGGTTATGATCGGGAGCAGTCACCGCAGTTCGTCCTCTGAGTGGTGGCTAGATAGCGGTGCTACCTGTCATGTGACGAATGACAGAGCTTTACTGGCTGAGGTCAAGGCGGTCTAGGAGAAGGTGGAGAACTGCAATGGAGGAGAGACCGAGGTGACCCATGCAAGGACAGCCGAGCTGGTCCTCTCATCAGGTAAAATTTTATTTTTGCATAATGTAAAAGTAGTTCCTAACTTAACCAAGATCTTGATTTCCATTAGTCTATTAGATAAGGTTGTGATGTCCTTTGCAACTCAAAACGATAGAATGATCCTAACAGTCAATTCACATTATTTTGGGTGTGCGTACCTGATCAACATAATGTATAGACTTAGCTTAAACAATGATAGCATTCACCAAATTAGTTCGAACCTTATTGATCCTAAGTTGTTACATAACATACTTGGACATGTAAACTATAGGAAGATGCTAGATCTAGCTAAGAGTCATAACATCTCCTTAGATCTATCAATTCGATTTGACAAGTGTGAGGTGTGTGCTCAGACCAAAATCACTAGAAAGCCTTTCAAAACGGTTTCTAGGAGCACGAAACTTCTTGAATTGATATATTTAGACATCTGTGATTTTCGTAGTCACGTCACTAGAGGGGGGAGGAAGTATCTGATTACATTCATAGACGATTTTTCAAGATATTGTCATGTATATCTGTTAAGATCGAAAGACGAAGCCTTTGAGACGTTTAAGACATTCAAGTCTCGTATGGAAAATCAGTTAAACCTGAAAATTAAGAGATTTAGAAGTGATCGAGGAGGAGAATACACTATTACTGGGTTCAAGGAATTCTGTGCCTCTGAGGGAATAATCCTTGAAACAACAGCTTCTTACTCACCCCAGTTGAATGGTGTTGTCGAGCGTAAGAATAGAACTTTAACAGAGATGTTGAACTCTATGCACCTAACAGTTGGCATGCCTAATTCCTTTTGGGGAGAAGCAGTTCGTGCTGCAAATCATATTCTGAATAGAGTGCCTCATTCTCAGCTCACTTCTACCTCATATGAGCTGTGGCACTGTCATCCTTGTAGATACGATACTCTAAAGACTTGGGGATGTATTGTCTATATGCACATACAAGACCTTAAGAGGCCTAAGGTGGGACCTAGGACGACGACGTGCGTTTCTCTAGGTAGTGCAGAAGATAGTTCCGCTGACAGATTTCTCGATCTATCCACGAATACCGTGATAGAGTCTAGAGATGTCATATTCTTTGAAGATAAATTTGTCAAGGATCATGGTTTGTCTATTTCTGGGTCTAATGATATGATTTCAGAATCTATCGTAGAACCTAAAGCTGGCCCCTCTGGCACTGCTCCCCAACCGTTAGAGGTGGAGCCTATTCCACTTAGAGCATCTACAAGAGAGAGAATCCTTGAGAACTTTTGTAAGAACTTCATCGCCTATCACTGAGAGGATGATCCATTCTCCTACCAGGAAGCAATGAGATCTACAGATTCGTTGATGTGGGCAGAAGTCATTGATGATGAGATGGAATCGATGCTACATAACAATACTTGGCATCTAGTTGACTTGCCGAAAGGCGCTAAAGTCCTAGGATGCAAGTGGGTGTTGAAGAAGAAATTTCATAGTGATGGGTCTATAGTTAGATATAAAGCGTGTCTCGTAGCTAAAGGTTATAAACAACAGGGGGAATAGACTATTTTGATGTTTATTCACCTGTGTCAACCTATCGACTATCAGGATTCTTCTAGCCTTAACATCTATCGAGAACTTTATAATTCATTAGATGGACGTGAAAATAACCTTCTTAAATGGAGAGCTTGATGAAGAGATCTACATGGCACAACCTGAAGGTTATGTGCAGAAAGATCAAAAAGATAAAGTGTGCAAACTGGATAAATCAATCTATAGGCTTAAACAAGCGCCTAAAATGTGGCACATGAAGTTAGACAAGGTGGTAAAGAGCCTCGGACTTCAGTCCAGTCTCTCAGATAAATGCTTTTATCACCGCTCATTGTCGAATCAGACAGTCATCATATGCTTATATATAGATGACATGTTGATTTTGGGGTCTAATTTTGCTATAGTTAGGGATATTAAATCCACTCTGGCAGAAGCTTTTGACATGAAGGACCTCGGTCCTGTAGATACCCTGTTAGGTATGAAGGTCAGAGTTGTCAAGGGTCGAGTTACTTTTAGTCAGGCTCATTATTTTGAACAACTTCTTTCTACCTTGGGATATGATAACTATAGGCCGGCTGAGACACCGTTTGATCATAATGTCAAGTTGAGTCCTAATGAAGAGACCAACATTGATCAAGTTAAATATTCCAAAATAATTGGTAGTCTCATATACGCCACAAATTGTACAAGACCAGACATTGCTTTTTCGGTTAGCATGCTGGGTCGTTTTACCAGTAATCCAGGCAAAGAGCATTGAGAAGCCCTAGATAGGTTGTTAAGATACCTAAGAGGTACTAAAGATCATGCTCTGTGCTACACTGGTTACCCACCTACTGTGGAAGGACATTCTGATGCCTCGTGGTGTTCAGAAGCCGGGAACAGCAAGTCCACCAGTGGATATATATTCATCTTGGGTGGAGCTGCTATAACTTGGAAATCCAAAAGACAGACCTGTATAGCATTGTCGTCTATGGAAGTCGAGTTGTTTGCCTTACCCTTGTCCGGTGAAGAGGCAGATTGGATCAGGAACTTGATTCTAGACATTCCCTTGTCTAAGCTACAAGTCAACTCGTTAAGCTTGTACTGTGATAATCAAGCAGCAGTTCAAGTCGTTAAGAATGCCCTCTATAATACTAAGAGGAGACATGTACGACTGAGACATGCTTTACTGAATTATCTGAAAGAACAAGGAATTATCACTTTAATTGATGTACGTTCAAAGGATAACCTGGCTGATCCATTGACGAAAGGAATGCCCAAAGACCGACTAATCAAAACAGTGGGGAAATGAGACTAAAAGCGATTTAGTTCGGCCTTAGTTCAGCTTCAAGCGATTTAGTTCAGCCTTTGTCCGAATGTTTTGATTATTATGATTTCCTTTATCAAAGCAAGCATGTTGTGCTCTGTTGATGCTTTTGGTTGCTGAGTTCGGATCTAGTAAGTTGTTTCATTCAAAACTTGATGCTAACAACTTTACCTGGATTCGACTTTTGCCTTGGAGGAGAGTGTTATTCCAAATTTGATAACACAATCTGACTTGGTCTTGACTCTTCTTCTGTAGATTGGTTTCATTCCAAACTTGATGAGTTTCAATTGACTTTAGAAGGGCAGTAACCATGACATTCCATATAAGATCACAGATATAGTTGCGACGTCTAGAAGTCTGAAATCATTTTGGTTGAAACAGATATCGGGTTCTGAGGTAAAACTATAATACTCTGTAAACGTGTCCTCCCAGCCAATTAAAATGATTAATACTAAGTTCTTTTTGTAGAACTAGATATTTGCAAATGATAGAATTCATTCTGAAATGAAATTTTCTGTTGAAATTGCAGGAGCTGCTGGGATAGGAGGAGCACTGGTTGACTGGAATCCTGATCAGGATGATCTTTTGGATGATGAGATTTAGAGTGTTATAAGTTTATCTTTTGCTACTTCTGTTCAGAACATTGTTTAACTCTTCTACTTTTGCACTGTTTGTTTGGACTTTATACAGCTCTCTGTTGATTTGTGACACCAGACGTATAGGGTCTGTGTCTTGTTGTACCTGAGACTATTTCTGTATTGTAGCTGAGTTTTTTGTTTTACTTAGGCATGCATACTAAATTTTGTGTTCAAGTCTAATTTTGTTTGAAACAGGTGCAGGATACGGTTGTGTATGATTCACGGTTTGGTTGAACTTTGCACAAACCACCCTCTATCCGAAGTCTGGGTACACGGCGAACATAGGAAGAGATTGTTAGATATTTAATTATATGTCTGCGCGTGTGTTAGCCCGACTCGAAATAGGTTAACGGGTTTGTGTCGTTCTAGGGTTAGGCTCTACGCTGGAAGTACTATAAATACCCATCTCAAACTTTATGGTGTATTCGCAGAATACTTTGAGCAGAGCCTCTAACATTTACATGCACCTATATTGACGTCACTGTTGTGGATATCCTCCGACATGGCCGATATATCGGCTGACATAAAGGTTTCATGAAAAAAATGTCACGTTTCCGATTTTTTTTTCAAAATATTTTTTTGTAATATATCCTCTGATATGTCTGCTATTAACCGATATATTCGCCGATATATCGGCCGATATATCCTGACATTTTATCGACTGTTTTTTTTTCAATTTATTTTAATTAGTGTCTATGGTCTAATAGACAATAGACCAGAATTATTTCATTGTTTAGGTTGTTTTTTCTCATCCTCTGGCTTTCTTCCTTGCTCAAGTTCGCTATCGACTTTAATTATGCATGATCTTTGAATTATGTACTAAATGTTTCTTATCTTTTATTATAATGATAGGGCAAAATCAGAATCTGTATACCCCACTAACTCAAGGTCTTGAACTCTATGGTAGACCAACTTAGCATCCATTGTTCCCTTCAAATAACTTAAGACTTTCTTGGCAGCCACCCAATGATCAGGTCCTGGGTTCGACTGATATCTGCCTAAAAGTCCTACTGCGAAGGCAATGTCTGGTCTGGTACAGACTTGGGCATACATTAAACTGCTTACCGCACTAGCGTAAGGTATATCTTTCATGCGCTCTCTCTATATTGTTCCTTGGGCATTGTGATAAGCTGAGCTTATCACCTTTAAGTACAGGTACGTCACCATGCTTACAACCGAACATGCTAAATCTCTCAAGTACACGCTCGATATATGCTTTCTGAGAGAGTGTCAATGTATGGTAAGATCGGTCCCTAATGATCTCAATTCCTAGAACGAAGGATGCTTCTCCAGGATCTTTCATATCAAAGTGTTTTGACAGAAATTGGTTAGATTCATGCAATTATGCCAAATAACTGCTCGCAAGCAAGATATCATCTACATAAAGAATTAAGAAGATGAATCTGCTCCCACTGATCTTGAGATATATGCAACTGTCTATCTTGTTTTCTACAAAACCAAAAGAAGTAACTACCTCATCAATTTTCAAATACCACTATCTAGAAGCTTGCTTCAGACCATATAGGGACTTGTTAAGTTTACATACATGTTGGTAGGAATGACCATACTTGAATCCCTCAGGCTGCACCATATAGACCTCCTCGGCAAGATCGTCATTCAAGAATGCGGTCTTTACATCCATCTGGTGTAGCTCCAAATCATAATGAGCTACTAATGTAATTATTAC
Organism: Platanthera zijinensis; assembly: GCA_039513925.1. NCBI lineage: Eukaryota > Viridiplantae > Streptophyta > Magnoliopsida > Asparagales > Orchidaceae > Platanthera > Platanthera zijinensis. The sequence goes on from CM077098.1 coordinate 125,498,782, forward strand.
TCTAAAAGAGTCTTCAGAGGACACAGGAGAAAAGGTCTCGTGATAATCGATCCCTTCTTTCTGCATAAATCCCTTGGCTACCAGTCTGGCCTTAAACCGCTCGACCTTTCCCTTAGAGTCTTTCTTAGTCTTAAACACCCATTTAGAACCAATGGACTTACAACCTTTAGGTAACTCAACAAATTCCTAAACATTATTCAGCTTCATAGACTCCATCTCGTCTTTCATCGCATCCCACAATAGATTAACATGAGGTCCAGAAACACCTTCATTAAATGTCACTGGGTCAATCATTTGACCAATGTCATAATCACTATCTCCTAAATAGACTTCATAGTCTGAGGAAATTGCAGGCCTTCTCTGCCTAGCGGGTGGACGAACCTCCTGAACATGAGGAGGAACCTCAATTAGAATCGGTGGTAAGACCGTTTCCACATCCTCTACTTGTCCCGTCACAGGTTCAGGCACCACAAGATCTCCTATCAAGGGCACAAATAAATTAATGGACACAACTTCTTCGACTTCACTAATAGGACGAGAGCAGCTAGGCTCATCAACAACATCCCATTCTAAAAATTTAGCTGTTTAAGACTCCACAATTTTGGGTCCTCCTAAAGGAGAATAAAACTTAAATCCCTTTGAGTGATCTGGGAAACCTATGAAATAACAACGACAATACCTGGGGGCAATCTTACTCTCTGATGAGTTGTATAAACGGACTTCTGCAGGACAACCCCAGACACACAAATGATTATGGCTGGGTCGTCTACCAGTCCATAACTCAAAAGGGGTTTTAGGTACTGACTTAGACGGGACTCTATTAAGGATGTACACTGCAGTCTTAAACGCCTCACCCCACAAAAATTCAGGAAGATTTGTTCTACTCATCATGCTCCTTATCTTTCCTTAAGGGTGCGATTTCGCCATTCGGCCATACCATTTTGCTCGGGACTACTCGACATGAAGTATTGGGCAATAATGCCACAACTCTCCAAGTATCTGGCAAACAGACCTTTATGTTGCCCGGAGGCATCGTGTCTACCAAAATACTCGCCACCGCTGTCAGACCCAACAATCTTGATGACTTTCCCTATTTGCTTCTCAACTTCAGTCTTGAAAATCTTGAACTTTTCAAGAGATTCAGATTTTTCCTTAATTAAGTACAAATAACCAAAACGGGAGTAGTCATCAATAAAAGTAATGAAGTAGACGTTCCTACAGAGGGTAGTGGAATAAGGACCACTGATACCCGTATGAATAACCTCTAATAAATCGAGACTACGTGTAGAGTCCTTCTTCTTAATCTTGGACATCTTGTCTCTAGGTCACTGAAGTCAAAAGCAGGGAGAATATTATCCTTAATTAATCTCTCTACTCTTTCCCTAGAAATGTGGCCTAAACATTTATGCCACAACATGAACGATATTTCCTTAAGTAAAGATCTTTTATTGCCAACGCGCTCTACAATATAGGTGGTAGCATATATGCTCGTAGGAGCAAGACATAAACTATATAATCCGTTAGATAATGAACAATGACCTATAACTTGCGATTCATAAAAAATATCAATAGAACCACTATAAATGTAAAAACCATAATGAAATTTATCTAAAAAAGATATTGAAATCAAGTTCCTTCTAAACAAAGGAATATATAAAATGTCTTTTAAAACAAGTTCATAACCAGAAGAAAGAACTAAACAAACATCCCCAATAAACTCCACTTACACCTCAGCGTTGTTCCCAACCGTGAGTCTGCACTCACCCTAGCTTGGTCTCCTCCTTTTGATGAACCCCTGCAGTATCTAAGCAACATGATTAGTTGCTATACTATCGAGTCACCAAGAACTTGATGGAGCTTCAATTAAATTGGATTCACAAAGGACTAGAGCTAAGAGATTATCTTTAAGTGCAAATCCACGCTTCTCCATCCAAGACTTAAACTTTAGGTACTCTTGCTTCACGTGCCCCTTCTTCTTACAAAAGAAGCAGCTAAGAGGCTTCTTTCCACCGGTGTCCTTGCTCCCTGAAGTTTGACCATCGTGAGCTTTAATCGGAGCCTTGGACTTCTTCTTCTTCTTAAACAAGGATTTGACTACGAGCAACGTAATGTTCGTCTTTTCCTTTTTCAGTTTCTCCTCCTCAGCAACGCAACAAGTGATGAGATCATTTATCTTTCACGCCTCATCTTGGGAATTGTAGGTAGTCTTCAAAATACCGAACTCCACAGGAAGTGTATTTAGTGCTTGATGCAACATTAAGTCTTCAGGGAGAGTAATCTCCATCTCATGCAGTTTGGTATGATAGTAGACCATCTTCAGTATATAATCGCAGACTCTGCCTCCTACCGAATATCTCATAGAGAAGAGGTCCTGAATCAGAGTCCCAATCTCAGCATTGGAAGACACCTTATACCTCTGCCCAACGACAGTCAGAAAATCCCTGGCGACGCTCGTGTCTTGAAGATCACTCAGTAGGTGGTCCGGAATGGAACACTTCATAGTCAACAAACATATTTTGTTCGGCTTGTTTCATGCACCGTAATGATCCTTCTCAGCTTGAGTGCTGGTCGCTGTGAGAGCCGCAAGCTGGTTGATATTCATGGTCATCTCTATGTCCGCCATTTCGAGAGCAAACATGATGTCGGAATTCCACTTCTTAAACTTCAATCCAGTGAGTTTCTCAATGGTCGTCATGTTTTCGTGAACCGTAAAGGTGACTGAATAGAGAGAAAAGAAAAATCAGTGACAAATAGGGCAACAATGACTATAAAACCCTAAATATCACACTAGGTAGAGAATCCAGGCGCGTCAACGCGCAACACCTTTGGGCAGACTACGCGCCACGCAATTAGTGATTCTCCACACAAGAACTAGCAACAGTTATGCTTTAGCTTTTCACAGATCTACCACCTTTGGGCGAATAGATTACTAGAGCTCTGCACTACCGTCCAAATGTCTGTGTGTATCCCTCTGAACTTATTGCGCAAACACCTCCTTTGGGAGAATGATTGCGCACTAGTCTCAGAGAACTCCCTAAAACATGTGAAACCGTAATCTCACAAACTAACTTTAAAAGGCCACTTTGACAGCTACAGTTCTTATCAATCCACGGGAACCTTTCACACCGGGATATCAGAATGTTGCCCTAAAATTAATGTTGTGTTTCCTAGCTTGATGACGTATGGGCAATCAATCGTCTTGAAGAAAATACAACTCTTTTGTCCGGGATTGATTTATGAAAAGCACTTTGAATATTAATCCCAAATTTGTTTCTCTCAAAATAATTAATGGGTTTTGAAAAAGATGTTCTTTGAATAAATTAAGTAGAAAAATAATTAACTCCAAAATTATGAAGGAGACTAATAGGCTTGAGTTAACCTGCCTCTAATACCAAATGTTATAAAATTTATGGAGTGTGCGTCGCTACGGTGAATTTGTATTATCGAAAATTCTACTTAATGCAGCGACTAATAAAGCTCCAAAAGATCGTAATGACCAAAACTCTAGTCTCTAGTCTCAAATTGGAGTTCATATAAAATTTATTTTTCTAAATTGAGAACACAAAAAATAAAATGAGTATGAATAAGCAGTAACTAAAGTGCGGAATTAATTTATACCGTTCTTGGATTCGAGCTCGTACTTCATGGTAGCAACCATACTCAATAACCTTGGAGTATTTTTCCTTATGTACTCCGCGACGTTAGCGGCGTCCGCAAACATACAAAAGAGAGACTAAGCTTTGATCTCTGAAATCCTTGTGTTATCAATCTCTTAGATCTGGATACAAGGGATAAAAATATGGTGCCAATAAAAGGACCCTGTTGCTGCTCTGTTCAGATTCGGAGAAGGTGAGAATGGCTTGAACGGCGATGACGTTTTAAAACCTGGACTAAAGAGCAAATACAGGAACTGAACTCCCGTTCTTACTTCTCCAATGAGCCGATGACTAGGAACAACGTCCTTGATCTAGGCCAGCCGGTTTCGCTCGATGAAGAAGAAGAAGGAGCGGACGATTGCCGCCAGCCGCTGTGGAAGAGATGGCTCCTGGATCTGGAAGGTGTGTATCTAGGGCCGGCTGTTTTCACGATAGGGCAAGAGGAGCAACGGTTACACAAAAAGATCGGCTTTTCACCCCTTGTTCACCTCATAATGCTTAGAATTATATTTTGGGGTTTATATATTAGGCTCTAATAGGGCAAACCCTCTCATTTTGGAGTTACCAAAATAAATGGATTCAATAAATTCCATTAATCTCCAAAATTAAATGAAAATCAATACCCAAAAATCAATTAAATCCAAATCTAAGCCAATATCTGTGTCAAGGGTGAGACCGAACTCACGACTGAATGACGATCTGACACACCTATCACAGGCTTCGACCGTTCGCGCGACTAAATTAACGCGCGCTCGTAGGAGTCAGAATAGGCCAAATACACGCGTACGAATTCACCGGGACGTCTCGATGAACCAAGTCCACTTAACGGAAAAATTTCCAACAGTATATACCAAACATTCCAAGGATCCGCCAAACAAACAACTCCACTTCCATCATGTAAAGCCCAATCCTTTGCTATTGATTCATCATTCATGATACCACATTCATATGGAAAACACAAGCGACATTAGATAAACTTCCCTCATTTGCAATCGTACGAAGTGGATGTTATTCACAAAATCAATAAAAATAGTTTTTTGAATTTCCAAATGCGCACAATGTATGGGCAAATATGTGAAAGACTAAAATCGAGAGGAACAAACAACTATCACATCATAGCAAGACTAATCCCATATCAGACATTAATATTCATTTGTCCATCAGAGCTGGAATTGCATTACAATCTAGAGATCGCAATAATTCACGTAGTCGCACGCTCTAAAATATATCCAAGTATAAAATTTCCCTTTATTGGAACTCCTTAAACAAGTCATTTCTTACTTTTTCCCTATTCTCCCATATATCTAAAGCATGACTAATCACACGATAACTGCAGCGCCCATCTTCTTCACACAAAGCTTCTTTATACATGTTAAGCACTTACGCACACACATGTAAATATCAAAATATGTCTATTATATGCATGTCTAAATATATTTGGTCATCCAAAATATGTGTACATGTAAATATTCTTAATATACGTCACTCCCCACATTCAATGTGCGAATGCAATAATTCTTGATATTTAATTGAACAATAAATAAGCATTATTGTCGCCACACACCGCCCATGAGGTAGTAGTGGGCAAAAAGCCCGGGTCCAAAAAGCTTGTCCGGGCCTGAAAAGTCCGCCTGGGACCGGGCCAAGACCGGGCTTAGGGCCCTTAGTGGGCCCCCATTTTGGTTGGTTGCCCGGCCCGGGCCAGGCAAAGCCCGAGCGCCGAGCTAGCCTGAGCCCGGCACCGGGCTAAGCCAGAACTAGGCGGGATTTTAATCCCGCCAGGCTAGTAGGGATTAAAATCTCGCCTAATCACAGACGGAATTTAATCCCGCCTAATCACAGGCGGGATTTTTGAACACGACTGCCATAAGGTACTCTTTGCATAGTCCTTATATTTATACAAGCAGTCGTGAACGGGGGACCCCGTTCGGGCGGCGTTTGCCGCGGGGGCGGGCTTTGCCGCGGGGGCGGGCTTTGCCGCGGGGGCGGGCTTTGCCGCGGGGGCGGGCTTTGCCGCGGGGGCGGGCTTTGCCGCGGGGGCGACATTTGCCGCGGGGGCGGCATTTGCCGCGGGGGCGGCATTTGCCGCGGGGGCGGCATTTGTCGCGGGACATATTGGCGCGTCCAACATTCCGATTTTATTACCGCATTCTTTTGCAAATTTGAGCGGGACATATTGCCGGCAAAGTAGAAATGACTCAACAACCAAATTTTTTGAAATAAAAAGAAGATATGAAGGGGTATTTTGGGTAAGTGAATGTTACACCATGGTTGTGGGGTATTTTGGGAAGACGAATGTTACACCATGATTTTTTTGAAGTTTGCTTATAGTATAAAGATTTAGGCCCTGTTTGCGCAGCTCTGGCGGCTGGAGAATCTCTATTCCAGCCGCCAGAGTTGATTTTAAGTTGTTTGGGCAGTCAGTCTTTTGAAAATCGCGGATGGAAAAAAGCCCTTTTAACAGATTTTTGGAGCGCTCCCACCACCCTACGTCCAGCTCCCGTAAAAGCGCTTTTCACGGTTTGGATTTCACACAGCCGGCGCAACAGATACGATAGTCGTGATGGCTTCTTCAGGCGAGCATGAATTTGCCTCCGCGGCCCGCGCCAGGCTCTACCGCCATCCTCGCTCCCGCCTCTTCTGGGATGAGCGCGTCGTTGTGCGCGTCGGAGAGAAGCTCGGAGCTCGTCTCCTCCAGATCGGTGTCTCCGACATCTCCCTACACCTCGAAGACGGAGGCCCAGAGCACCTATCGTTCCCTCTCCATTACCGCCGACCAATCGCATCCATGCTGCGTTCCGTTGAGGGTGCCGGAGTTCCCGTTGTCGGGGCTGATGAACTCCGGTGCGATCGTGATCCACCGGCCGCGTAATGGTTATTGCTTGTTAGGGTTTCTCTCCTATCCGTGTCAACGACTCGGGCTTTCACCATTTCGAATCTCTCGGGGATCTACAATAGCAATCCAAACAGTAATAACTTATTTAAAAAAGCTTCTAAAAAAAGTTCTATTTAAAAGTTCTACTCAATCATTAGCTCTTTCACCCGTCAAAACTGTCCCAAAGAGAGCCTTAAAAGCTTGTTTATTTTAGTTTGTGTTCAAAAAGATTAGATTCAGGGCCCATTTGGTTGAGCGTTTTTAAGCGTTTCGTTTCCCTCAAACGCACCTCCCGATCTTTTTTCTATTTGTTTTTCCGCCATACATTCCACCCGCAGCGCGTATCTCCCTGGCCCAAAACATCGCGGGTGAAACCGACGGGATCGATCACCGTTTTATCGCGTTTGGAGGAAGGGAAAAGTCGTGCGCTAGGGCAATCTCGCCAGATCCTCCGTCGTCTCCTCTCCCGGTCACCGTCTGTCTCTCCCGGTCGCCGCCTCTCCTCCGTCGCCTCTCCCGGTGCGGGAGTTTCTTCTCCGACGGCGATTGGAATCTCTTCTTCGCCGCCTCTCCTCCGCCCCTTGTCTGCTGTTGCGTCTTCTTCCGACTGCAGGTAAACTTCTCGATTTCTATTCCTTCTTCCGACTGCAGGTAACTTCTCTGATCCGCATATTCTCCGCCATTGAACTCCCGCAGGTGAGCCATCTCTGGAATCTTCAGCAAAAGGGTCGTGAGATCTGCAGCAAAAGCGCCATCCCTGTTCTCAAGCGCCATCCCTGTTTAGCAACCCTAGCAGGACTTCTCCGTTCAAAAATCTGCAGCAACACAGTTAGCAGGAGGTATATCATTCCACAGCTATTATGCATGACAATTTCGTGTTGGATGTGATTGTTGTGTGTACATGTGATGATCTGTGTGGGATTTGCCTAGGCTTTGGGTATGATTACACAAGTGTAATGTGTGCTTATGTGTGTACGTAATGTGTTTTTGATTTGAGAGTGTGCGTAGGTGCTTTGTGTGTTGTGTGTGAGTGTATATGATGTGAGTAATGTGGTAGTGTGTATTTCTCCAGCAAGGTTTTTGTGTGATTTTTTTTGATGGTTTATGTGCAATGTCTTTGATGTGTCTGATAGGGTTGTGTGTGAGTGCTGTGTGTTGAGTGTACTGTGTTGTGTGAATGCAATGTGTGAGTATAATGTGGTAGTGTGTTGTGTGTGAGTGCTGTGTGTTGAGTGATGAGTATGTTGTGATGGTGTGGAGTGTGTGTGCTTTTTGTATGATGTGTGTGAGTGTGTGGTGTGTGTGTATACGTGTATGTAGATCTTGAGTGTGTATATGAGTGTGTATGAGTTTCGATTATGAATGTGTATGTAATGTTGTGTAGTGTGTGTGTATGTGTTTTATGTGTATTGTGTTTGTAGATGATTCATTGTGTAGATTTTCTATAGGATTATGGGTAAACATAAAGAAGGAGGTGTGAGTGCCAATTGGGAGGCCAGTGATGTCCTAATTTTCTGTGATATGTGTTTGAAAGAAATTGAATTGGGCAATCGTCCAACCACGCACTTCAGTAGGGATGGGTGGACTAACCTGACAACACATTTCTTGGCTCGTACGGGGAAGGCGTATGATCGAAACCAATTGAAGAACAAGTGGGATCAACTTAAGAAAGATTGGAAATTATGGCGCGAGCTTAAGGGGCGTGAGACAGGGTTGGGTTGGGATCCTATTCGCAAGACTATTCTAGCATCAGAAGAGTGGTGGAAAGAACGCCTTACAGTAAGGTTTCTTAACATTTTAATAGTCTCTTGTTTAAAAATACTTTATTGTTTATTGTGACTAATACTTATTATTTTTCATGCTAGGTTCTTCCGAGTGCAAGGAAGTTTCAATTCTCTGGGATTTCTCCTGAGTTAGAGGAGAAACTTCATATGATGTTTAGCCAGGTCGTTGCTACAGGAGATCTTGCATGGGCGCCAAATTCTGCAAATTTTGCTGGAGAATCAATCGACGAACAAGACGGGTCAGATGCAGATGATACGCAGAACATCAACGACTCTCCACACTCTACCGCAGCTAAGGATAAACAATCGGCTAAGGGAAAAAGAAAGAGGACTACGAAGAAGGCAAAGAGTTCTGCATTAGATGAGCTAGTGGAAACATCACGCATTATTGGGCAATGCATGCAAGAACCGCCTCGCTTCCAAATATCTTCATCATTATTCACAATTCCTGAGGCCATTTCAGAGCTGGAAAGTATGCCGGAAGTTATGGACGAGGCCCAGTTCGCTTTCTACGACTACTCTACCATGGTGCTGAAGGATAAACAAAATCGAGAAACCTTTATGAGCATTCAAAAGGAGAGGCGTCTTAGGTGGCTTCGGGCTCGTTTTGATGAGCGAGCGACTTAGTTTGTTTTTTCCTACTTCTGGAATTATGTATTTGTGCTCGGATTATGATGTATTTCTGTTTTGTTTGTTATTTTCTATTTCTGGACTTATATTTATTTCTTGAATTAGATGTGATGCAACATTGTACTCACTATTCAGTTTGATGTAATTGTAATCACTCTTCAATTTCATGCGATTGGAATCTAATGTATGTGTTTTCATCTTTTATAGCGGATACAATGTCATCATCAGACAGTTCTAATGAGGAAATTCAGCAGCAATTTGGTGATTTGGTTTATTGTGGTAGAGCACTCGATGGAAGTCAATTTGTTACAATTTCGTCCACCCTATTAACTACGACTATCACATCATCTAATAGACCTTGCATGACATCTGCCCAAACAGGGGCTAGATGGGTAGCTGAACTGTTAGATGGACACCCGCAACGATTTTTCAGTGCCTTTCGCATGTCGAAGGTGGTATTTGGTGATCTGCTTACTGTGCTCACTCTTCAATATGGATTTCAAGGATCAAGGAGGACTCTACCACGTGAAATGCTTGCCGTTACGTTGTATATTTTAGGTCACAATCTATCAATGCAACTAGCGAGTGAACGATTTCAACACTCTACAGAAACTATAAGTAGATTCTTTACAAAGGGTATCAGTGCAATTAAGAGACTATCTGCTGATGTCGTTAGGCCTGTGGATCATCTTTTCAGTAATATTCCTCAACAAATTTTAAATGATGCTCGATACATGCCTTTTTTTAAAGACTGTATAGGAGCTATTGATGGAACACATGTGGATGCTCGGGTTCCAGCTGATCTACAAGTTTCATACATTGGGCGGCATGGCACTACAACCCAAAATGTGATGGCGGTTTGTGATTTCAACATGTGCTTCACTTTCGCATTGGCAGGTTGGGAGGGTTCTACTCATGATAGCCGTATATTTCAGCATGCTCTTATGGATACGAGTTATAATTTCCCATATCCGCCGTCAGGTAAGACATTTATATCTTGCATCAATTTCTATTACATTTCTGTAAGATTTTTTTGCTTGTCTAATGAAGGTGTAATTTTGCAGGCAAATATTATGTAGTAGATGCCGGATATCCGCTACAACGTGGTTTTTTAAAACCATATCCAGGTACACGGTATCATTTACCGGATTTTAGAAGAGGCAGTAGGCCTATACAAGGGCGTCGAGAAATATTCAACCAGGCGCACTCGTCATTGCGCAGTGTCATAGAACGTTCATTCGGCGTATGGAAGAAGAAGTGGAAGATACTTAGGGATATGCCGCCATACAGTTTGACAAAACAACGAGACATTGTGATTGCAACAATGGCATTGCATAATTACATTCGCAGGCACCCATCGCGCTCAGACAAACATTTTCGTGCTTGTGATGAGGACGAGCATTTCATTCATCCAGCGGGCCTTCAGAGAAGAACAGGACAGATTAATGAGCACTCAGGTGGAGACCATGTTAGAGGGGTTCGGGTCGGAGTGGATGAGATGGTGACATTGCGTGACTCCATAGCCGAACAACTACACAGATCTTGAACGTGTTTGCAGTATATGAGTAGTCACATGTTGTATTTCAGTTTTCAATATTTGATGTTGTCTATTGAGTATTTGCATTACTATGGAGTATCTGTTATTCATATGTATTTTGAACTGGGCTTTACGGTCACAAGTACTACCAAAAGATAAATATATTTGTAATACTATGCAACATTTTAAGTTTCTATGTGTCATTTAGCAATATATATACATAAATTATAAAATTTATAAAAATATATCTCTATTTTTTGGTAAAAAAATTATTTACAAAACGCTACCGCTGTTTTACCAAACGGTTTTCTGTTTGGAACAGCTCTGCAAACACAGACTATCCAAACAGATCTCCATTTCCAGCATCCAGTTTCCAACAGCCCCCTTTACAAACATGCTTTTACAACAGCCCCTTTTACAACCGCAACCGCTCAACCAAATAGACCCTCAGTCTGAAAAAAGCCCAATTATACCCAGTCCAGACCAGCTGGAAAATCCCGCCAGCTGGATTTCCAAATGCATAATTACCAGAACTCCGAGCACGAAAAAATTATTTTAATAGAAATATATGAAATACTTTTTTCTTGCGGTTTGTAATAAGATTTGAAGAGGAGGGAGAAAGTATAGTAAAGGCTAGTCCCGGGAGTTCGTAGCAAGCCCGGCATTGTATTGAACTAACGCTTCAAGGCATTAGTTGTATTTTTAGCCAGACCTCCGGCCGACTTCAGAGCAAGAGAGGAGAGAGAGAGGGGAAGAAGGATGCATTCCTCCGTACTCCGCTTTAACGCTCTAGTAACGTTTGCTGTTGCGATCCTAGCGTTGATCTGCGCCTTGGCTTCCTTCTCCGACTACTTCAACAACCCCTCTCCCACCGCCGATGTCAAGGTATCCTCTCACCGCAGTGAACTCATCTTCGTTCCATCCCCGTGTCTCCAAAACCCTAATGTTTCTAAAGAGTCAAGGCCTTTCTTCATCTCAATCTGTATTAAAAACCCTACTTGCAACCCTAACATTCGAAGTAATTTCTTTTGTTGCAAGGTCAGGAATTAACAATGAAAAATTTGACTAGCTAGTGACTTTGACCTCTATTTTAGACTTGTTTTTTTTATTTCTGCTGCAGATTTGACGATGAAACTGTTGAGATCTGAGTCTATTTCTTTCAAGCATTGAATTTGTAAATTTGTTCATAAAGATGATTTTACGGTTTTATTGCTAACACTTGAGCTTTACTTGCCTGCAGGTTTTGAGTATTAATTGGTTCCATAAGCAACCTAATGGAAATGAAGAGGTACTTAATGTTAATGTGTTTGTTTTTTTTCTTACAACATCTTGGATAGCAGTGGTTTAGGAGGCATGTGTTTATCTGATATGTACCTGTTGCTGTAAGGATTGGCTCAACTCAGTCGTTTGACGGGAATAAGTTTAAACAACAGTTTAGTTAGTTGGAATTAATAAGGGGTGTGGTTATCCAGACTGGGTTCTACTGTGGTTTAGTCTATAAATAGAGGATGGAGGGGGTCTGGGCGCGTGTGTGTGAAATTGTGTGCAGTTGTTAGGTGGAAAAAGGGATTTGCGCCGTTTAGAGCAAGGCCGTTAGGGCATTCCCGTCTTCCTTCTTCCTGTACTATTCTTGATCTTATTGATTGGAATTTAATACGAGGATATCAATCGGGGCTGTTCTTCACAACGATATCTGCGTAGGTATCTTGTTCTGTTAGTTGAATTTGTATACAGGTGCTCTTGCAAGCTTTGGAGCGCATCATTGGTATCAGAGCTAATGGCTCCAATAAATAATACTCGCTCAAAGGATAATACTCGCTCAAAGGATATGCAGGTTGAGATCGAAAGCTTACAGGAGTCCCAAGCAGCCATGGCGAAAACTTTGGATGTGGTGAAATCTCTCCTCGCCGCACTCAAATCTGACAGATCCGTTGCTAATGGCGGAGCCGAATATGGGTCTAGAGCTTCATCAGACAACTGATCTAGTTCTCAGTCAGTTCAACATTTCGCAACTCGTTTTCTCGCTTGGAATTTCCTAGATTCTTTGGAGAGGGGCTCATGGATTGGATTTTTAAGTGTGACCGATTTTTCGACATTGATGGGACTGCAAAAGAGATGAAGGTTAAAATTGCTTCAACCCGTGTGGAGGGGAAGACTCTGTTCTGGCATCAAGCATATATTCGTTCGATGTTCACGCGACAAGTACCTAGTTGGGAGGAATATTGAAAATCTCTATCGCTCTGCTTTGGATTGGTGTTTTTTGATGATCCGATGAACGAATTAAAGAACTTACGCAACGAGACAACGTCCAGGTCTACCTGGACGAGTTTGATGCTCTTCTCCATCGTGTTCAAATCTCTGAGGATTATGCCATCAGCTTTTTTCTGGCAGGGTTAAAAGACAAAATCGAATACGCTGTGAGAATGTTCCAACCAAAATCCTTGCAGGTTTTTTTCTCGCTAGCTCGTCTGCAGGAACAAAATTAGCGGTGACAAGGCGGTAGTGGACATTGGGATTGGCAGGATCCGAGACTAGGGGGTGAAATCTGTTGCATCCTCTACCGGTAGAGCCGTCTTGTTTCCAAATTCATCTAACCGAAATGAGCTAAGATTGACTTCGACGGAGATGGATTAGAAGCGTAGTAAGGGCTTTTGTTTTTGGTGTGATGACAAATACACGGTTGGTCATCGATGTTTGGAACGCCGTCAATCCTATGCTCTGGAGCTTATCCCTGATTGTGATGAGTCGACTGAGGAAGAACTTGTTGGGGGAATGGAGGAATTAGTCATTGGCGATGGAGATGAAGGCACTGAAGATCCACGAGTCGACACATCAGGGGTATTTTGAATTTCTGGTGATGCCCTTTGGGCTTACTAATGCCCCAACAACCTTCGGGGCTTGATGAATAAGGTCTTCCGCGACCAACTAAGGAAGTTTATACTCGTGTTTTTCGTTGACATTCTTATTTTTAGTAAATCATGAATGGATCACATGGAGCACCTTCAGTTTACCCTTCACATCTTACAACAACATCAATTGTTTGTTAAACAGAGCAAATGTGGCTTTAGGTTACAACATGTTCATTATTTGGGCCATGTCGTCTCCAGTAAAGGGTAAAAACTGATCCAAACAAGGTTCAAGCGATTCTGGATTGCCCCGTGTCTACTTCTATGAAGAAATTGCATGGTTTTTTGGGGTTGATAGGATATTATCGATGATTTGTGCGGGGATATGGTAGCATTGCAAAAACCCTAACAACAATACTTAAACTCAAATCCTTCAAATGGTCTGGGGAAGCGAGACTGGCTTTTCATCTGTTGAAGACGGGTATGACATTCCTGCCGGTGCTCAAATTGCCATATTTTAATTGTCCCTTTGTGGTAGAGACTGATGCTTCAGTTAAGAAACATAGACTTATCTGTGTATGAACGGGAGCTACTAGTAGTGGTCATGGCAGTTCAACATTGGAGACATTATTTAGTGAGAACTTAGTTTGTCATCTTAACAGATCATCAGAGTAATTTTTACTAGACCAACGCATAGCCAATCCGACACATCAAAAGTATATTTCCAAACTAATGGGCTTTGATTGCGTTATCAAATATAAGAAAGGGCGAGATAATGTCTGTGCAGATGGATTATCTCGACAATTTGGAGAAGTAGAGGGAGAATGTTCAGTGATGATCTCCATCTCTTGATCAAATATAATCAGGTCATTTCGAGCATCGTGGCAATCTGATCCCAGCATACAACAACTAATTGCGTAGAAGGAGAATGATTCTAGCCTGAAACCAGCATATACGTGGAATAAAGGTATGTTGTGTCGGAAGGAAAAATTGGTAGTGGGTAACGATGCCGTCTTAAGGAAGCAATTATTCCACCTCTACCATGATGGTCCTTTGGGTGGATATTCGGGGATTAAATCTACCTCTCATCGACTAAAAGCTATGTTTTTTTTTTGGAAAAGAATGGAGACGGACATCTTCCAATCCAATACGTACAGGAATGTCAAGTTTGCCAGACTTGTAAGCCTGATAATCACAAACCCATGGGCCTGTTGCAGCCATTGCCGATACCAGGAAGGGTATGACAAGATATATCATAGATTTTGTGGAAGGGCTGCCTAAAAGCAAAGGGAAGAATGTTGTTTTCGTGATTGTAGATCGGCTGAGCAAATATGCCCATTTTTTATCTTTAGCTCATCGTTATGCCCATTTATTGTCTTTAGCTCATCCTTACACAACTGAGGGAGAGGCCCAGTTATTTCTGAATTCGGTCTTCTGCCTTCATGGCATGCCAACAACCATAGCAAGTGCCAGGGACACTACCTTTTTAATTCAATTTTGGCAAGAATTGTTTTGATTGTTTAGGGTGCAACTCAATCTTTCTACAACCTATCATCCTCAATCAGACAGGCAAACAGAGGTAGTTAACAGGTGATTGAAAAATTATTTGCGTTGTATGTGTTTTGACAGGCCAAGGAGCTGGGTAGAGTGGTTGCCGTTGGTGGAATTGTGGCATAATACCACCTTCCATAGTGCAAGCAAAATGACTCCTTATGAGATTGTATACGGGCAACCCCCTCCTCTACATGTGCCCTACATTGAGGAGTCCAGTGGGCTGGAAGCTGTTGATCGAACTCTATCTGCCCGGGAAAACATGATTGTTGCATTGAAGATTAATATGGCTCACGCTCAAAACCGCGTGAAGGTTATGGCATATAAGAAGAGGCGGGAGGAGTTAGCCGTGGGATCTTGGGTATATGTAAAAATTCAACCTTACATACAGTCTAGCATGCGACAACACATCTACCAGAAGTTGTCACCCAAATTTTTTGGGCCTTTCCAGGTTATTGGGTGCATCAGTCAGGTAGCGTACCAGCCGAGGTTGCCGGGGGATGCTAAAATTCATTCGACCTTTCACTTTTCTCAGCTGCGGGAATTTAAGAGTGATCCGCCGACACAGGAAACTGTGTTACCCAAGGCCGTGAACCAAGAAGAAAATCTGCTAGTGGAACCTTGGCGCATTTTAGATGGTCGTATCATACCACACAATAATAATGTTGTCTCACAACTGATTATACAGTGGCACAGAAGGTCGGAGAAGGATGCTACCAGGGTGTAGGGAAGATTTCTGTCCGTCAAACAATGTTTTCCGGCTTTTCTTCCTCGAGGACAAGGAATTTGTGAAGGGGATGGTAGTGATATGTACCTGTTGCTGTAAGGAGTGGCTCAACTCAGTCGATTGGCGGGAAGACGTTTAAATAGCGGTTTAGTTAGTTGGAATTAATATGTGGTATGGTTAGCCTGGTTGGGTTCTACTGTGGTTTAGTCTATAAATAGAGGATGGAGGGGGTCTGCGAGTGTGTGTGAAATTGTGTGGAGTTGTTAGGTGGGAAAAGGGATTTGCACCGTTCAGAGCAAGGCTCTTAGGGCAGTCCCGTCTTCCTTCCTGTATTGTTTTTGATTTTCTTGATTGGAATTTAATACGACGATATCAATTGGGGTTGTTCTTCACGACGATATTTGCATAGGTCTCTTGTTCTGTTAGTTGAATTTGTATACAGGTGCTCTTGCCAGCTTTCGAGCACATCATTATCCAATTTCTTATTGTTGTATTCATATCTCATAGGCCAGCAGAGAGTGAGAGTTTTGGATATTATAATTCATTGTAATATAATAGCTAATTTTAGCTTACTGTTTGCAATTTAGTAAGCACTATTAGCTTGCAAATTTTTTTACTACCCTGTCTGTGTTTAGTTTTGCATATTCATAAAATGTTTTGCTCAGTATGTCGGGATTGTTTTTGTAGACCATACTGGCGACTATTTACAACTTTGTTTTACAATATATATTATTTTGTATTATAGGCTTTATAGCGTAGGCAATGTTATTTTTGTCCCCTCTTTATTCATTGTAAGTGGTATGCATATATGCATTTTCTTTTCCTGTAAACGATATGGCAGAAATAAAGTTCACTTTCTCCGTTTCTATAAATATACACTTTCATTTATTACTTTTATTAATGTTGATCTGTTTTATTTTTTAGGTCAGGATTACTTTAAACATATCGGCTGATCTGCGATCTTTGTTCACCTGGAACACGAAACAGGTCCCACAAATTTCTACATGCTCATTTTTTTAACCTGATATTTGTTGTAGTTTGTCAATTATAGTCGTATATGCAGCTTCATTACTTTTCATTATATTAATATCTAATGACATGGTGGTATATGTAGTGCTAATCTTGGTAAAATCATCATAATCAATAGCCTATTCCCAACTATTTATATTAAGCTTCATGAATCCTTATTTTTCCTTTGTTCTATTGAGTGATCTTAGAGCTGATTTACTTGTACTGCACCAATGATCTTCGATAACCATCATTCATGTTATTTTAGGTCTACTCGTTTCCTTACCTAATCCTTTGACACTAACTCTATTTACTCGTCTACTTGAACCCATCAACCATAGTATTGCTTTATCTTTTAATAAGATAGAATGATAATTGTTAATACCACCCGTATAAAAGTTATATATAATTGATATCTATATTGTTATAATTTTCAAGTATATTAGTAGGCTGTTCACCCATTAGAACTATGGCATATGAAAAAAGCACCAATGTTGTCACCCTAAAAATCGATTTTTGATATTATATTAATTTGCAATCAATAAAACTACATGATCCGAATTAGACTCGTCAGATAATAATAAAACAAATATTAAACCTAGGGTTCGCATGATGTGCATAAAGAGTTAACATTTGATTGCGTGTATCACCATAAAATGATTCATCCATGTGCACGAAGTAAAATCATACGACAATAAAATCAACAAATTAACGACAAATAATCTTTGAAGTGTTGAAGAAAGTATAAAGAAAGCCCATCTTGAAGGCCCATGTAAAGCTCTCATAGGAATTAGTCCCACTTCTTGGGATAGAGTTTAGGCTCTCCCCTTTTCTCCTATATATATGTAACAAATGCATATGATGTATCAAGGGATTTTGATTGAGAAATTAATAAAATTATATTTATTTCTCTCATTTTTGATGTTCTTCTACATGGTATCAGAGCCAACGATCCGAAATCTATAAGTCGTGTTGTCGCTTGCTCGCGCTCTCTGGGCGGTCAGATTTTTCTAACCCCCACTTCATTTTTTGCGGCTAGGGCTCCTACCTGCAACCTCTTCTGCTTTCATTCCTTTTTTCCCGCTCCCCGCTACTCCTCTATTTCCTCTGGTTTTATAGTCTTTGTCCCTCGTCACTGCTGGGCCCCACTTCTGTCAGTTTTCTGCGACTTCTTCTCCCTTGTCGCAGTTCATGCAACCTCAGGGTTTGCTTCTCTACTAGCGTGGCCCCCCGTCTCTTGGTCTTCTAGTCGCGTTTGTCGGTCTGCCCGCGCATAGTGCTCGTCTTGCCGCATGTATCCAGTCCGCCAAGGCTCTCTTAGCCGTGTCTTCCTCTTCTCCAGGTGGTTGTTCTTCTTCTCCAGTCCGCAGCAGGTTGCCTCATATTGCTTTGCCGCAGTTTCTCCTCGTCGGGCCGCAATATTTTAGTCACCGCTGCTTCTCGTGCCCTAGCTATCTGCAATCGCTGCTCTGCCGCTGCAACTCCAGCTCTCTGTTGATTCCTTCTGCGGCCTCCTTGCCACCACTAATCGAAGCTCTTGCCGCACCTCCTCAAACACAGCTCTTGTTCTGCCTTGCCGCTGATCGTGCGGCCTACCCATCGGTTGTTTTTTTCTAGCCGCCGATTGTGCTTCTCGCCTTTGCAGCCCGCCTGGCTACAACTTTACCGCGACTGCAGCCCACCTGGCCGCAGCTTCTCCTTGCTAGGAGGTCTCTTGCTCACATTTATTGCTTACCTTGGCGCGCGCGTTGCTAGCCGCAAGTGTTCCTTCCTTTTGCTGCAGGTTCTTCCCGCCTGTCTTTTCTTGTTGGCCGCTTATTTTCCCTGATTGGTAGGTCGCCCGCTTTTGTTCGCCGTTTTTTGATATCGAGATTCGTCTCTTCCCCTCTCCTTTTTCGGCTTCTACTTGGTTATATCTTCTCCATTGGCCGATCATGCTACTCAATTTCTTTCAACACAACAATGTTCTCATGGAAATCACATCTCTTCTCGGGATGCTGGTCGCCACAATCGTACTCCACTTAGTGTACTTACTGTGGTATAGATGGTCACCTCAAAGCCACTTGTTACAGTCTGCACGGTCCACCTACTGCACCGCCTGGCTCTATTGTCGTCCATGCTCCAAACAACGTTCATGCTAACATTGATGCCCAACACACCCATCTCCAACAACTTCAAGAGCTGATTTATCATTTCTCCGGCTCTGTTATGTCTATTTCCTATGGGGGTGTTTCCTGTCTTGCCCACAGTTTCTCTTGGATTATGGACTCCGGGGCCACACATCATATTGCCCCAACAAAACCTTCTCGATACTTGGACTCTGCGCATCCCAAGTTCATTACTGTTGTCAATAGGGATACTACTCCAGTCGATCGATCAGCCGACGTCACCCTTACCTCCTCCCTCACTCTTTGCTCAATTCTTCATGTTCCCACCTCCCAGGCTCTCCTTTCAATCTCCTATCTATTAGCCGTCTCACACAAGATCTTGATTGTTATGTGAATTTCTCTTCTACCTCTTGTTTATTGTAGGATCGACGAACGCAGACTGTCATTGGTAAATGAAAACTGGTTAGTGTGATTTACATCTTGAACCCCCACCCTACGATTCTCTCCACTATTAGTTTTGTCGAGTGGTATGTCTTGGGTATGCCCCTCTCCACATCCTCAAGAAAGCTCTTCCAGATTTTTCCCTCACTGACTTCACCTGTGAGTCACGTATCTATGACAAACGCCATCGTTCTACCTTTTCACCTCATTGTACACGGAGCGATCCTTCCCTTGTTTTATTTCATTCAGATATTTGGGGACTCTATAAAACCGCCAATATTTCTGGTTATCGTTACTTCGTTACCTTCATTGATCATTACTCTCGTATGACATGGTTGTATTTTCTACATGATCGATCTGAACTGCCTCATGTCTTTCGTGCTTTTATCCTTGAGACTCACAACCAATTTTTTACTACCATTAAAACACTCTGCACCTATAATGCTCGTGAATAAACTGATCATATGTTTACAGACTTGTGTACGGAGTTTGACATCATCCATCAAACCTCTTGTGTGTATACTTCTCAACAAAATGGTGTCACCGAACGCAAGAATCGTCACCTTCTTGAGGTTGCCCACACTCTTATGTTTCAAATGAATGTTCCCAACCTATGTTGGAATTTTGCGGTTTCTACGGCCTGCCACCTCATTAACCGCTTGCCCTCCTCTATTCTCAATTTGAAGCTCCCTTTAACCTTTTTTCCCTCCACACCCCCTTTGCAGTCACTCCTCGTATTTTCGGCTGCGTTTTCTTTATTCACAATCTTGGTCCTTCTATTGATAAGCTTGCCCCACGTGCCACAAAATATATGCTTGTAGGTTACTTTTACACTCAAAAATGTTATGTCTGCTATTCTCCCACTGAACGGAAGATTGTTTTATCAGCCGATGTCACCTTTCTTGAAGACCAACCATATCATTCTCAACCCCTTGACCCCACTACCACTACCGTCTCCTCCTCTGTGGCCAGCTGTTCCTGTTACTTCGCCACTTCCACCTCTCCTCCCCACGCCACTCTCAACCCAACCGCCAAAACCTCCTCTGATTCGTGTGTATACTCGTCGTCTTTCTCATTGTAATGCCCCGAGCCCGTTACCTTCCACTAATGACACTCTGCGCTCTGTTGATCTGGACACGCCTTCTACATCTCACTCCATTAGTAATTTTGTTTCTTTACATCATTTATCCCCACTTCTTCATAGCTTTGCGACTTCATTTTCGCCGGTTTCCACCCCTAATTCTTTGTAGGAGGCCCTTCAACATTCGGGATGACGGGCGGTTATGGAAGAAGAAATGACTGCTCTCTGGATCAATCACACTTGGGATCTTGTCCCTCGCCCTTTTGGCCAGACGTGTGTGGACTGCAAATGGGTCTTTACTATCAAACATACTCCAACTGGGACAGTTGAACAGCTAAAGACTCGCCTTGTCGCCCGGGATTTTACTCAACAACACGGTCTTGACTATGAAGAGACCCTCTCCCCTGTTGCAAAGCTAAACACTGCTCGTGTTTTGATATCTCTGGCCGTTCATCGACATTGGCCGCTGCATCAGTTGGACGTTAAAAGTGCTTTCCTCAATAGTGATCTTGTTGAGACTGTCTACATACTTCAACCTCCCGACTTTGAGACCACGGGGGAGTCACTTGTATGTTACGTAAGGAAATCTCTTTATGGTCTCAAACAGTCGCCTCGAGCATGATTTTACAAATTCAGTCGGGTTGTTAGTGATGTTGGGCTTACTCGGAGCTCGACCGACTTCTCTCTTTTCATCCGACATAGTCCACCAAGCACCGTAATACTCCCGGTTTATGTTGATGATATCTTAATTATTGGAGATGATTTAAAAGACATCCATATGATTAAGGAACACTTGACCTCCGTGTTCTAGACCAAAGATTTGGGGAATCTCCGATACTTTCTTGGCATCGAGGTAACATGTCGACACGATGGTCTTGTCCTATCTCAAAGAAAGTACCGTCTTGATCTTCTTCATGACGCTGACTACTCTGGTCGCAAGCCAGCTGATACACCCATGGATGTCAACCACAATCTCTGTGCATACTCCTCCGACTCTGATACACTCCTACCAAACCCAGAATACTATCATCGTCTTGTGGGAAAGTTGATATATTTGACAGTTACAATACCCGATATATCGTTTGCTGCTGGGATTGTTAGTAGGTTTATTTATGCTCAACAAAGTTCTCATCTCCAGGCAGCTGAGCACATTCTTCGATACCTGAAGTCTGCTCCCGGACAAGGGCTCGTATATAAACCCTCCTCGTCTCTATCTCTCACTGTTTACTCTGATGCTGATTATGCTGAATCCATTAATAACCATCGTTCCACAAGTTGTTTTTGCGCATACTTTGGTGGACATCTAGTTACATGGCGAAGCAAGAAGCAATCTGTCATCGTACGCTCATCTGCAGAAGTTGAGTATTGATCAATGACCTCTGTAGTCTTTGAACTCACATGGCTAGAAAGCCTTCTGAGAGACCTATGTGTCAAACTCTCCTCTCTTGCCACTTTGTTCTGCGATAGTCAAGCTGTCATTCATATGATCAAAATCCCGTGTTCCATGAACGTACCCAACATATAGATGGTGATTGTCACTTTATTCCGGAAAAGATTCAACTCAGGAAATTGGACTTGAGACAGGTTTCATCTACAGAACAAGTCGTTGATATTCTTACAAAAGCTCTACCACAACCTTTATATTCTCAGTTCTTATCCAAGCTTGGCTCCTACGACTTGTATGCTCCAGCTTGCAGATGAGTGTTGAAGAAAGTATAAAGAAAGTCCATCTTGAAGGCCCATATAAAGTTCTCTTAGGCTCCGTTCGTTTCGATGGAATTGAGGCTTTGGAATTGGTATTCAATTGTCAATTCTAATTGTGACATTTTAGCGATCATAATATTACATTAGAATTGGAATTCATTTCAATTCCCATGAGAATTGATTATAGAAGAAACACGGCTCCCTCAATTCTTAACTCACGAGGTCTTCATTCGTGATTCCCACTACTACCAGCGCGTCCCCGACTCTCTCAAAAATATATCAACACAAATTTTGTTGTTCGTCCAGGACCGCATTTTTTGCCAAAGAGCGAAATTTTTGACGGGGCTCACATTTTTCTGCCCGGGAGCGAATTTTTCGCCCGAGCGCTAATTTTTCGCCGAGCGCTAATTTTTCGCCCGAGCGCTAATTTTTCGCCCGGACGCGGATTTTTCGCCCGGACGCGGATTTTTCGCTTGGACGCGGATTTTTCGCCCGGACGCAAATTTTTCGTCCGGATGCGATTTTATTCGCCCAGGCGCCCATATTTCGCCCGAGCGCCCATTTTTCGCCAGGGCGCAAATTTTTCTCCCGGGAACAAATTTTTCACCCGGGCGCGAATTTTTGGCCTGAACGCGAATTTTTCTTCGGGATGCGATTTTATTCGCCCGGGCGCCAATTTTTGGCTCGGGCCCGCATTTTTCGCCCGGGCCCGCATTTTTCCGTCGGGCGCGCATTTTTCGACCGGGCGCGCATTTTTCGACCGAATGCGCATTTTTCCTCCCGAGCTCCTTTTTTCGCCCGGGCGACCATTTTTCGCCCGGGCGCGCAGTTTTTGTCCGGACACGCATTTTTGCTTTGACACGCATTTTCGCCCGGGCTCGTAATTTTTGATCGGGCGCAAATTTTTCACCCGGGCTGAATTTTTCGCCCGGGAGTGAATATTTCCGGGTGCGAATTTTTTGCCCGGGCAAGAATTTTTCGCCCGGGCGCGCATTTTCCGACCAACCGCGAATTTTTCATCCGATCCAGAAATTTTCGCTCGGGCGCGCATTATTCACCCGGGTGCACATTTTTCGGCCGGCAAAAAATGCGCATCCGGGCAAAAAAAATTCGCGGTCAGGTGAAAATTTCGTTTTGCACAAAATGCGCTCCAGGGTACAAAATGCGCGTTCAGGCGAAAAAATATCCGCTCAGGCGAAAAAATGCGCGCATGGGCGAAAAATGCACGCTTGGACGAAAAAATTCTAATATTGAGCGGAACAGTGGAATTAATAATTCCAATTCCTGTGACAGAATTCCAGCATTTTGCCAAACGACGGAATTGGAATTGAGGAATTTCAATTCCCGCGAAACGAACGGAGCCTTAGGAATTAGTCTCATATCTTGGGATAGAGTTTACGCTTTCCCATTTCCTTCTATATATATGTTCAAATACTTATGATGTATCAAGGGATTTTGATTGAGAAATTAATAAATTTATATTTTATTTCTCTTTTTTGATGTTCTTCTATATGAAGATTAAGACAAGTTCTTTAGATCAAATAAACGTAATGCATAAAACTTTAATAACAGTAAACGGGCAATAGGAGAATGTGAGAGGTATATACCATAGGCTCCTAGGTGCAACATCCGTTCCATTACCATAGGCTCCTAGGTGCAACATCCGTTCCATTACCATAGGCTCCTAGGTGCAACATCCGTTCCATTACCATAGGCTCCTAGGTGCAACGCCCGTTCCAATACCATAGGCTCATAGGTGCAACGCCCGTTCCATTACCATAGGCTCATAGGTGCAACGCCCGTACCATTACCATATGCTCATAGGTGCAACGCCCGTTCCATTACCATAGGCTCATAGGTGCAACGCCCGTTCCATTACCATAGGCTCATAGGTGCAACGCCCGTTCCATTACCATTGACTCCTAAGTGCAGCTTCGGTTCCATTTCAAGTGCAATATCAGCTATGGTTCTGTAACTCGAAGGCTCGGGTGTGTGTGTGTGTGTGGGGGGGGGGGGGGGGTTAGTGGTGGTAATAGGTTACTAGAAGTGGCGAGGAACCCTGTTCGTGGCCCTGTAAGTGAAGAAATGAGTATATGGAGGCAAGGGGATAGGGGAATGGGATTAGGAAGGCTTGAAAAGGTGTTGATAAGAGGAATTTGTCCTGTTCAAGGTGGAGAAGGCAAGGGGTGGATGGAAAGAGGAGATAAGTCTGGGAAAGGAATCTCAGTTGGCGCAAGCGGGGATGCTGACCCGGTGGTGGGCTCCAGTGGTGACAGTGTGGTCGGGGTGGAAGCTAGGAGGTAGAATTAGAGTATGGAAGAGTGAGGGCGCTCTGCTGGGAAAGGCAAAACAAAGAAACAAAATTCTCTGTTTTGAATTATTCCCAGGCCCAGTCCAAGTCAAAGAGATTGTGTGTGTTTGTGTTACGCCCCCGTTACGCTTCACGGGGCGTCATTATGTTCGGCAGTGCAAGGAAGCGGCGACCAACGGGGCTGAACCAACCGGTTCAGCCCCCAACCAGTGAACCGGCCGGCCGGGGCTGAACCAATTGGGTTCAACCCCAACTGGAGGGGCCGGCCGGCCCCTCTTTGGCCCGAGTATATTTACCCGGGGCTGCTCTCATGGATGGATTATGCAATTGATTGTCAAGGTATTCTCTCCCTCCTCTTCTAACCCTAAATCCCCTTAGTCTTCTTCTCTCTAGATCTCCCTCTCCCTTCCTCCTTATCAGTTTGGGTGGGCGTGTGTGGGTGTGTTTGGGGTGGGGTTATAAAGTTTTGTCCATTGAATATAAAAGGTTTAATTAGTTATCTCTTGAATCGTTTGTTGGTGGTGTTGGTGGTGTTGGTGGTGTTGGGGGGGGGGGGGTCTGGTTTACAACAAAAAAACATTATTTTTTTGGAGAATGTAAAAGGCCTTGATTCAATGGATAACTTAATTAAAAAGGCAAATCAAAAGCCAACGGGTCTCTTTGGATTCGATTAAATAATTATGAAAATAAAATATTTTATAAATTAAAATTTCAATTTAGTTTTTTTTATAACATCTAAAGTACTTGATTTAGTTTTTTAATATCACTGCTTACCTAAAATATCACTACATCTAATTTGATGTATATTTTCATTCATAATCTCTTATTGGTAAGTCACTTTACTAAGTCGTGCGAATGTGCTTGATTGAGATATACAATAAAAGATATATAAGTGTTAATAACATGCACAAAATAAATTTAAACTTGCACGAAAAGCATGCGCGATACTTATGTGATAAAAATAAAATAAACATGTGTTGATGTGACGTTGGTTGCATCAACTGATCAAAGTACCTTGCTTTGAATTTTTGTACTATATAAAAGGGGAACTCCCTCTTTGTGTAACATTAGGGTTTCCATTTATACCCATATTTATTATCATTTTACATACTTCACTTTTTAAAATATAACAACTGAAATCAAATAAAGTGAAGTAAAATAAATAAAATCCAACTAGCACCAAAATAAAATATGAAAATATAAATGGTGGAGAGAAAAGTAAAGTAAATAAAATAAAAATACAGTATGTAAAAAATAAACAAAAAATATATAAAAAAAAATTAAAAAATGGCACAAGAGGAAACTTTGTGGTGGTTGTAGGTACTTCAGTTGTTGAATACTAGACATGCTCAACATCTGCGATGGCTGAAATATTGCCTTCGTTGACTGGTTAATGTGAGCGTGATCTCCTGCCCATTCCGTTAGTCTGTGATCGGAGCCATCCTGGTAGTCTGTGATACCCTGCCCATCCTGTTATTTTGTAATCTCTTGCCCATCTTATTAGTCCATGATCCCTTGCCCATCCCGTTAGTATGTGATCCCCTACCCATTTTGTTTGTCTGTGATCCCCTGCCCATCTTGTTAGTCTGTGATCCCCTGCCCATCTCGTTAGTTTGTGATCCCCTGCCCATCCCATTATCTTGTGGTCCCCCGTCCATCCCGTTATTCTGCGAGTCCCTGACCATACCATTAGCCTGTTATAAGCATTCTTATAACTAATACAAAAGGAGATTCAATATAATTTTGATGCAAAACTACTGTAATTGGAATTTTTTTGGTCACCCCACAATTAATCTTAATATCAATAAGTGCCTCGTCAGACTTATCTTTAGTAATGAGCTTTCATTCATGCTGCACACAAATCAGTTCTCATTCACTCAATCACATGCATACTGATTAATAAAAACTATACAAAGTGTTATCCATACTTTTCGTTAATTGTCTTAACAAAAAGCGCCTTGAATAGTAGATTCCATAGGATATAACCGAATGATATTTAGAATTTGACTTAGCTTCTCTAAATATATGCTCTCAATTCCACTCCATAGCTCTATGGTTAGCTTGTAAGTTTAATTTTCTATAATTATTATGATCTTAGTTGTCATTTATTTAAATACTAGTACCAAAATTCTTCTTCTTCATTCATTTGTCATCTTTTAGTTTTCAAATTTCATTGGCAAAATTGTCAACCAAACTAATGTATATCCTCCATATTCTCCAAATTTGAATTCATATCTTATCTGAATCTAAATTCTTATCTTTATCCATCTTTTCCATAGCTAAGCCCACTTCACTTGTTTGGATCAATTAATAATATAATTTACTATTATGCTCGTTATCCTCTTGCATAATACATTACTCTTCAAAACATTTTTTACTAACTTCTCAAAATGGTAATTTATCTCTTATTGACGTCTTCATTTTTTAATTAAGATGCTATTATTTTAACCTTTAATTAAATAGTTTATAGAATTTCTAAATCTCATGTTCCCTTAACTATTATATATATTTTTTCCTCTTTAGGACTAAGCATGTTAACTCATCAAAAGATATAAATATTTTTGTAACATTTTAAGCAAAATTTTCAACCAATAAATGATATATTATGAAAGTGATGCCTGTAAAATTAAATTATATTGTTGTAGCTGAAACCTGTAGGTCAGATTGTTTTGCTATTTAAAACATTCATTAGCATCATGTGGCATTATAATATTGCATATTAATAGAAAATAGTTTTGAATTTTCAGTTGATTGAAAATTTCTTCATCTCATCTGAATATCTGATACTCCGAGCTAGAGCAGTATTCTTCTATATTCTACCATCAACTCTCCCAATCAGTAAATGATATGTTACTTGACTCTCGTAAAATATTAACGACAATATTTGCAATGGAACTAGACATTTTATTCTACATCTCATTTTTATTTTTTATGTAGTTTTATGTTTACAACTATTGCTACTATATGTTGCATAATAAACTCACTCCTAGAATCGCCTTGTAATTTTTGAAAGAAGCACTCTCCTTCTTTCTAAGCTGAAAGGATGTACAGCCCTACCTAGTTTAACCTCAATTCATATGCTTGACTGACACTTGTGGTGATATGAAGCAAATTAAACAACAATATATAAATTAGTACAAAACATATAATATCTAAAATACACATCGGGATATTTAAAAACTTACAACGGAAGTAAAAAAAAAGCTATGTGTAAAAATAGTACCTCAATTTTTGATTCATAGAGCCAACTAAAATTGGAAAGAAACATAAATCTGAAACGCTAAAACTAAAACAGTGACTGATACATCGAGTTCATAAATAAGTAGTACAATAACTGCAAATACAATACAACTGTTAGAAAAACAAACAAAAGTGGGGAATCATGAACGCTTATTCTAGGCGTATTTCCCCACCTGTGACCCCTGAAAAAAATGCCCGAAGATGAGTCTGCCCAAATAGTGAGTAGGAAAGAATATTCCCTATAGTAACAAAAAAAAACACATAATTTAATAGTTTGCTTGTATATAAAAATATGAACATTTGAGTAATTATGCATGATTCTGAATAAACTAATTGCAGTTTTATAAATTCACTTGGTGTATTAGTCGCATTATGAGTTATGTCTCATTATATTTAACTCTTGTGTATATTGATTTTAGTGTCCTGAGTATTTTCTAAAGTCAAGGTAATTAAATTTCTTGTTTCCCTTATTAGCTTTATGCAGCGTGGTGTCCAGGCCAACCATAACCGCAGACACCTTGTCCTACTCTGGTGTGTAATTGAGGTCAAAATATTGCTCCGCTTTGGTGATCCACCCCATCAGATCAACGCCGACAAAAGAGGGAATGTCGAGGGAGAGTGCAGACCGGCCCAGAATGGTGGAATGGTATCGGAGGGAATGGACGGCGGCCCGATGCCGAGGAGAGAGCCGCCATCCGCAAGTTGGTTGGAGTCGGACGCGACAGAAATGACGGCGGTGGACGTCTGAAGGGAGTCAATCTTGGAGTGGAGGGCAAGGAATGAAGCATGCATGGAGCGATGAGCTGATCTTGAGCCTCAACGTGATGGCTAAGGGCTTCAGAGGCGGTATCTGGAGCGGGGTCACCAGAGGAGCGAGTGTTGGGAGCCAAGAGGCCAGAAACGACGGATTCTGGCCGAGAGGGGGACGATCTGGGTGAGGTCGGCGGAAACAGAGGGCCGGAGGCCCTCCTGCGTCATATATGGGCGCAAACCCTGCGGATCGGTGAACGAACGACAGCTTGGAGTGACACGCGCGCTGACGCCAGCGCTAGTGGGGTGGATCGCCGGCCCCGACGTCTGAAGCGATGGATCTGGGGACACGGCTTGCGGGCAGATGCGTCTTGGTGGAATCGACACGCAATCGAACGCTACAGATGCGTGGAAGCGGAAGTCACGACGGAATAGACCCAGAAGCGGGACGTAGTGTGATCTCGATCATCGACGGCTAGATGGCGGGCGGTGAGGCAGGTCGAACCAAATTGATACGTTCCCGAGAGGAATCCGACAAGAGGGTGAGACGGCGGTGGTGAGGGAGATAGGAGGAGGGATCAAGAAGAAAAGTTAGGGAGTAACCCTAAATCTCATACATCCAAGTATAATGAAAAAAAGTACATCACAACCCCTTATAGGTGCGAGGTGCGGATAACAAAAAGACGGTGCGAAAGTAAAGCGTACACATAACAGAATATAGCATAACCGAATGCAAATAAGATAATCATGTCGGCGGCGCGTCTTGGGTCTGTCCTCCTCCAGGCAGGCCCGTCATTGTCTTCCTCCATGCGCGGACTCGCCACGACGTCTCGTCGGCATGCGCGTGTCTCGTCAGCATGTGCAACCGTAACAAACGCACTCCAAGACCCTTTCTCTCCCACCTAAAAATGTCTCCCACATCCCTTGGGCTTGTCCTCATCCTAGGCTATAAATGTGTGAGTTATGTATATGAAATTGATAATGCATGAAATATTCTAGGAATGAAACTGATATTTTTTCCACCTTGTGTCTGAGGGTTTGCATCATCTGTTCTCTGGTAAAGGACCTTTGGAGTGTGTGTTAGAGTATCCCTTAGTAAATGACATTTAAGGAATGTGAGAAATCATTTTTGTGAAAGACCGACCATGGTGATAAAGTTTAGTTGGAAGGACAAAACATCATAAGGCAGTTAGTGGAATCCCAACCTTCATATCCCGGTAAACTTGCTACCCTTTGTTTGTTAAGACCTTCCTTATAGATTTTTGAAACAAAATATTAAAAATATTTCATAGAAAAATTCCATTTTTCCTTAAATCTTGTGATAGATTTTAGTGTAATTGTCTTACTCATCCTACATTCCTACGCACATATTTTAGGTTTTGTTGTACATTTTATTAATAATAATGAAATTAGAAGAAACAAGATTCGATCAATAAATAATAGGTAATTTTATCCACTGCTATCTTCATTAAAATTCAAAATCAAGTATACATTCAAATTCTTATTGTTTTTGTTACAATTTTTCTTGATTGAAAAATTGCGCTAAGAAGCTATGAACATTTTTTGGTCAATCCTGACAATTGATCAAATCATACACAGTATTATCTTTAGATTGTTATGTCAATCATGATCTGTTCCAGTTCAAATTAGATGTAAGTAATTGGTTGTCTTTTCTGTTACTTTGCAGGTCTTTGGTTTTGTGGCTGCTGAGTATGAAACTCCTCAAAATGCACTGAATCAGGCAAGCTTAGTGATTTTTTACATATTAGAAATTCAGTTTTTTTGCTAAGGAAATTTTATGCTTAATGTTTAATAAAAGATCTTTGTATTAGATTGATTGCGTGGTCTCTACATTATTTTTCCACCAATTTTATTTGGCTTAGGAGTGTTTTACAAGTTAAAATATGAGCCATAATATATCTTCCATCATGTTCTAGTTTCCTTGATTAGTTGGCGTGATTATACCAAGGTCTTGTTTGGCGCAACTTTGGAGTGATGAGAAACTGCGGTCATAAACATAACAAATTAACAATAATAAACTGTGGTTATATACACAACGGTGATGAACTTTGTCCATAAACACATTGGGTTGTTTGGACAAACTAGTGTACATGAAAATGTCTTGAGTGTGTCTACGCAATGTGATACAAACTCGAGAGGAATTCGGCAAGAGGAGGGCCGACGAGGGGAGAGGGAGAAGAAGGGGATTAGGGTTTGAGAGGAAACAAGGGAGCAACCCTTTTCATAACACATCCAAGATGAAAATAATACAAGGTTCACATGCCCTCTTGTAGTGGCGAGAAGCGAATACAAAAGGAAATAACGAAAATAGGATAATTAGAAATAAATGGGAATAAAATTAGGATCTCGCGTAACTACAACCCCTTGTCTCATGCCATATTTGCGTCTGATAAAAGCGTATGTGACATAATTGTTCACCTTCTGATCGAGCTTGTCCTCAAGCTTGCTATACCTTCGAGAAGCTCTCTAGTGCCTCTCAAGTTCCCTCCTACAGTGGCCCTTTCCAACAAAAGACAACATTTCAAATCTCTCGATTGATGTGGGACTTGGGCTTCAAAGGCCGTAGTACGAGCGCGCGTGCATGTATCATGATCCATGTCCATATCGACTTGGTCTCGACATCGATATATGCGTCATTTACTCTTATCCTCGTCTCTTACCCTCTTCCGTCTTTGTAACAATGGCACCCTCTCAAAAAAAATTCTTGTCCTCAAGGCAAAAACAACTTCCTGGACACACTGCAATTGGGATGGTGGATAGGAGGCTGAGCGGGTTGGCTTATCATCGTGTCACAAGTATGCGACAAAAGCTACTGTCGTTGGCTGCTGAGGAGTATAGGGGGCCACCGACAAATGGGAAAGGGTCGCCTCCTCTTCTAAGAGGAAAGGGACTCTCGCTTGAGAAGAGTGCATTGTCATGCGAGTCCAATTAGCATGCATATCCTCGAGGATACGAAGCCACATGACGCCGAGTATGACGTCGAGGCCACTGAGCTCAAAGTGTAGAGATCTGTGCAGAGGGGGCAAGGGCCCATAGTCATGTGCATTCCCGTACAGAAGCCCACGACGGTAGTGCGGCGGCCGTCACCCAAGCAAATAATGAGAGGAGGCAAAGGAGACGAGTGAATGCCGAGCTGTGTTGCCAGGGGTGGGAAGATGAAATTATGGTTGGCCCAATCAGTATCGTGGGGAGTGCCAACTAGGAAACTAATGAGCATCACAGTGAGCGGTCCAGAGGTGTCGCCAATCGCAGAGCACCAAAGTTTGAGATGATGCAGACGTGCATGGGAACCCGTGACAACATGTGAGTCATTGCCCTCTAGGGATTCAAAATCCCCAAGGATGACCTCATGGTCTTTCTCTCCAATGGTGATGCAGAATCTTTTAGAGGGCAATCATGAGTATATGAGTAGAGTTGTTTACAATGAAAAGATAGGTCCCTAGTGCGAAGATCGTGGTACTCTTGGTTGGTCATCCAGGGGGGGGGGTTCGACGGCTGAGGAGGTTGTCCGAGACGCACGGGAGCTGTGCTATGCACTTAGGGTGGTGGACAAAAGGGTGTTTGTGGGTAGGAAATCGGTGGGGCGTAGAACTCCCCGGTGGTTGTCCGGTTTGGTGAAGATGACATTTATGGCTGCTTCCACCAAGCGGGCTAGATCCATGACTTCAGTAATCGTTCGGGGATGGTGAGTGCGGAGGCGGGATCAGATGTGGGAAGGAGCCTCTTGCATGAAAAAGCCTAAATAATGATCTGGCGGTAAGCCAGGAACGTGCGCCGTCAAGGAAATTAACTCGTCGATGTAGTCGTGAATGAGGCCTAATTGGCAGATACCACACAAATGTTCAACTGTTGTCCCCGAATAACAAACATCATAACAGAGGATGAAGGTTCGTCTGAGGCCTACGATTGTCGTGGGATGGAGGAGGCGCATCGGCGAGGGCAGCAAGCGCTTGACGCTCTCGACGAAAGCGGAGGCTTTGCCGAAAGGATCCATTTTCATAAGGAACGACGCGCAGCAGACGCGAAAAGCGGGATCATGGCTTGATCGCTAGCGAAAACAACATTGTCTAAGAGAAGCAAAGGGTTCGGGTTGGAGCAGTGCAAGATAGAGGGCTGGAGCGGTGTGGGATCAAGGGCTGGAGCAGTGTGGGATCGGGTTGAGTACGAATGTTATTTAAAAATCGTGTGGTAATTTTAAAAATGGTGTGGCCGATCTGAGCACACAAATTAAATATTTAACGAAAATCATTTAGGCGTTGAGTACGAATGTTATTGCGAACATGCGAGATGTGAGACAAGTGATAAATGGGTTACGCACGACTGTAAAACACCTTAGATGCCGATCAACGGTTAAGGATTATCCCACCCCAAATTGAAGAGGGTCCTAACTGACGCGGGATGAATCTATAGGCAGCGGGAAACTCAGTGATCTAACCCTACATGCTATGCAAGGCCCGACGGATTAGACCACAGTTAGATAATAAATTTAAATATCCCGCACAGTTAATTCAAGACAAGGCTAAATAATTTTATTAAGCGAGACAAGTTTAGGCTTTCCTCCGCGTGGAGGGTCAAAGTTAGTGCGTGCGGCGAATAAATCCTTCCTGCAATTAGAGATTTCTCAAGAGCAAATAACTTAGTAAATTAGATTCCCAAGCGAACACACAATATCCAAACCATTACAATGTTTACAATCGAACAAACCAATACAAAACATGATACGAATATTAGAGCTGCTGTAATAATAGTAGATATGAACGTTTTGGGGCTCAAAGAGAGATTCCGGTGGTTGGTGGACATGATCGGGCGAGGGGAAGGTTGTTCGGGGTTTAGGAGGGCTGGATCGGGTGGGGGATGGCTGAACTCGGGCAAATAACTTAATAAATTAGATTCCCAAGCGAACACACAATATCCAAATTATTACAATGTTTACAACCGAACAAACAAATACAAAACACGATGCGAATATTAGAGCTGCTGTAATAATAGTAGATCTGAACGTTTGGGGCTCAAAGAGAGATTCTGGTGGTTGGTGGACATGATCTGGAGAGGGGAAGGTTGTTCGGGGTTTAGGAGGGCTGGATCGGGGTGGGGGATTGCTGAACTCGGGCTAGAATACCCAGATCTAGACAGATTTGGTGTTGGGTGGCTGTTTCGAGGTGGATCCACGTGTTTGAGAGGGTAGGGGCAAGCATGGGAGGGTTGGGCTGATGGGAATCTGGTCTGGATTTGCCCAGGGAGGAGGCCGAAGTCTTTGGGAAGGTGGTGGCTGTCGGACAGGGGCTGGAGAGGGGACCTGTAGGGGGGCCGGTGGCTGGACAGAGTTGGGAATGTGGCTGAGGGGTCCCTGGAGGTGGCCGACTGCTGTTTAGGAGGAGAAAACAGAGGCGGCGACCTGATTAGGAAAGGACGAAGGTGGAGGTAGGGCCGGCTGCTGGAGGGGTTCTGTGGTGGTCGGCGGTTGGAATAGGGAAGTGAAAAGTATAGGAAAAGAATAGTTAATTTCATCAACAGTTCTCAACGGTGAGGTGGCCTGATTTGTGTGAGGAATAAAGGGGAATTACCGATCTTGGACATGAAACTTCACGTAGCAGAGGTTGGACAGCGGGGAAAACAGGAAAAACGGAAGAAAAATTTAAAGGACACAAACTTACCTAAGGAATCGTCACCAAAGGGGCTCCACGGAGTCGGCACCGCGGAGGGGATCACCGGAATGAAGGAAGAAGCTCTCCACACATTCAGCAATCCGAATGACGGCAGCCCTAAACCTCTTATTTATAAGAAATAAAAATTAGGGCACCCGAATCAACGACTATGATTGGCCGTTGGTCTCTGGGCACGACTGCGAATGATCCGTTAGAATAACCATACAACTTATCCGGAGTCAATAGTCATTTGACTATGCTCGTTACTCACTGCTGTCTAGTAGAGTTTTCTATAGGGAGCACATATTCAGATAAAGTATTGTGTCATATTGTTGTCATGGATGTCTGTAGCATCTTACTAGGGAGATCTTGGTTGTACGATTGATGTGTCATGAACGACGACACGAGGAGTTCTCACTCCTTCGAGCACCACGAGCACAAGATTGTTCTATTACCCCAGAAGAACTGTCTTATTCCAAGGGCACGCGAGGGGACCACTGTCTTCTAATTCACTTTTTTGTTGACTCCACTGCACTACTACTTACTGCACTCCTGCCAGAACCTCCACCCCATACAAAAGGCCATGATTTAGATATGTCACCCGCTTCATGTGACCTAGGCCCGAGCTCATATATGTCGGTTGTTGACCGCCACCACCACCACCACCACCACCACCGAGAAGATATCCAAGTTAGGACTTGACCTTGCCTTAGAATGGGGTTAAAGATCCCTTTCTAAATGGTCTCAAACAATGCATGTGCAGCTAAAAAATGGCGAGCAACACATCCTTCTCATCACGTCGGGGAAGACCGTACACCTAACTTCCCAGCTTGGTACTCGTTTGTGAAGTCATACCTCTGGAGCCAGTTGCTCTAAGAGGTATTCCAGGCTGCAGTGATCAGCTCTGATGTTGAAATGACGCCTCCATAACTATGGGTGCCAGTGTCGTATCGCCTTCACAAATCAAATCAATTATTTGCTCATTCGCGGGCAACTTCATGTGATATGCCACTAATTTGCGATTGAAAATTGCAATAAAATGCTTCTGCTGTTGTAGAACTGCTCCATCCATCTTCCCGCTTTTAGGACCACAATGACTGAGTCACTTCTGGTGCCATTGGAACCGTTCTTCTTAGGCAAGCTCATTAGAGGTGCAACAATGACCCCGTAGCTCTGCATGAACCTGCAGTTGTAGCTGGACAATCCCAGGAAGCTTCAAAATACCTTTGAGAACTGGGGCTGTGGCCACTTTTTCATGATGTCTAGCTTGCCAGGGTTAGCTGAGGTCCACTGGTTGTGGACAATGTTGCTCAGATAGGCCACCTGCTCCTTGTCCAAAAGACATGTGGAATGCTTGAGGAACAACTGGTGGTAATGAAGGACCTGAAATCCATCCGAACATAGTGGATGTGCTTGATCCAGGTTGAGCTATAGATTAGTACTTTGTCTAAGAAAACTAATGCAAATTTTTGAAGGGTCTGAGTATCTTATTCATTAGTGCTTGGAAGGTTGGGGTGCATTGGTGAGTCCGAATGATATACCAAGAACTCAAAGTGGTTGTGATGGGTTTGAGAGATTGTTTTCTCCACATCGTCAACATACATCCGAATTTTTTGGTAGTTGGAGTGGAAGTATTTTATTCTCTTTTATTCAAGTTAGATGTCTTCCGTATATTATCTGAGTAAGCTTTTCTGGATCCTTTTATGCCAATTCATTTTTTTTATTACAATGGCAGCATGATGTCATCCGTGCACTGAACACTTAGATTTTTGTTTCAATCTCAAATATTTTTACAGGTTTCTTTATGGGACATTATCATCCCATCTAAAGAGGACGCAAAGTTTTTGGTCCAGATCACTAACAAATACAGGTTCATTGATCAGGCAAGTTACACAGAAAACTAATTCCTGTGTTACTAATTTATATTCATTTAAGTACAAAATTGATTTTTTTTTTATTACCATTGGTGCAAGGACAGCTGACAAATTTAGTTATATTAATTGTTCATTTTGCTGGCTCCTTTCTTATTCCTCTTACATTCTCTGATAAATACAGGGAGTTTATAGAAATTGCCTTTAAGTCCATCTTTGGTGTACAATGATGCTTCATGCACATACAAAAAAGTCAATTTGGATTTTGGATAAAATTCTACACATTTTTCAATATTTTCCTTTCAATTTGATTTTCTTTTGTTATTATTGTTTATCTTTCATAGTTTTACATGAGAAGTTCCTGCTTCTTTTTTATTTGATCAATTAACAGATATCTTAAAAAAGAATGAACGATTAAACCCTTGCAACTTGTACTTATCTCATTTCATGGCTACTTTTCAATATCTGCCCTCTTTATTACTTTAGTGCTTTTCTTCTCTGCTGGGAAGGGCATGGTTATGAGGATTAAAGGGAGAAGCTGCGGCACTGAGCGATAGAAAGAAAACTTTCATTCGTCTTCATTGGTCGAGACACATTGGGAATCAATATACCAAGATCCGAACTTAGTCTAACTCATTGTTCGCTTTGCATGGCCTGAACCCCAACAATCTCCCTCGACATCCAAAACACATGGATTTCCTTCATGTCCACCTATGCGGTGGCCATATTGGACGCTTAACTCATCCTTCTCTCGAGGTAAACACATTTTGTGAACATATCCGCCCTTTCTTATTGGTATGGATCTTTTCCAACTCCAGTTGCTTCATATCCAAAATGGCATTTATCCAGTGATATCGTGCATCAATGACATGTATCCAGTGATATTGCGCGTCAATGTGTTTTGGCTTCAGTGATTTTTGCTAATATGTATCTCTCAGACTTTCATATCACAATATATCTATCCTGCTTCAGACGCAACTATACAAGGAATTGATTCATCTAAAACATCTCCTTGCGAGCATCTTTAATAGCAATGCGGGTCTCCTTCGATGAAGCATAACACACATTTGATGTGGAGATTTCCTTGACCCAACTTACCTTATAAAAGTTTAAAAAAAAACTCATAATTAGACTTCCCAGTGTCTCCATCTCTCTCATCATATCATAATCAAGATAGCCTTCAAAACTTTCTTATGTCTCATCATATCAGAATCAAGATACCGTTAAATACCGGCTTAACTCCATAGGACTAATAGGAGAACAAAGCTAACTTAGAGTTGCCACTGAGATACTTAAAATCCATTGTACTGATGCCAATTCTCCTTTCTTTGGTTCCAGAGAAACTGCTAACCATAATAACTGTAAACATTATCCAACCTTATGCTTATGACACTGACATTATCAAATATTTATCATTAGTACTCCCCACTATTATTTCCCATGAGTACTGGCTATTGTTCAAGATATAACCACAAATGTGGTGGCAATACGTCAAGACTGCTTTCGTCATATGACTTCTGTCACTGCCAATATTTACTTCAATGCCACCTCAACAATACTTCCAATGCATATCTCGTCAATTGTAATTTGTTTATTCTCTTCCAAATTAAGTTTCCCACTCATTTACACTTGTATAAATTCCACTATAATGAATGAGAATGGATTGAATCTTTGAATCAAAACCTTTATCCCTTTGTAAAAATCCTTGAGAGACATCCTTGGCGGCTAGAGCATGACTTTAGCAGGTTGTTGGTTTTTAGCGATTTACAGGCATATAAGTTCTACGCTAGGGCCTTGGTGGTTTCAAAGTGTTGCCTCAGTACATTTGTAGTGATAGGAACCAACATCGATGGAGACCAACATCTTAACGACAAACCAGGCGTTGTAGGACTCCACATGGTTTTATGCCATATTGAGTCATCTCTAATCTGAATCTTCGTGTTGAACATTTGGAGCACGTGGATGATTTCTAAGGTCCAAAGGGAGAACTAGATCTAAACCCGCAAATGTCGTCATCGAAGAATTACACCATCCCATTCGATTATCTCAATTTGGGATATTGTGAGTGTCAAACGGTACCTACGCAAGTTTATTCAGCTCTGACATGGAAAACAATAATTGGAAGGGGTTATTGAAATGCTTGCTACAACGTCGCAAAGACACACATGACAAACACATGTTCGACGTGGGTGTGTGGTTTGCAGATCAAAGGAGGAATGATTATAGTGGTGGCTTTGTGGGATCGCTTGCAGGAGGAACGCCGAAAAGCTGACATGTGCCAAATTAATTTGGGAGAAAATGCAGAAGGCGTTTAGGGTACAATTAGGCCTACGAGCGGTGCGGTTTGGGGACAAAACCGCACCGAAACTGTGCGGTGCGAGTGGAAAAAAGGAAACAAGGAGCGAAATGTCGTCAGGTTTCGCCGTCGCTCGTCGGCTTGGAACTCTGGAAGTCTGCTTCGGCCCGCTAGGGTTTTGTGGTTTCGCCATTTCGGCGAGATCGAGAGCCGACACTGAGAAATGAGAATCTGAGTCTAAGACCGAGAGAGGGTTTCAATTTTACCTTTTAAATTTTAATGGGGTTAATTTTAGATTACAAAAATAGAAATTGGGAAAAAAATATTTGATATATCTTAATTTCTAGAGAGTTGCAGTGCGGTTCTGCCGGTTCAAGCTAACCGAACTCAAAGTTTTTCAGACCAACTAACCGAGTCACGGTGCGGTGCGGTGTGGTTGGTTTTTAAGAATCCAAAGTCAAATCAAACCGCACATGTGCGGTTTTCAAACTCCTGGAACCGAACTGCACCGCACCCAATCGGTTTAGTTTGAAATGGGGTGCGGTTTGGTACGGTTTTCCTGCACAGGCCTAGGCACAATTATCTTAACGATACAAGGGGAAACAAATCTCGCAATTCATGAATGGATTGTAACCAACAACACATTGCAGTATATTGATTGGAAAGCAAGTGAATATATACAACTTTGTTTGGGCCAGCCGATGCTGATAGAAAAGTTGCTGATCAAATAAAGCTGTTAGAATAGAGCTATTAGAAAAGCAGTGATTAGAAAGTTGCAGACTATTTGGTGAGTTTGTGCTTAAGTGCTAATCAAATAGAGTACTTATATTTTTATTAAAAGATAAAATTAATAAATATGCCGACTCATGTTCTTCTCATGTCGTTGGTGGATGTCCGTTTGAGGCATAAAGTATCATACCTTCATAAAATATCACACCTAAAATATCCTTCGGCATATTTGAAATTCATATTTGAAATGCCCTCCAAAGGACCATGTGGGTCCTTGCAACATAGTAGTTCATTCGACGCCAAGATTTTGGCTGGCGTTGAGTGCTCTCAGCGCCAAGATCTTGGCTTTGAGTGCTCTCAACGCCAAGATCTTGGATTTGAGAGCATTCAACGCCAAGATCTTGGCTTTGAGAGCACTCAAAGCCATGTATCGTATATATATATATATATTATATATATATGTATAATAATTCGCACGGGCTACGCCCGTGTTCGATGCTCTCGGGCGGGCTTCGGCCGCATCAGGCGGGCTTCGCCCGCCTGCGCACGGGCTTTTGCCCGTGCTTAATGCTTCAGATGGTGTTCGGCCGCATAGAAGCGGGCTTCGCCAACTTTCATGCAATCCACAATCTCGGCGCCGAACACCACCCGAAGCATCAAGCACGGGCGAAGCCCGTGCGCAGGCGGGCGAAGCCAGCCTGATGCGGCCCAAGGCCGCCCGAGAGCATCGAGCACGGGCGTAGCCCGTACGAAGATGCTCGTATATTATATGTATTATGAAAGGTTTATTAAAAAACTTATCAAAAAAAGATGCTCGTATATTATATGTATTATGAAAGGTTTATTAAAAAACTTATAAAAAGTTTGACAAAGTCAAGCAGCCGGCCCAGGCGTGTCGAAACATGAACCTGGCCGCCTGAGAGCATCGAGCACGGGCGTAGCCCGTGCGAAGATGCTCGTATATTATATGTATTATAAAAGGTTTATTAAAAAACTTATCAAAAAAAGTTGCTCGTATATTATATGTATTATGAAAGGTTTATTAAAAAACTTATCAAAAAACTTATAAAAAATTTGAATTTTTTTTGAAAAACAAAGTCAAGCAGCCGGCCCAGGCGTGCCGAAACATAAACCGGGCAAGCAACCATCCCACATACCAGCTTTCAGCCGGACCGAGAAGCAAGAACCGGGAAATAATCAGATCATGCAACAAACTTGCATGCTGGCCTAGCTGGCAACAACAAGCCCAAATAGCATCGGGGAGCTAGCCCATGCAACATAGAACAGGTCCCACATTAACCTAATTGATTCACTAATTTGAAATAGCAGCCATTAGGATTTCTTTTATACACCAAGGAAAATTAAATTTAAGCGATGTGGAACTAATAAAAGCAGGCGCCGGGTAACTGTAGCGACGGAACCGTTGGCGCCGGGATTAGGGATTAGGGATGGAGCCACCGTTGTCTTGGCCGGAGACCACCGGCGTGTTCGCCGGGGCCCGACGAACTCGCCGGGGTTTCTCCGGCGGCGAACTGCGGTGGCTTTGGCCGTGAGCCCTAAAACTGGGGCTCACGGTCAGGGCCACCGCCGGCGATTGCCCTGCCGGGACGGCTCCGACCTACCCCCGTCGGGGTCGCCCGCGTCCGGCGACCCCGTTGGTGGGGTCTGGTCAGGCCGCCGCCGGCGGTGGCCCTGGCCGTGAGCCCTAAAACTAGGGCTCACGGTCAGGGCCACCGCCGGCGGTGGCCTTGCCGGGAAGGCTCCAGCCTACCCCCGCCGTGGTCGCCTGCGTCCGGCGACCCCGTTGGTGGGGTCCGGTCAGGCCACCGCCTGCTCGGCCAGCGGTGGTGGCCGAGCTAAATTTTAAATGTAACCGACAGAGGCAAGCATGATTACAGGCGGGGGTAAATACGACATTTCAAATGTAACCGACAGCCCTACTGTAGCAATCCAACGTTTCCTTTTAATATTAGTATAGATATATATATATGTGTGTTTATAGTTATATATATATATATATATATATATATATATATATATT
This sequence comes from Platanthera zijinensis, assembly GCA_039513925.1. Taxonomy (NCBI): domain Eukaryota; kingdom Viridiplantae; phylum Streptophyta; class Magnoliopsida; order Asparagales; family Orchidaceae; genus Platanthera; species Platanthera zijinensis. The sequence continues at coordinate 125,539,634 of CM077098.1, forward strand.
ACACAAACAAACAAAATACAAGTACAAATTCAAATGTCACAATGCAAAACTCATGGTCGATAGAGCTCCGGTCGGGTGCGACGTCGGGTACTTTTGCGACGAGCTAATCGGGGCTGATCTCCACCAACTCTCCCCCTCTCGAAATCACTCATCTCTGGTGAGTGCTCCGAGTGGTCGTACGGAAGAGGATCAACATCCATGCCAACGAACCAAGATCTCTGAAAACCATCATCAATAGTGATCATTGTCCAATATGTGCTCGGGAACTGGAATAAAATAATCTCCTAGTGTCCATGCTCAACCTGAAACTGGCAGTGAAAATAGAAGGAACTACGATAAAAGTGTCAGTAGCAGAATGAACGTCGGTATGTCCTGAATGTGGCTCCTCACTCTCACTCATCAACCCAGAAGAAACAAACGGAGGAGAAGGCAATGAAAAATCTAAAGATTCATGCGGGCAATTGACGAGTAAAGTCAGATTGGCTACGTTAAAAACCGGATTTGCTCTCCAAACGGAAGACATCTCAAGTTCATACGCATTTGCCCAATCCGTTTTACTACTCAAAAGGGTTCAGTTCTACGATCAACTAGTTTCTTACGGTACCCGATGATAACCGTTCCGGATTTAGCTGAACCATTATCAAGTCATTCATTTTAAAACTAGTAGCCCTTTTTATGTTTTTTTTTTAATTTGAATTGCAAAAAAAACAACTGTACTATGCAATTTTTCGCTCAATTTTTTTTTATGCAAATCACTTAAATGCAATAAATGAATTACTAATACGACTAACGCCGCAAATCGATTGTTTCAGATACTAAAAACAACTCTTGAGATAGGTACATGATCAGGAGGCTTAGAGGGTGGATCATAAAAGAATTCATCGCGGGGGCGATGAACACTCAAGTGCAAATCAGAGACATCAGTGATCAAATGTAAAATTAACGAATCAGTGAGTTCATCCTCAAACTCGACTGTACAACAAAGGATAGATACATCCCAAATGCGCGGTGAACCTATATGTGGTTCATCTGGGGGTTCACCGGGAGGGGTATAATAAAATTCGTCGCAAATGCAATGCGTACAGACGCTGGCTCCAACAACATATGAAGTGCTCTCATATGAACGATAATGCACGTGAAGTGTGTCAATCGTGATAAACCTACTAAGAGAAAGTGAGGCATCAGGAGGCTCACCGGGTGGGACATCTGAAAACTCATCGCGAATACGAGGGTCAACAGGTGGTACGTCCCATAACTCATCTAGAGTGCGCGTCACCAGATGGCTATGATCAAGCCCTAATATATAGATGTCACACTCAAAATCATCTCTCTGAAGCACTATTGACATCAATGACGAATATGAAGCAAGTATCCATGTCTTAAAATTCGCAAGTATACTACTCAGATAAAGCTTATCCACACAAGGACGAGGTGGCTCATCTGAAGGCTCAATAGGAGGGTCGTCAAATGACCTATTAGTAGAGTGATGGTTCTCCAGTAGCAAACCATCAGACAGGGTCGTATTCCCAGATATGGTAGGGGTGACTACCTCCAGTTCATTACTAAGCTCTCGGCTCCCGATCGTAATGTCACTCGGTGCGCCATCAGGTGTGGTGATGTGACTCGATGCGCCATCGGGTGTGGTGATGTGATTTGGTGCACTACCAGGTGAAGTGTGCAAGGAATCTACACTTAAAAGTGAGCTAATAGATATAGAATCAAGGTTGAGTTCACTAAGTGGAGCAGACTCACATGGGGGTTGACTCCCCACATCCTGTACTAGAATATCAGACAGAGTGGGCTATGTCTCCCTGCTTTGGGCAGTGGAGTGCCCTTGCTGACCCTTAATGTCTATCGTCACGTTCACCTTCGAAACACTATGAGGATCACTAGGTGTGATGTACTCTTGACGAGAGTGACTTCTATAGGTATTTCAAGGGTAATCATGATGAGCGTCCATAACATAATCATGACGTGCTCGTGGATGATCGTGAGTCCTACAAACGTGTGGTGGTGGTCGCACATGTACAGACTCAGGTTCCTCATATAAAGTAGACGTGTAGTATCGATAACTAGAGGGATACTGAGCTCTATCCTCATAATATGGTGTCGAAGGCTCAATAGGATCCACTCGTGTATGAGGATAATAACAACGATAGTCATCGTACTGATCGTCTCTAGCATAATGAGATCGTATTGGTGGGTCAATACGTTCTCTGACAGTGATATACTGTGATCGAGGATAATCATCAAAATATCGTAATGATCTCCATGATGGGGCACTATGGAGGTGGGTGTAAGTGAAGTCGTGATCCTCAAATAAAGGATTTCTCCTGAAGGTAGGCCTTTCCACGTAGTGATGTGGAACATCGTAATGTGCTCGGACAGAATGCTCATCTCGAATTTGAGGTAGCATTGACGCTTGAGGGGGTATTTCTAAACTATTCACCCTATCTCTAAAGTTTTTTTAACCTTTCATGCATCTGGCTGGTACTCTCAGTTAATGCCGTCATTTCGTGGGTGAAAGATAAAAACCACGGGGGTGGTTCATTCCCTTCGTTTCCACGACTCGGTTGACCACGTTCAACTCGTCGCATTCTATCACTACGCTGATGCATGCGAACACACAAGTCAAATGCAATGATGTTTTTTTAAAAAAATTCTTTTTTTTTTGAAAAAATTTAAAATGATATGCGGGTTCCTATTCTACGCAGGGGCGGATCTCGAAACTTAGAAAAATTTCAGAACCTCCGCCTCTAATACCAAATTGATGTAGGACGGCACGTAGGGTTTGCGCGCCTGTCGGCTTTTTCTAGGAAACCCTAATGCATGCAATATTCGATGAACTTTGCGCAACGAAATTGTAGCGAAATTTGCACGAACTTTAAGAAATAAATCAACTAAATTCTTTGTAAAGCGCAAAATCGCTATTTTGTTTTAAAATAAAATTTCTTAAATAAAATGGTTCAATTTTAAATCCGGGAAAGAAAGTTCGCGACTTTCGTTTTGTTTCCCTTGTCGTAGCAAAACGAAAATCGTGAACTCCAAATACGTTTCTGTTTGGAATTTTCGACGTAGCGTTCGCTGACAAAACTCAGGCGAAAATCCAGCAAAAAGTCTATTATCCTACTAGAAAATATAGAGACACACACAAAAGAAAAGATAGAAAAATTACCCACGGAAGAAGCGTCTTCCGTATTTGAAGTCGATGGCGATCACGCGAGGAACTCCTCGTCACATTAGATCTCTCGCTCCGAGGTCGACCGCTATCGCACACGGACACCAAGGAATTAAATCGCTCCCTCAGACGAGGTGGTTTCACGGAATCACTCAACAAAGCAAGGAAGCCACAAACTAACAACCTAAAATTCGCTCGCTCTCACACAAGTGGTTCCACGAAATCTCTAACACGAACTAAAATTCACTCACCCTCACAAGAGGATCCACGAAATCTCACAAGCACTGTAATGGCTCCAACGAACGTCACCAAGCACACATGGGAGCTACTCTATTAGCAACCTTAACGAGTTTCAACGCCACACAGTTAAACAATTAACCCCTAATCTCATTTCACCTATTCTGAAGCAATCAAACACGTATCACTTCCTAACTGAAATCACAGCAAGCTATACTTAATCATTTCAATAGGTAGCAAAGGGTGAACAGTAACATTAAACCTCACTGTTCATCTCTATTTTCATCCTAAGAGATCTCCCCCAGATCAAACTATAGGTAACAACACTCCAGCATTCAACATCCTACTCTATCGGGAAACAGGAAGCAGAATATTCTAGCTACAAATTAACTGCAGGAAATACACAAACCATCAAAAATTTCGCTCAACCTAACTCTAACAGAGCACCCTAAATTTCATCTACTATTCATCGTCTTCATGGACGGGAATCGCACAACAGCAATCAATTTCAATTTTCAACATTCATCAAATTTTTTTTCACCCTGTTTATCTTCCTTGCCATTTATAGGGCATCAACAGAAACAACAAAAAGAAGAAAAAAAATTTGTGGTAACTTTGAAATCCGTTAATTGCCGGTTTGAGGCGGCTCAGCCATGGCTGAAACCTCTAGGAAGAGGTATCGTGGCAGCGTTCATGGCCGGAACCGTGGCCAAACTGTCGGAGAGGGGCCGTGACTGGGTCGTGGAGCGGTGGTTGTGCGGAACTAACGCCTTTGTCGGAGAAGGAACGGCTGGGAGTAGCTGACGCCGCGCCCTAGAGGTGCGCCGTGGTTGAGCTGGGAGATCGGGAAGAAGTACAGTGTTGGACCGAGAATTGGGCGGAGAAGTCGGGCCTTCTTTTAACCTACAGCTTTAAGTATCCGTATATATATTTATATGCATATATATATACCTAATTAATTTTTATATTTATATATATATTTGTGTTTATAGTTATATATCCTACCATATAAGGAAATATACACTTCTTTGCTCATACCATACAATCATCCTCCACCCTTGGATCCAAAGGCAGATTTATTCTCATCCACTAGATGCGGAGAGAGAAAGGAATCTTTAGGAGGGAGAGAGAGAGGGATGAGAGAATATTAATAGGCCTCCTATACCTACATGGGAGAGAAAGAGAGAGAGGAGAGGGGGAGAGTGTGCGGCTGAGAGAGGGATAGGAAGAGAGAGAGAGGGAGGGAGAGAGAGGGCGTGGAGAGAGAGAGTGGGGAGAGAGAGAAATATTTGTTTTGTTGTATTAGGCGAGATAGAGAGAGAAAGAGAGAGGAGAGGGGGAGAGTGTGCGGCTGAGAGAGGGTGGGGAAGAGAGAGAAATAGCAGTTTTGTTTTACTAGGCGGGGAGAGAGGAGGGGGAAGAGAGAGAAATAGGCGGTGAGAGAGAGAGAGAAATAGGTGGTGAGAGAGAGAGAGAAAGGAATTTTTTACTTTATTTTTTTCATTTTTTTTTTGATTTTGTATTAAATAAATGATTATTAAAATATTGAAATATATTATAAAAATTTGTTTTTTTATTTTATAATGTATTTAATAAAATTTAAATAATTGTTTAGGGTGGGTTCGCGGGGGCGGGCGTATCGAGAATGGGCGAACGGGCGAGGCCCGCTTGGTTGCGGGCGAAGCCCGCAACAACGCTTCATGAACGGGCGGGCGAAGCCCGCCGAAATGCCAAGCGGGCGAAGCCCGCTTGGTTAGCGACGCATCGAGAACGGGCGGAGCCCGTTTGAAGATGCTAGTATATATATATATATATATATATATATATATATATATATATATATATATATATATTACACAAACAAACAAAATACAAGTACAAATGCAAATGTCACAATGCAAAATTCAGGGTCGATAGAGCTCCGGTCGGGTGCGGCGTCGGGTACTTTTGCGATGACCTGATCGGGGCTGGTCTCCACCAGCTACCCTAAGAGGTGACAATGGAAGTTGACTTCTTCATTGTAGTGTCACCCGCAGGAGGGTGGAGACATGGATACTTGAGCCAACAATGATCAATAAGGTGTCCTATCTTGCCACAGTGAAAGGAGAGGTATCGAGACGGAGCACGCCCACCAGAGTGACCTCCACGACCACTAGAATTGCCATGACGAGCTAGATTAGCAGCAATGTCGGGAGGAGGTGGAGAGGCAAGCAAAGGACACTGAAGAAGAGTAGTAATAACGGAGTTGCGCGCAACAGTAACAACAAGAGTGAGAGAGTCAGTCTCTCCTAGAATTTGTTGTCGAATCATATCATAATTTTCTGGCAAACAAAGCAGATAACACACCATCAGAAGTTTCTGGAAGTGTTTGTGTTCAGCAAGATCAACGGAGAAAGGGTGATGCTGAAGAAGCTCAGCGTTAAGAGATTGCACCTCCTGGTAGACAACAACAGGAGTCATCGTGGGGAGGACAAATAGATTAGCATACAACGTGTATATGCGCGAAATTTGAGCTCTCTTGGAGTATAGAGCATTAAGATGAGTCCAAACAGCCTTAACCGTCTCATCATGACGAATAACGAGTATGCACTCATCAAAAAGACTATTAACAGGTCATGTTCCAACCAAAGCATCACTGGCGTCCCAGTCATTAAAGGCAACAAATCCTCGTGCAGGAGGGTCATCTGTAAGATCGTTTGCGCTGAGACCGTAACAAAAAAAATGAAGGAAACACTCCAATTTGGATACTTTAGGCCAGTCAACTTGGAAGCAGTGCCAAAATTACTAGAATTCTACAACAAATATGGACATCGACCACGTTTTTTAGAGTCTTTGGCGACGTTCTTCAAACGTCGCTAATGTTTTTGCGACGCTTTTATAAATGTCGCACAAACGTCGCGAATACAAGCGTCGCCAAAAGTATTTGCGACGTTTTCACTCTCCGCGTCGCCAACCAATACGGCGATGACATTAGCGGCGTTTATGGTTATAAACGTGGCGGTCTTTGGCAAGCTTTAGCCACGTTTTTCTATAAAAACGTTGCAACTTATAAAATTGTTTTGGCCACGTTTATTAACGAAACGTCGCCAATACTATTTAATATATAAAAAAAATTATATCCTAATACAGTTTAATTGATTAAGCGATGCAAACTGAAAATAGGCATTTCTTGAGGAAAAATATCTAAACTTAATTCGAAATATATCAAAAGTATCAATCAATATGAAGATATACATTCCATAATAACCTTGTTTCATTTTACAATAAAAAACAAAATTGTCCATGAATTACAAAATTTTAACAAGAAGATCTTTGTTTCCATAAAGAGTGCACATAAGCTTGTGAAGCATGACCATGACCATCACGAGAACCAAAATGCGGATTCCACCTCCCAAAAGTCTTGTTGTGACTTGCGATCATGATCATATAGTCCATATTTCAGTAATTAGATAAAACCTGCAATAAAATAATTTAATCATTAGAAATATTGAATCAAATAAATCAGACACGTATCTCATCTTTTTTATCATAAGACGAAAGTTAAATAACTCTACTGTTTTTATCATCAAATGCTGACAGTAGCGGCAATCCTTTTTTACAAAGACATGCTATTTAAATAGATGCAGTTGATAGACAATAAGACAGTAGCAGCAATCCTTTTTACCTGCAATCAAATGCTGACAGTAGCAGCAATCGAGTTGATATCTATACTGTCAGCAAACTTGAGTTAAGTTTATATGCTACATCTTACAATGGAGTGCTAGTAAGTATAAGTCCTATCAATACCTGTTGATTACAATCCCACATATTTTCATCTTATCCCTTAATTCATGAATCCACTAACTGTACTTCTATCATATCTAAAGAAATTCCCATCACTAGCAAAAAAGAAGGATCTTCAGAAAATCTAAAAGACAATCTTATTAGTATATCGAGGCCACCTCTCTGTACAATAATGCCCTTATTCTCATCACTCCCTGCCAACTTGAAACACAGCAGTTTATTATAATTCAATGTGCCTATCTATTTAGAAAATGAAGTTTTGCTCAAGTATATAATAATACCTTAGATAACAAAGAACAGCAGGCAAATTACATCCTGTAGACAATTATATGTTATCCTACTTAAGCCGCAAACAAGTTAGGTTCATGCTTTAGAATTACATTCTTCATATGATAAACAAAAACATATAGTATCAGAAATTATAAGCTCAGAGGCAGACAATTTTCTAGAAATACACTAAAATGCTTCAGGGAATTTCAAGTACACTAGTGGATGGGCTACAAGATAAGTCCAAACATTACCATGTAATGGAAGAGTGATTGACAAAAATGCCCGTTGAAAATATATGGGGCGGAGCCTCGTGTCGGGACCTGTTTCGAAAACTACACTATGATAGCAAAAGAGAAAACTGCTCTATGGAACTTCTATATTGAAGACAATAAGAAATAAAAAAATGTTGGAGCTCTCTTTCATGCTGAATTTGTTGTTTCAACTACAGAGGAAATATCATTTCTTTGATCATTAACAAATATCATTACATATTACTAAACAAACTACAAATATAACAACATTCTAGCGATAATAAAATATAAAACTGATCACACAAATGTTTTTTTATAGTACACATTCTAATTCAGTACTAACATCATTACTCATGAAGAGCATGAGTTAATGCAGAGTAGCTTATCCAAATAATTATTAGAAGTAACAACAGATCGCTTCCTTTATAGTACAGTGAGCCTTTAACTTCTTCTTTAGTAAATTTCAGTTCTCCTTTCAACAAAGACCCATACAAAGATGAGGAGATAGAAACACACCATGATTCTTCTACAAGTTTAGCATATTCTGTTATTCTAGTTTCCAAACCCTTTTCCAGGTTTCTTCTACATCCTCCAGTCCTCTATGTTTAAGCATTGTAGATTCGTCAGTATTGAAGAGTTAACACATAACACATCGTAAGAACTATTATTCTGCTTAAACACGATTCTAGCCTATACTAAAAAGGTGCTTATCAATACACTCTGTGTTATGGTTTTCAATCCCTTTCCTAAGTTTCTTCTCCACCGTCCATTCCACACTGTTTAAGCAATCAAAATTCAGAAATATTCACTGCAGGCCCAAATACAATGCCTGATTTTTGAAGGACGGAAGCAGGTCATGAGAAATTGACCAAAGGGATCTTACAAATCGGAAACGAAAAATTGAAATTAAAAACGGGGTAAGAACTTTCATTAGTTTGGATGAAATTTCATAAACTTGCAAGAGTATTCCTTATGTGGAATGTCTTGAGTATTCCTTATGTGGTGCAGAAATAGAAGAGAAGGTAGTAGATCTACCTGCAGGAGGTGTCCGAGGGCGAAGTAGTTGCTATTTCCAAAATTGCTGTCCCTGAATGAAGAAGAGAGGGGAAGAAGCAAATGCAGTGTTATCTGTGTTTAGAAATTTGAAGAATGAAATAGAGGAGTAGGAGGAGGAGGTGTACTGCTTCTTTCTTTTTTACCTGAAGGAGAAGAAGTGACAGATCGGAGCGTCGCTACGGTGGATGTTGAAGTCGAAGTCAGCGAAACAGTGACAAATCGAAGTCGGCGAAGCAGCGACGGATCGGAGCGTCGGGAAGAACCGGTGGTTTCGGGCGAGGTGGAAGAAGAAGCGTAGCGTAGAGTGAATTTGCCGTCGGTTGGGGTTGTTGCCCGGGAGGCAGGGAACGTTGATGGCTTCAGCGGCAGAATGAGGAAGAGAGGGTTTAGGTAGAATGAAAATCGAGATGAGGGGTTGTCGTGGTTTTAGGTTAGATATGGAGAGGGAGCGCGTGGGGGTGGTTTTAGGATAGATGATATTAACGTGTTTGGATTAAGGAGGGAAAATAAAAACAATTAATAAAATTAGCTTGACCAAAATTAATAATAACAGGTTTTAGGTTAGATATTAACGTGATCAAAATTTTAGCGTCAAGTTTTGCCTCTCATAATTAATAAAATTGGAGGGAAAATTATTAGACACGTTTTTGCATGAAAAACGTTGCAAAAACTAAAAACAATGACAACGTTTAAACAAACGTCGCCAAAAAAATGTGGCCGATGTCCATATTTGTTGTAGTGGAAGGAGTAGGGACAGAGGGAGCAGTTAGAACTGGAGGCACAAACAGAGTAGAGGAAGAGAAGGTCGGAGTCTCCATAGAGAGAAGAGAAGCCGGACAGAAAAGACTATCCGCACGGACAAAGAGAGTGACCACTCAAAGGGAGCTGAGACTGCGGAAAATGCGAAGAGCAATAAGAAGAAAATAGGAAGAAAACTATAACCGCACGGTTAGAGAGCGACCGAACCAAATAGGAGCAAAGGGACGAGTGGGCGGCAAAAGAACCAGAAAGCAAAGATAAGAAGAATGCAGTTAAGAAAGAAAACCGCACAAACCACCAAGAGAGGAGAGAAGAGGAATGTGATTAAGAGAGTAACCACACATAGCAAAGAGAAGAGCAGACGGTTAAAAAATCGGAGACCGCTTGCACTGTCGCACACCCGAAAAACCTGAAAACAGAGCAAATGGACCGAAGAGCTCTGTTACCATGTAAAAAAGTCTAAATAACAAGATTTTATTGCTCCAAAAAGATAATTATTACACATGTATGACCCCCTATTTATAGAAAAAGAGAGATAGAGAGAATACAACAGACGATGAGAGACTAAAATATAGTGTCTGTCACGAACAACTAGGCGTATAGATAATTTCAGACCACGCGTGTTGTGCGGTTAGACAAGCTAATTGCACGACTACAAAAAGACCTTGAGACAATATCAACAAGAATCCGCTGGCCTTTATCCGTCAGTATTCTGCAGACAACTCCAGGGGAAATTGGGTCGGTTATACAAAACCAAACCGCCACATTGCAACTGCCTTGGCACTTGCTGACCCACCGGACCGCAACTGCGGGTAAGCCTTTGCTTGGCTATAACAGACAACGGTTAGTCCTTTATAGTCACCAAACCGCACCGCCATTAACTAATTGATCATCAGACCGCATTGCGGTTAATCCTTGTTGATTGTCAGACCGCACGACGATACTCTGGTGCGGTTACACAAAATAACTTTGAGATCGCCAAACCAGGTCGCCAGACTGCCAAGACTTGTACTCTATCATCTGCGCGGTAACACGGCCAGACTTGCCAGATAGGCAAGCCGCCAGCTCAAACTGTCAGACCAATCCGCCAAACCAGACCGCCAGAACTCCACATGTTCTAACATTGTGGATATCGTCAAACATGACCAACATGTTCGCTGTCGTAAAAATTTCATTGACAACATGTTTCCGAATTTTATTTTGCAAAATATCCTTTTAGAATATGTCGGCCGATGGATCCGCCTCTTGCTAATATATTCATCAATATATCGGCAGATATATCCCGATGATATATCTATCAACTTTTTTCAGTTTGTTTTATTTAGTGTTTTTGTTTTAATATACACTAAGACAAAATTATTTCGTTTTCTAAGTTGTTTTGTGCTCTAGCTCTCGGCCATCTTACTGCTTCCTCTGGATTTTTTTCCCGCGTTTGTCCGTCATTTTCATTGATTCTACTTGGCCTTTAAATTTTGGACTGAATGTTCCTTATCGTCCATCGTCGTAAACGACTTTCTATCTTCCTGCTTCATCTTTCTTTCTTCCATGCGTTATATTGTTAGTACTTGTTTAACATAAAATAATTATATTAATTTGGTAGATTTAGAAGTTCAATAAATATTATATTATTAATAAATTAATATATAAATTAAAAAATGTTATATTTATATATAATTACGAGTGCCCGACACGGGGCTCCGCTTCTATGGCCACGCACCACAGTACCCGGCGGGCTCCTCCCGCCCCCTGATGACAGTACTTCCAGCGTCGCCCCCCTCGCGGGCTTCACCCGCCTCCGGCCCTACGGTCCCGCGCGACAGTACCCGGCCTGCGGCGGCTTCGCCCGCCCCGATCCCGTGGCACCTTTTTTTATATTTAAAAATTTATTTTTTAAATTATTCTAAATGATTTTTATTTTATTTTTTTATTAATATTTTATTTTCATTTTTTAATATATTAATTTAAATTTTTTGTTTAAAAAAAAAATACTTAACTCACGTCTCACGGTCATCTCCGCCGCCGCCGGCCTGACCGGAGACCCCAGCAGGTTCGCCGGGAGGCGGAGAACCTGCCGGCGGTATTCCGGTGGCGCTCCGGCGGGGCCACCGCCGACGGTGGCCCTGACCGTAAGGCCCAGATCTGGTATTCCGGGAGGCGGCGAACATGCCGGGGGTCTCCGATCAGGCCGCCGACGGCGGCGGAGATGACCGTGAGTTTGGGGGGAGCCGAATTTTTTGATCGGGATTTAGGAGAGAGGGGGTGTGTTTTTTTGGGTTTTTTTTTATTGGCAAACCAAATACGATATTTGCAGCCCCAAATCCAACGGTTTAGGAATAAAACAGTCAAATCCGATGACTCATACAATTACTCTATTTTCGAACTCATTTTTATTGGCAGACCACCATATTTCTTTTTAGAATAGTATAGATATAGATGTATACAAAAAATTAATTATTGAAATATGATATATGAAGTATCTCTGATATATCTGCCGACATATTAAATGACATGAACCTGAAATGACATGTGCTCGGCATCTCACATCTGCGCAACCTGGATAACTGATAGTAAATTATCTGTCAGTTTACTTTTACTGATGTTTTCTTTTCATGTTCATAGTAAACTTTGCACAAAACATAATGTTGGTTAACTTGTACATTGGAAGAGAAATTAATCATTTATATATTGGGATATTATTACTGGGATATTATTGCGATAAAAAAAAGAAACACCAAGCCAATATGTGATCTTCTCCTTTTACTTGAACACTCATTTGTTTTCTAGAACCTTCTTACCTTTAGTAGCAGGGCCAGGATATGACTCTGGTATCTCCTGATCTGTTTGCTCCTCGTAGGCTCCGTTTGGGGGGACTTATTTTCATCGGTCAAGCGGTTACGACCGCATGAATCGGACCTTAATCCGATTCATGCGGTCGTAACCGCTTGACCTGAATCTCAAAAGAGCGGTGTGTTGAGGTGATTGGTGGTTTATAGAAACTATTCAAACTTCCATTTTGAAGAAACTCGAGCCTTTTTTTTACAAAGGCTTTGTTCGGCGCGGTTGTGGCATTCGTGAACACCTGACCTCATCTAAGGAACTTTAAAACTAGTCTCTTTTCTTGGTGGCGGTCATATCCATTGTCATGCCAAACATATTCTATGACGGTGGAGATTTTGTCGACACTCAATTGTATAAAAATAGATTTGAATGACATGCTATCTCAAAGCTTCATCATCATGCCTGCTATGGACCAACACTAATCTCGATGATTTCCGTTTTTTTTAAATATCACAGGGAAGCAATCTCCGGAGCAAAGAATTCAACTTGACATTGCATTGGCATGTCATGCCTAAAGTAGGCAAGATGTGGGCCGATAAGATCGTTATGACCGGCTATCGCCTGCCTGATCGGTATAGATAGTAATAAGGCGAAATTTTAGGCACGCCTTAGGCTCCGTTTGGCACGGTGATGACGGTCATAAACATGGGGGGTTAAACTGTCATTCCTTAACACCCACCTAAGAAACTTCATCCAATTTTTATATTTAAACGGATGAAGTTTGTTTGGTGGTCCTTAACGAATGGCGATTTAATCCTTGTGTTTGCGGCCGTCACCACCGTGCCAAACAGGGCCTTAATGTGTGCCTCGACTCTTGAATTTTTCATTTTTGAACCATTTCACTTAATTTTATTTTGAACTTGTTGGAAATAAATAAATAAAAATTAAATTTTGTTAAGATTTTTTTTTTTTAAAGAATTGAAATCATTTGGACTCATTTTGGATTATTTCTGTTCTGTGTGGATGCAGAAAATTTTAAGTTGCTACAAGAAAGGCTTGTATATGTGTACAAATAACTTCAATTTAATTCTGTGTTAAAAAAATCATTTGGTTCAAATTTGATAGAGTGCAGAGCAGCTGGCATACCTAAAATTTACTCCTAAAATGGTTGTTTGATTCATTCTGATTCCATGATTCTATCATATTTCAAATGGCTTTTAGAGGCACCTGTTATAAAGCCGCTGGATTATCTGTTCTGTATTCTGACATAAAAAATCCACTCCAGTGATAAAGCCGCTGCTGGAAGTTCTGTGTGGTGTTGTGTGGAACATTGAAAGGTGTTCAGGAATCCCCCAACACTATCAATCCTCTAGCAGAGTTTTCTTGATATTCACATCATATATTTAGAGGCATCGTGAGAGTTCTGTAACTAGACATGTTAAACGAGGGAGGGGTAGACCAATAAAGATTTGAAATGGAAGTAATTATGACAAAAGATAGGACATAATGATGTCAAAGGATCCATATAGCTGACCCCACTGTAGCGGGATAAAGGCTTGATTGTGTGTGTGTGTTCCGTTTGGGGGCACTTATTTTCACCGGTCAAGCGATTGCGACCGCATGAATCAGGCTTTAATTAAGGTCTGAACTAAGCCTAAGTTTTCCCAAACTAAGCCTAAGTTTCCCAACTTACAAAAAATGGCCCTTGTTTTAGAAATATGATAAATGATAAAATTATTTTATGATATTTTCATTTTATCATTTTACATCGATTCTAGTTCATTATAAGGGGGTAAAAATGTAATGCATCATTTTCAATGTAGAGTTATTACAAAGGGTAAATTTGGATTATCATAAATAGTTTTGACATATTTGATCACTTTCTCTCTATATTTCTAAAGAAAAGGATCACACCATTCAATGTAGAGTTGTTACTATGGCTAAAATTGAACAACATATAATATTTTGGCCGATTTTATCATTTTCCGTCCATATTTCTAATGGAAAGAAAAGAACATTTTTGTACACCAGGGATATTTATAGGGGAGGTAAATGTAATTTTGAAAGATAGAGACCCCGGTGCAACTTGTACTTATGCAAACTCCTAGGGGAGGTACTGATAATTAACTATATATATTACACCATCAAATTAATTATGATTATTGAATTTATTTAAAGATGAGATTTGAAATTTAGATCAAAAGTGTTTCATGAATATTCTTTACCAACATCATTGAATTATTTTTATGATAAAATGTCATAAATTTCTATATGTGAGAGATAGTGCAGGAGCCTTCATGAGATTGCGAGAGTACCCTTGATCAATTGTGTTCCTTGTAAGAAACACCAGCTACGATATTATTAGGGTGGTGTTAAAGGCACACCATCTTCGGCTTTGTGCACACCAATACTATGTGCACCCATTGAAATTTTATGTGCACACCATATTCGGGTTTGTGCACACCAATACTATGTGCACAGTCTGAGCAAACATAACTACAATGTATGTGGACTCGTTGAGCGCCGTTGCCGTCTCTTTCATCAGAGCAAACAGATCGACGGCAAGGCGGTCATGGCCTTGCATCGCGAGCACTCCGATCATCACGTTCCAAAGCACGACGTCTTTGCTCGAAACCCGGCGGAACACCTCCAAAGCTGCTTCAACGCACCCGCATCTGCAGTACATGTTCACAAGAGCTGTGGGGAGGATGACGTTGTCATGATTGCATAGTTTTTTTTAAAAGAAATACGCGTCTTTTTGAACTGCGTCTTCTACGTGCATTTTTATGAAACGTGTTCAACATGAAAGTTGTAGATCTTGACGATATCTACAACTTTCATGTTGAACACTTTTTTATTTAAAACCGTTTAGGCGCCCGATTTGGTCCCCGAAAAAAATCACGCGGGACATATGAATGTCCGCGTGATTTTTTCGGGGGCCAAATCGGGGGCCTAAACGGCTATAAATCAAAAAGTGTTCAACATGAAATTTGTAGATATCGTCGAGATCTAAAAATTTCATGTTGAACACTTCTCCTGAAAATGAACGTAGAAGACGCAGTTCAAAAAGCGCACATCGGGAAAGGGGAGGCGGACTGCTTCTGCTTTAGTTGGGTGGAGTTTAGAAAACCTAAATTATTAAGGATTATATTTTTGATGGGTGTGCACATAGCCGAAAATGGTGTGCCTTTAACACCACCCTATTATTATTGTTAAATACTATGCAATTTCTATCTAGTGAGGCGGAAATATTGTCTCTGCCTGTCAATAATTTGATTTTATTGTCACTTTAATTTTAATATTTCATTTTATTTGAATTCAAACATTTAAATATCTATTATTAAGCTAAAAAAGACCCCCATGTTTTTTTAAATGTCTGTGGAATTACATCATTCTTCCATTCTGCTCGATTATTATATCATTCTTAAAACATTATTGCATGGGCAAAGTTCGTGCGCACCAAAAGCATTGAATGATGAACGGAGCCTATTCGTAACCAAGGATAATTGGGGGCACGCGTAGCCGTGCATTACTTGTAGTATATATAAATGTTTTTGATCACAATTTGGTCTAACTACAAAAATATCTTGTAGTGAAGCCCTCCTCCTCATTATAGCCACCATATTATATGTGTAAAAAAGCAATTGTGGGATCATAGTTCACATATTTTTATAAATATAGACTTTTTAGTTCATCCATTTGGCTTTTTTTTCTCTTTCATTCATCTAATTTTTATAGAACTATAAAATGATGTTAAAATGAATTGGTTTTCATCGGGGAGAGACATAACGCACACAATGCATGTGGATCATAACGTAACGATAAAAGTACTCTCTTCAATAACCCATAATATTTTTATTGTCTTACATTATATTTTGGAGATTGAACTTCTCTTCACAAGAGATCTTACTACATCAACCATCATTTTTTAAATATAAATATATTTTTAACATCATTAGTTATCATGCATTGAGATATAATGTTAAGTGAGTATAGTAATCACAAAATATAAAGATGAGAATGAATTAAATTTTATTATTGAAAAAGGAAGTTGGATGGCAGAAGTGTGTGGAGTGAGTGTATGGTAAAGGCCTATTTTGCCCTTATCCATTTGGGTACATATATTAACTTTAAGCAAAATACTCAAATCAGTCTCTTATGTTTAGGGTATGTTTCATATTGATCCCTTAAATTTGATTTGATTTGAATAAGTCTCTTAGCTTTAATTCCTATTTCAAACAAGTCCCTAAACCTATTTTTCGTTACTTTTTTCTCATCCCCGCGTACATTCTTTCTCCATCAGTTTCGATTTCTCCATTTGTGCAAGAACCCTCCCAAGCTTCACCGCAACTTGTACTCCATTTTCCGACCATCCTCCGGCAGAAGGCGGGGTAGGCTACTGGCCCTCTCTTCTCTTCCACGCCCGATGCCTAAATCTTGAATGCTTTGGTTTTAGGTTTTAGTATTTCTACCTCAAATCTAAATCCTGCTTAGGTTGGCGATCCTTAAATCCTGCTTAAATGCAAATTAAGCAATATCTGAAAACTTATTTTCTACTTGTTATCAATTCATGTTTCAAGCATTAAGATGAAAAATAATTTTATTGTTGGTGATTAAAGTGAAGAAAGTGGAGGTAGTGAGCATTTTGAAGATAGCGCTTTTGATATTACATTCGAGGGTGAAGAGTTGTTTAAGGATGATGTTGTAAAACATTGTGGCGTCACTCCTCAAAATCACGCGGTTAGGGGAGGAGTGGCCACACCGTTTATACACCAAGGACTAAGGAGCGCGTTAGGCGGTGTGAGACTAAACCATCCCTTTTAACGAGTCGCGACACACGCTCGGACATCACCGTCCATTCCGTGGGCACGCTCAACAGATGTGAAAAGTTTGTGGGTGTACTTCCAGAAAACAATACAATTGATAGAGGCAGTAGTGATAAGGAATATCAATCAGATTCTATACAATCTATTTCAAGGGACGGTGATGATGAAAGAACACTACAATTTAGTAGTCGATCAATTTTTTCACTATTGAAAGATATGAGAAATATATGAAATGGCAAGAAGGGTTAGTGTTCAAGTCAAATGAAGGCTTTATAGATGCAATAATCACATATGTAGTCCAATCTGGTGTAGGGATAACAAATGGTGAAAATGATAATCTAAGAAAGGTTCAAGTGTAAGGTTGTGATTGGAAAATATATATTGCATCGGTGAAAAACAAAGACGTATAAGAAGTGAAAATTGTTAAAAGAAGCGCACAGGTGTAGCAGAGAATTTAAAATAAGTTATTAAGCGTTAAGTGGTTAAGCAAGCGAATGGAATTTAAGGTTTGGGAACACCACAATATTCAAATAAGTAAATAGTTGACAAAGTGAAAAGCTCAAGCTAGCACATATGTAGAAGGATGCATTGGAGAGCAATACAACCACCTTAATCATTATTGTAAAGAGTTGCAAATATCAAACTATAATAATTTTGTTTTCTTGAAGCTTGCATGGCCTCCCCAACACATTAGTGATACTCCTGCGACTTCACGATCACTAATTCCTCGATTTCTGTGATTATATGTATGTCTTATTGGTTGTTGTGAATTGTTTGTTGAAGTTGATAAGTACTTCCAGTCCTCTTGTTTCTCACACCGGATTAGCCCACGCGAGCTTAGAGAATCAAAGTATGAACCACTTGGAAATCTCAGGGGCTGAGAACACATAGGATCATCTTCATTCATGATTAGAGTCAAGGCTCGTCGGGTCGGGTCTTCTCTTCTCCTGACCCGTGTTTTTTGCGGGTTTTCACTATGCTTTAAGAGACTTGGTCTCTTTGGGTTGGTTTTTGCCATAATACAACACAAAAGGGGGAAAAATCTTTTCGTGAAATCAGGGATCTGGAGTAACCGCCAGAAGCAAGGAGGGAGTTTGCCATTCCTGTACGAGGAAGGGGAGAGTTTTCTTGAGAGATTGTGCGAGGTTGTTCTCACTGTAATTCTAGCTTGTAAACTCATATTTTTTTTGATAATACAAGTGGAAGAGGCGAAAGGGAGAGAGGACGTAGCCCGGAGTTGGCCGGGTGAACCTCTGTAAATTTAGTATTTGTCTGTTGTTGTTCTTCTGTTCTAGGCATTATTTCTCCACATTTTTTAAATTATGTCAGCTATTTGTAGTATTGGATGGTTGTTTTTAAGGGCTCTTGTGGTGGAGAATTACTCACGACAATCGGTAGAGATCCGAATGATCAAATGCTATCAATTGGGTGTGGAATGGTTGAAGTTGAAAATAAGGATTCATGGACTTGGTTTCTATCAAACCTTATTAGAGATATTGGCGATGTCGGTATCACGAACAACAATTACGTCCGGAACCTGGATGATAGTCTTGGTCCGGGATCAATGAGGAGCCTGCAAAGATGTGGGGCCCATGCAGTTTATATTTGTGAAATACATTTTTGCGCGAGACCCTCATCATTTCGGAATTCTCATTGGTTGTCCCGAACCTTTCTTCTCCTCCTGATTCCGGAGGGAATTTTTTTTTTCCGATATCACATATATATCCCGATCAACAAAAAAGTTACTAATTATAAAATCTTTTATTATATATTTTGTTTCTACTTTATGTGGGGCTTGGTACAAACTTTCAAGGAGTTACTACCACAAGCTAATCATCGATTCTGTGTATGACATCAACAAAATAATTTCTGAAAAAAGTTTCGGAGCAAAAACTTAAAACTTTTGTTATGAAAAGCATCAAATGCAACATATATACCAAGCTTAATGGGTTAGGACGATGAAGAAGATCATGTCATCCATCTCGCATGACAAGCACACATTTAGGCTCCGTTAGGGGAGACTTATTTTCACCGGTCAAGCGGTTACGACCGCATGAACCGGACCTTGATGAAAATAAGTCCTCTCAAATGGAGCCTTAGTGGTCTACCACGTTGTGATGTAGTAGTTAACAGTAAGTCAGAGGGGGCAATCAGCCCAGTAATATTGGTTTGCTAATAACAGTAATTAAAATTCGGCTAAAAATTTCAACTTCAAAAAGGCGTGTTTTGTGTACTTTGACGCCGGGGAAGTTTGCACCACCGCCGCTTGTGCTTCCACAAAAGAGAAAAAGCGTGGGAAGTCCGATCCAACATCAGGAAACAACAGCAGCGCGTTCAGAAAATTGGGAGCTTGCGTAATCAGGCGTCCTCTTTCTCCGACGATACACGCTTCCTCTTCAGCGGAAGGAGAGGCGGTGGCAGACCTGCCAGCTTTATTATTACTTCTCTTTTCTACTGTGCTCGGAGCACGTCCGGCCGTCCGGCCGGCCGGCCGGCAGTCACTCTCAGTCAGAAAAACTCCTGTTCGATTCCTCTGTCTACTGTTGCGCGATGCAGAGCAGAGCAGCTTAATTCCCACCCACTCACCCACGACCTCCTCCTCCTCCTCCTCTTCTCCTCGAATTAATCATTACAAATCTATACGCTCTTCATTCATTCATCCCTCTTGACTTCATCTTTAATACCTTCGATGGAAGAGCAGAAGTAGATGCGAGCAGCCCTCTTTAATTGCTTAATTCAGCCAACTTAGGCTCCGTTTGGGGGAGCTTATTTTCACCGGTCAAGCGGTTATGACCGCATCAACCGGACCTTAATTACGGTCGGATTCATGGGGTGATAATCGCTTGACCGGTGAAAATAAGTCTCCCTAAACAGAGCCTGAGTATTTAGCTAGAGGGAGCAAGATGATGCTTATCCTAACTTATTTGCTCCGATGAGGTTGGGCAAAATTTTCATTGTATGTTTGGTATGACAAATGTTACTACCGTTACCAAAAAAAAGAAACTAGTTTGAGGCATAAGATTTTGGTATGACAATGACATTTTTGTCCAACCTCACCAGAGCAAATAAGCCGCGCCAAACACAACCAAAGTTAGAACTTTGTTGGAAAATGGCAGCAGTGAAACTAACATCTGTGCCTCACAGTGAAGAGTTAAGGCTCTGTTTGGCACGGTGGTTGCGGTTATGAACATGAGGGTTAAATTGTCGTTCGTTAACGTCCAACTAAGGATCTTCATTTACTTTTATGTTCAAACGAATGATGTTTGTTAGGTGATCCACTGTTCGTTTACGACCGCCACCACCGTGCCAAACAGAGCCTTACTGATTCAATTGAGCTGCTTACATGCATCAAAGTCCGGAGAGAATTAAGTGTTAGCTGTTCTTTGAAGCTCTCCATCTCCAAACTGCCGCCTCTCTTATATGCGAGAAGATCTTACCGTCCGATCTGCGAAAATACGGTTGTATTTGGAATTCAAAAATACGGTCATATTTTTGAGGAAAATCCGACCGTAGAA
Source organism: Platanthera zijinensis (assembly GCA_039513925.1). NCBI lineage: Eukaryota > Viridiplantae > Streptophyta > Magnoliopsida > Asparagales > Orchidaceae > Platanthera > Platanthera zijinensis. The sequence continues at coordinate 125,560,287 of CM077098.1, forward strand.
TTGCGGAACGGATGGCCAGATCTTCTCGCGTGCGTAACAGTAGTACGTGTCTATAACATACCAAATTATTTTTTCTCTTATAGAGCCCTGGTTAAGGAAGCTAGGCATCCTCCTCTCCTTAATTATGAGTTGAAAAAGAAGTCATCTTTGTTTACTTTTGTATCATTTGTAACTACTCAACTGGTAACATTGTTTTGGTTCACTCAAGCTCTTACCAAACTAAACTTCCCCTAGGAGCATGCATAATTATAGGTTGCACACCCTCTATATCTTTCAAAATTACATTTACCTCCCCCTCTAAGCTTCCCCATTTTACAAAAATGTCCATTTCTTTAGAAATATGAATGAACATAAGTAGGCTCCATAGTGGTCACAATTTTGCTATCTTTGCCTCAATGGCTTTTTTGGTCATGAACACATAAGCATTTTGAAATGTTAACTCTTGTGGAGGGGTGAAGAAAAAACAATGTCAAAATAAATTTGTAATGTTCTCATCAAGGAGAATATCACATATTACTTGCACGAAACGCCTAAACTTTTTCCATAAATTTGCATAGCATCCAATGAGGAATGATACAGAAACCCTAGTCGCCGTTGATCCTTAGCACCTAGAGCCCGTTTGGTACGGTGTTGGCAGTTGTGAACATTCATTGTTGAATCCGACGCTTCTTCACTTGACCCATGATGCATTTGCTCTCTAATTGAAAAAAAAAAGTAACACTATTGCCATAAGTTAGAGCTTATGAACCAGTTAATTGGTTAGACGCTTGATCCTTCATCCAACCTCACATAACGAATTTCATCCAGTACTTTTACGTGCAAAATTAGTTTTTTTTCTTGGTGGCGCACGAGCCGTCATAAATGTTGTCATGCCATACTTATATAAAAACGAAACCCCAAAGGGTGCCCTAGTTATATTATTTATATTTAATTAAGCAGCTCTTAATATAACTATACTAAAACCAAATTGTGACATTGCATCTGATGTTTCTAAGGTAAATAAATAAAAAAAATAAAATAAAAATGTCAGACCTTCCTTGCTGTCTCATGTCTCTTCTATCACCATCCCTTCAATCTTGTAAGCAAAGAAAATAAAGAAAATTAGGTCAAATTCTTAGTTTTCTTCAGCAAGTCACCTCTGTCTCCCATTCAAAGGTGGTGACATGCAAAAGAGCCAAGGGCTTCAACTGTTCATTGAATATTCATACATAAAATAGATAAATAATTTGTCAGTGGGTAGTCTCCTATCAATCAAGAGAATAAAGCTATTCATCCCTTCATAATGCTATTCCCTACTATTTTTAGTCTCTTTGATAATCAAAAAGTGGGTTTTCTACTTTCTAAAAATAAGAAAAATCAATCATCCATCAAATAAATGGGCATGTGTATGTGCCAATGATCATCACATAAGAATAAGGAAAAAATATGATTAAAAAATTTGCATAGTATTCATAAATAAATACTAAATAATTAGCTTTAACATTAATAAAAATTTGCCTTCAAAATTTTCATAATTAATGGACAATGAATTCAAATTCAGTTTGTCATCAAAAGATATTCCCTCGTGTGAAAAATGAAGAAATCATATATAATTTAGAGTATTCTTAGTTGTTCAAAATTGTATTGATTTTGTTAACATATTATATTAATATAAATAATGATACAATATAATTATAATTTGTCATTTTTCAATATCAAGAGAATGAAATCAACACATCTAGAAGTTTATTTATAGATTAGAACTTAGTACTGAGCATAATAACATTTATAATGGAGTAAAATTGTCTTTTATATTCCAACAAAATAAGTCCTAGCTCCATAAATATATTTTTATCTTCATAAAAAGAATCTTTGAATTTCCCAAGCTCAAGTAGATGCTGAATTATTGATTAATCTTCAATATTGACTATCCGCATTGATGATGGGGTTCCCCCTAAAATCCTCGAGTCAAACGGAAATATCCCAGCCATGCAAGGGCACGAAGGTAAGTCGACCCGACCAAACGAGCCCCGCGCTCCAAGCCGCACTCACCTCAAAGGCCACAAAGCATCCCTAAAGGGGAGCCAAACGAAGCACATGCACCCAAGCAACCACGTAGGAAGGACCACCCCGAAGGAAGGGGCTCAACCGGGCACAAACGCGCGCACAAGCACCACGCCCGAGGGCGCTCACGCGAGCGCGCCGGCGACCGTCACCGCCGCTGGTAACCCCCACCGCCCCGGTCGCCGTCACCGCCTCCGACCTCCACTGCCTTCGGGCACCCCGCCCGGGCCGCCCGAACTGCCGGGGGGGGGGGACTTTTTTCATTTCGCAAAAATTGGTGATCCGGGTGATCGAAATGAATTTGCGTCATTCGTCGGCACAAATTCCGACCTGACACAATTACCGACGTATCTCTTCAAAAAACTTTAAATAGGCTCACATGCCTTCATTTGAAGACTAGCAACTCCAGAGTCAAGAGAGAGCTCTGAGGTTTTTTGGCGAGATCGTAGACTTAGGCCGATCTTCCGCTAGGAATTTGCTCTGCTCTTCTCCTTGGGCAAAAGCTCCATGGACTTAGAGATTTTCCCAGTCGGAACGCTTCCACCAATGTTTCGTGAACTTAGCCAAATTTCCAGGCCAGAACGCTTCCACAAAGGTTCCGTGGACTTAGCCAAAATTCCAGACCGGAACACTTCCATCAAGGTTCCGTGGACTTAGCCAAATTTTCAAGCCAAAACGCTTCCACCGAGGTTCCGTGAACTTAACCAAATTTTTAGGTCGGAACACTTCCATCAAGGTTCCGTAGATTTAGCCAAATTTTCAAGGTTGAAGCGCTTTCATCGTGTGAAAAAGAGCTATATAAAGGCAAATTTTATTGCTCCAAAAAGATAATTAATTACATAGGTATGCCCCCTTAATTATAGAAATCGGGAGAGATTAAAAAATACAACAACCGATGTGAGACTAAATACAAGTCGGGTGGTCTAAGCGGTTTGACATGGTCAAACCGCCCACTATATAACAAATAACAGAACACCAAGCGACAACTAAGGAAAGTCGCCAAACTGCCAGGGAGACCGTTGGTCTAAGCCTCCAGACCGTAACTGTGGGTTGCCACCAAACAGTAGTTGCGGCTATCCATCAGACCGTAGCTCCTGTAAGCTATCAGACTGCAATTGCGGGTTGCCACCAGACCACAATTGCGGTTAACCATCTGTCCACTGTTGAGGCTTCATCTAGACAACTGCGGCTTCATCAAGACCGTTGCAGCTTACTGACAGACCACTGCTACGGCTTTCTGCCAAACCGCTGTGGCTTCATCCAAACCATTGTAGATCGCCACTACTGGTGTCCACCTGACCGCTAGTTGAGATTCACCACCAGACCGCTGGGCCAAACTGCTAGGTCGCTGAGATAGATAGACCGATGCGGTTAGACATAAGTTCGCCCAGTCTCCTCAAGCTCCAACACCCCCCTCAAGCTGGAGCATATATATCTACCATGTCCAGTTTGCTACAAAGCTACTCAGAAGGAGTAACTTGTTTGGTGAAGAAATCAGCTAGTTCTCTCTCCGAGGTAACAAATAGAGTGCAGATCTGATTCTTCAAAATCTCCTCTCTAATGAAGTGAAAATCAACCTCGATATGCTTCGTCCTCTCATGAAAGATAGGATTTCTCAAAGTATATATAGTTGTCTTGTTGTCACAGAACATTGGCAGAAAATGATCATAAAGCTCTCCAAAATCAAGCATAAGTGTTCGTAACCACTTCAGCTCGCAAGTAGTTAGAGCCATGCTTCTATACTCAGCTTCTGCGCTTGACTTGGAGACAACAACTTGTTTCTTTCTCTTCCAGCTAACCAAATTCCCGCCAAAAAAGTATAGAACCCAGATGTGAACTTCCTATCTTCCTTATCATTTGCATAGTTCGCATCAGAATATGTCTCAACCTTCTAATGTCCCATTTTATGAAACAGAAGTCCTTTCCCTGGAGCACCTCTCACATACTCTAGAATCTTCATTGCCGACTGCAGATGACATTCTTTAGGAGCTTGCATAAACTGACTCACTCTTCCCACTGCATAGTAAATATCCGGTCTTGTGACTGTCAGATAAATGAGTTTTCCCACAAGGTGTTTGTACTTGGTGATATCCTCATGAAGAGGTGAGTCCTCACTCCAACACTTGTCATCTCCAACCGACATCAGAGAACGAGCAAGTTTAGCCCCAAGGAGGCCTGTCTCTTTTAAGAGGTCCACGACATACTGAAAGAACAATAGACCTTGGTTTCCTAGATATTTCGATGCCTAAAAAATATTTCGGAGATCTCATATCTTTAGTAACAAAATACTGAATAAGATGCTTCTTTGTCATATCCACACCTTCTCTATCATCCCCTATGAGAAAAATATCATCCGCATAAATAGCAAAGACAACAAGACCGGTTGATGTCTTGTGAATGAATAACGAGTGATCCGTAGCAATTTGAGCAAACCTAACCAACGAAATGACCTCATTGAACTTGTCAAATCAGACACTGAGACTTTGCTTAAGACCGTAGATCGTCTTTCGCAGTTTATGGACCTGAGACTCCCCCTGAGCAACATACCCAAGAGGTTGCTCCATATAGATAGTTTTTATAAATCACCATAAAGAAAGACATTCTTCACATCCAGATGAGACATGTTCCAGTCTTTGTTGACAACCACTGAAAAGAGCACACGGATTGTAGTAATCCTTGTCACAAGAGAGAAAGTATCAAAGAAATCCACACCATAAATCTGTGTAAAACCTTTGGCAACAAGCCGGGCTTTGTAACGATCAATAGAGTCATCAGGTAGAAACTTAATGACAAAGACCCATCGACAGCCAACCACATCAGCACTTGAAGGTGTAGGAACAAGAGTCCAAGTACCCCGTTCAGTAAGAGTGCGCATCTCTTCATCCATAACAGCCTTCCAATGAGGAATAAAAAGAGCATCTTGATACAAGGCAGGAACAATATTAGCCGAGACGGTTAGAGGAAAGCTCCTAGACGAAGGGTAGAGCTGAGCATAAGAGACCACAATCTGAAGAGGATGTTGGGTGCAGGAGCAAACACCTTTCCGAAGAGCAATCAGAAGATCCAGATCTGACATGTCTACTATATCAGCTCCATCCAAAGAAGAGACTACTAGCTTGGGAGCTGGTTGCAGCGGCTCAGGAGAAGAAGCATGGATAGTAGAGGATTCAGAAAGAGATAAATCAGAAATAAGAGAAGAAGAAAGCAGGGCAGGCTCCGGAAGAGGTTCCAGTACATTGGGAGAAGAAGAAGAACCATCATAAGAAGAAGGAAGAAAGGGAGAAGAAAAAAATTGAGCATTCTTAAAGAAAGTAACATCCGCCGGCACATACTGTCTCTAATGAATAGGATCAAAACAGCGATACCCTTTCTATGTCGGACAATAGTCCAAAAAGATGCACTTCACAGAACGAGGATAGAGTGTCACGTCTAAAAGCAGGAGAGCGAACAAATGTTGTGCAACCAAAGACATGAAGAGGTGACGGAAAGGGTGTCCCATCAAGATAGAGAATAGAAAAAGGAGTCTTTCCATTGAGAACCTAATAAGAAACTCGATTAATGAGAAATTGTGAAAGAAGAACTGCATGACCCCAATAAGACCGGGGAACATGCATATGAAGGGTGTCCCATCAGGATAGAGAATAGAAAAATGAGTCTTTCCATTGAGAACCGAAGACGGAACTCGATTAATGAGAAAACGGGAAAGAAGAACTGCATGACCCATATAAGACCGAGGAACATGCATATGAGTAAGAAAACTTTGAGCCATATCCAAAAGATGGCGATTCTTACATTCATCAATGTCATTCTGTTGGGAAGTATAAGGGCAAGTAGCTTGATGGGCAATGCCATGATCACGAAGTAAACTGATGACTAAGGTATTCCTTAGCATTATCAGCATGAAGAATTTTTATAGGGGTATCAAATTGTGTACGAATTTCATTATAAAAAGCAGAAAAAATCGAGAAAATCTTAGTGCGTTCACGTAACAAATATAATCACGTACACTTGGAAAAATCATTTATGAATATACCAAAATACAAACAACCCCAACCAATAGTTTGAAGGGGATCAGGACCCCAATATCGGAATAAACCAAATCAAAAGGACAATAAGAACTGCGGACATGCTTAGCAGGAAAAGAAGATCGGTGATGCTCGCCAAACTGACAAACTTCACAATCCAGAGTAGAATCGCCGCGAGGTAAATCTGGCAGAAGCTGATAAAGAATCCGAGGAGGAGGATGCTCAAGACGAAGGTGCCACTGAAGCAGAGAAGATGAGATAGAAAACGCAGAAGTAGTATCAAGGTAGAACAAGCCGCCGCTCTCAGTCCCAATAACAATCACCTCCTTGGAATGAGGAATCTAAAAAGCACAAGTAGAGACAGTAAATATAGATTCACAATGCAACTGTTTGCACAGAGCAGTAATAGAAAGAAGGTTGCACAGAAAATTCGGGACATAAAGGGTGTCCTACAGCCGAAGAGAGTGAGTAATATGAACAGTGCTAGACCCACAAACTGGAAAAGGAGAACCATCCGCAATAAGAATCGGAGGTAACCGATTGCTCTTGTCAAGAAAGAGAAAAAGCGGGAATTGCCGGTTATATGGTTTGTAGCACCAGAATAAATAAGCCACCTACCCGTAGTAGCCAACTGTGCAGGTCCAGAAGTAGAAAGAGAAGACATGGACGACTTGGAGGCATCAACAGATGTTGGATGAAGATGAGGATACTTGGTCCAACAACGATCAACCAATTGACCAAGTCGTCCACAGTGAGAATAAAGATGCTCTGAGTAACTACGTCCACCACCACGGCCACCAGTACGGCCACCACGGCCACCAGAGACGTCATGACGAGCTGGATGAGCCACAAGATCAGGAGACGGAGACAGAGACGGAGGGGAGAGCAAAGGACGCTGAAGAAGAGTAGTAATAACAGATATCCTAGCAGTAGTAGCATCCAGAGTCGGATTATCCGCCTCTCCAAGAATTTGCTGGCGGATCATATCATAGGAGTCCGGCAGGCGAAGCAGATATCAAACAACCAGAAGCTCTTGAAAATGCCGGTGTTACTCGGCCAAATCCGCAGAAAAAGGTCGATGCTGAAGAAGTTCAACACCAAGAGTCTGAACCTCTGATAGGCAGAGAGCAGGAGTCATGACTGGCTGAGCGAAAAGATCAGCATACAGAGTATAAATGCACGAAGTTTGGGCTCCTTGGAATATAAGGCAGCAAGATGATTCCAGGCAACCTTGACCGTCGGATCATGCCGGATGGCAGGAAGGCACTTGTCAGATAAACTGTTGGCCAGCCAAGTCCGCACCAACGCATCAGAAGCATCCCAATCATCAAAAGAAATAGATCCAGAAGGAGGAGGGTTCATTAGTCATTGATGACGTTTGCGCTGAGAATGAGAGAAAAATGAAGGATACACTCCAGTCAGGGTAATTTGGACCTGTAAGCATCGAAGCAGTCCCAAATTACTAGAAGCAGAGAAGGAAGAAGTAAAAAGA
>CM077098.1:125568346-125804582 GCA_039513925.1 Platanthera zijinensis
TTTAATATAATTATATATATAACAGAAATATATATATATACTAAAAAAAGTAATATATGCCATTAATACAAAAATAATATAAAAATTTTATATAATAAAATTTATTTTATTTTAATAAAAATTATTTTTAAAAAAAAAAAAAAAAAAAACGCCACCGTTGATTTGCCAAACGGTTCTTTGTTCTGAACAGCTCTGCAAACACAGACTATCCAAACAGATCTCCATTTCCAGCATCCAGTTTCCAACAGCTCCATTTACAAACTGTCTTTACAACAACTCCTTTTACAACCGCAACCGCTCTACCAAATGAAGCCTTAAACGCGATTTGGTATTAAACGCCTAATTCCAATTTCATCGTTAATTTTGCATGATTAACGTTGAAATTAGAATTTTAATGAATTCCGTGAAATTCATTTTAAAGCAATTCTTTCCAACCTATATTAAAATGTGACAATTCCGTCCAAGAGATTTTTTACGCTCGAGCACGCATTTTTCGCCCGGCGGGCTTTTTTCTACGGGCGCGGATTTTTTGCCCGACGGCGCATTTTTCGCCCGGGCCGCAAGTATTTTTGCCCGGACGCACCTTTTCTTGCAGGGGCTCGTTTTTCGTCCGGGCGCCCGTTTTTCGTCCCGCGCGTCGGTTTTCCGCCCGGGCACGCGTTTTTCGCCAGGTTGTGGGTTGTTCTCCCGGACGCGCATTTGTAGCCCGTGCACACGTTTTTCGACCGGACGCGCATTTTTTCACACGGGCGCACATTTTCTCGCCCGAGTGCGCGTTTTGTTGCCCGGACACATTTTTTTTCTCCCGAGCACATATTTTTTCGCCTTTGCGCATTTTTTGCACCAGGGCATGTATTTTTTTCCCTAGCACGATTTTGTGCCCGAATGTGCATTTTTCTTAAGTAGAGCCACCCGGGGCTATGCAATCGTGTTAGCCTTGAATGAACGACAATAGTACTCTGTCAGTCAAAGAAAGCACTGTAACTCCCCAGGGCACCGAAGAACTGACCAGGCCAGGCTCTCACAGCGTTCGGGGTCTGCAGAAATGCATGTGTTGTAGATCACATGAACTCAGTAGGACATTGTCATTCTCGACACTTCATTCATCGGGGTCTAGAAAGTAGACGGGGGCATTGATGACCAGAACTCAAAATGCACATGAAAAGTGCAAAAGGCCGCCTTATCCATTTAAAGTACATTTAAAGTACCATCACGCAATATAAATCACGCAATATTAATCTATATATTTTTACGTCATTTTAAAATTCCATGTCTATGTTTTGAGGAATTTTTTTTAAAAAAAATACAGCTATAATTTACTGTTCTACTTTTTAAATGCAACTCTTCCTATTTTTATAGTTCCAATTTACAGTCGGAAAAAATTGTTTTTTTACACAAATCTTTCATAAGTTACGGTTCTATTTTACACACAAAAACTAATTTACAATCCCGCACCTAGAATATGGTATGTTACACATACAAAACTTTTTCGCATCTCTCCACGTCAGATGGGGCCATGCGCACTGATGGTAACCCACACAAAGATCGAGTTTGATGAAGAATCTGGCACCATGGAGCTCATCGAACAGCTCGACCACGGGAAACATAAATTTGTTCTTCACAGGATGGGAGGCTGTCTCGGTGGGCCAAAACTACGAGAGGGGCCGACATCTCTACGTCAGACGTAAATCCGATCCATCAGTAGACGTCTATCAGAGGGGGGGATACTCATAACAGTGGTAAGGTTGGTAGATGTATGAAACCCCGCGTCGAGGTGCAAACTCTAACGGAGGCCTGCAATAAATATGAGCACCTGATGTGTCAGGAGCATGAAAGTAGCACGAGCAATGAGAACCTGAAACTGCTTCAAATAATCATTAAAGGAGCCAGTTTGTTTGAGGGACACAAGGTTGCCAATCATCACACGGAGAGGGTTCAAAGTGACGGTGGCATATACTCTTGAACTTTTCCCATGTAAAAATGAGCTACTCTTGAACTTTTTCCATGTCAAAAGAGGCTTCTCCCGTTGCAACTGTGAATACCAAAATTGAGTGGAGCCCATCAAATGGAATGAGGCGCCAGTTTTCCACGGTGTGTGTTGATTCATAAATATTGCACACACCGGACTAGTCATGTCAAGGGTTCTTTGTGACCGTCAAAAACCGCAAAGTTCATTTTAACGTCGTGGTGATCCCTGCTACCTTCAAGGTGGTGAGGAGGACATGCCGGTTGGTGGGGGTATGGTACCTCGGCATGAGACGAGTCAGAGAAAACTTGTGGCGAATGCAGAGAGGAATGATTGCAGTCGATGAGGATCGTAAGGGGCTCCAAGGCATTTGAATGATTCATCATCAGTTTGTCGAACATCGTCATCACCTGGGCAGTGGAGAAGCGGTGGCTCTCCATGGAAGTAAATGGAGACACAGGAAACACGGTGGGGGTAGGGAGGAGGTCAGAGCTTCCTGGAAGGAGGGGCAATGCTGGTAAAATGGCTCCCAGGAGGAGCCCAAGTGACGTCTGGCGGAGTGGTGAAAAGTTGGTTGGGAGATTGTCGTTCGACTGGTGCAGGGAGCGCACAAACACAGTGGTGTCGAACGGCGCTGGGAGGGCACACACGGGCGCGGGATCGTCTGACTGGGTTGGTGCGGAACACGGGGGTGGCGAGGAGGCCTATAAAGCACAACGGATAAACTAATGAAATATCAACTACCAGAGAATGTTCGCAACTAAACAAGAGATTGTTCATGGCCTTAAGGCCTATAAAGCTCTCAAAATAAAGTACAATTGTCCAAAAAAAATGGTACAAACACCCAACAACTCGACTCACAGGCCTACACAAAGACAAGACTGAACAAAAGGGAGAAGCGGGAAAACAGAACACTACACGAAGCAACTCTAGCGGCCCTCCTAGTCCTTACCGTACACTGCAACCATCACAACAAAAGTGGTATAGCAAGGGCCAGGTACTATGTAATTAAAGACACAAGACACATCGAGGCGCAAATGGATTCTGGAGCATAGGCGCAAGGCGCAAGCCTGGGCCACGTCAGGCACAAAAATGAAAAATTGATAGGGAGAGACTGCTACGTATTGATTCTCCCATTATAGCGTCTTGTTTAGTTTAGGCATTCAGGCATGAATGTGCTAAGTATTAATTTTGATGCTCACCGACATAAGTATCCTTCCATCCTTCCTACTTATCTGCTTTCTATGGAGATAATGATGAAGATCACATGCTGAGAGTCTAATTCTGCTTTTGAATAAATTGACTTCAATGAGAGCTATTTCTTTCATTGTAATTTTCGAAAAAAAAATTTATAATACTCTTGGATTTGAGAATTATTGGTGAAATGAGATACATTAGAATCTGGCATGCAAATGCAATTTTTTTTGCCTTTGTAAAGAGAAACCACCTTCCTGCTGCTACAAACAAATTCATATGCCTAATTTGGTTTTATTTCAATTTTGAGGAATAAACAGGAATCTTATACTTTATAAATTATGTTTTGAAATATATTTTTTAAAACTTTGCTCATCCTAAACAACACCATTTTCTCCCAAGAAACAATGAGAAATTGTCGTGGAAGTTACAATGAAAGTAAAAAAAGTCTTATTTGTAAGTGCTAAAATCAAAAACCTTCTACCTAAAAAGCATTAAGAAGAGTTTATATGAAAATGCCCTTGAATGCAGCTAAGCGGGAAGGGTCTTATGAATGAAGTGTTGGCTGCAATGGAAACTGTGATGTATGCAATAGTAATGTGTGCAGTCCATAGATATCCAGTAAATTAAATCAAGATTTGCACACTTACTATGAACCAGAATGAGGGCTCCAACTCTCCTACTATGAATGAAGAGTTGGACTTGTACCTTTGAGGTTTTAAGAGGCTAGTTCCTTGAAAGCAAGAGGAGCGGCAGCTGGAAAGAATAAAGAGGAGCAGCGGGCAAGAGTTTGCGAGTGGCGGGTGAGAGTTTGGGAGCGGAAGGGAGAAAGATCGACGCGTGAGAATGAAACAAATGAGCCCTACATGGAGAAAAGTCATAATTAAACCGAACCGGGCGAAGATTAGACTCCGCATTCCCCAGACGCCTTAGGCGCGCGCCTTGATAACATAGGTCAGCTATGAGCTGACCATAACTGAATAACAACACCACTCCCCCGGCCATCCTAGCCGATTATTTTGCTAATCGACAGTAGCGCTGCTGCATGGTGATAGCTCCCAGGTTCTTACCTTTCTCTGTTGAAAATCGAGGCATTACACTTTGATACCAAGATGATAGAAGCCCCGAATTGAGACCTCATTTATGGTCGGGAGAGGTCGAAGTCGCCAAGGAGGTAGAAGTTTCCCTTTTTAGATCCGCGGGAACCTATTGTCAATGCACGAGGGGGGAGGGGGAGAGTCAGTGAACGGACGGTAGGGAAAGGGATGAAACAAAAGCCGGTGTCCAAGCAGGTATCTCCAAAGCTTCCTGTCATGTCTTAGGAATAATGACTAGGGAAAGGGACGAAACAAAAGCCTGATGAATCGGAGTAAGATGATGGTAAGCAACATGATCAGAAATAAGATGTTGCGTACAAGTAGCTTTACCTTTCTTTGGCAATGCAAGAGAGATATGCAGATCAGTATCATCAAAATCTGAGTCTGAAGTTGGTACTGGTAGAGGAGGAGTTGTGGTAGCCTGTGTGCCTGAACGATGGTGGTATACGTGAGGTAAAGGAGAAATTGTAGTAGAGGAGTCTGGTACCGGGATAGGAGCTATGGGTACCGGAATGGGGGGAGCTATGGGTGCCGAAATGGGAGGAGTGGAAAGAATGGATGGGATGGTAGGGAGAAGAGGGAGAGTAGCAACATCTGTATCACCATTACTCTGCCCCAGACGAAACAGGTGAGTCGAAGGCAGAAAATAGGATTTCCCCTCCCGGAAGGTGACATCCATGGTACAGAACATACGTTGGGAAGGGGGTGATAACAACGATATCCTTTGCTCGTAGAAGAATAGCCAAGAAAGACACAATGTTGAGCCCGAGAGTCAAGTTTGTCGCGATGGGATTGGTGAACATGCACGAAACAGACACACCCAAAGACATGGGGTGTCAAATGAGAAGTATGAACCAAGTCGGAGGTGGAGAGACGAGCTAGAGGGGTCGTAAAAGAAAGGACAGAAGAAGGAAAACGGTTGATAAGGTGAGCAGTCGTAAACACCACATCACCCCAACAGGAATTAGGAAGATGCATAGTGGCTAGGAGATCGGAGCAACCTCAAGGAGGTGTCGATTTTTAAGTTCGGTCACTCCGTCCTGAGTAGAGGTATGAACACATGTTTTTTGGTGGATGATACCGTGAGTGGTGGGGTAAGAGCCAAAGGCACCACGATCATCATACTCCCTCATTGTCACTTCGAAGAACATGAATAGAGGCATTAAACTGAGATTGTGAAAGCTACGGGAAGCTGACCGTAGAGAGAAAAATGGCCCTGTTACGGGTTATGCCTCAGACGAAATCTTCCCCCATGGCGGGGTTGGAGAAAAGGTAAAGGATCTCAACGACAAAGGGGTGATGAAATGGCACCATCGCAACAAGCACGTTCAAGTGTCTACCGCTCTTCCTTCTTGGAGAAGTGATCAGATCACCTGACATGCTCGTGTGGTTAGCTGGGCTATGTATGGGAGAGAGAACTTGGCTGAGCTGCAATCAGTTCCAGTCGACAAGCTTCCTATGCTAGCCGCCCAAGTTCGCGCCAGGAGTTTGGTCACGGATCATTTCGTAGCCGAAACTCTTGTTGATCTCATCAGAGAGAATGATCGGCTAGAACAGGAAAATGAAAATTTGAGCAAGGCTAACAAGGAATTGAAGAAGGACAACACGGTAAGAATTTACTCGGCGAGCTTTGCGGTTTGCTTTAACTTAACCGCGGACTCTTACCTTCTTTTTGCAGAAAGTGTATGATGTCTATGACCCCCGTGGCCAGGTCTGCGGCCACGACCATGCCCATATCCAGAAGGAGACAGATGTGTATGAAGTTTGAAACATACCTCCCGAGAGCATCCCTTCGACTACAGTAATCACAGGTGGGCACAGAAGATCTAGAAGTGGGAATATGACCACGACCAACATCGGTCAGGCAGAACGATCAGAAAGAGTCATAACACTGATGGACTTGCGGCGGTCTTCATCACACAGAACCATACTGAATGCCTCGTGAATAGAGGGAAGAGGAGAGCGGTGGAGAACATGTGTCTGAACCATATCAAATTCCATATTCAAGTCCATCAAAAAAACATGAAAACGGAAGTGATCCTCCTTTTATTTTAACTGAACGACAACATCAGTACACATGAGAGTGAAATGTGCAAAGTAGTGCAGCTCTTGATAGAGGCGCTCGAACTCCGAGAAGAACGATGAAACGATCATCGATCCTTGCTGCAACTCCAAAATGCGGTGAGTGAGCTCATAAACCCGGGTGGAACTGCCAATCTGAGAGTATGTTTCACGAGCACGGGTCCAGATCTCGAATGTTGAGTCCATTAACATATAACTCTGATATACCTTAGGAGACATCGAATGCAGGAGCCAAGAAATAACTAGAGAGTTGTCACAATCTCAATGCTTCCAGGAGAGATCAATCATGGGGGGCTCGTTAATCGTCCCATCGATACACCCAAAACCACTGTTGGTTGCAGATGACATGTTGGGCGACACGAGACCATTCAAGATAATTTGTGTCATCCAATAGAACCGTGGTAATCTTCAAAGAACTGGAGTGACCATGAAACCGCTGAGGGTCACTCATCAGAGGCTGGATCACACCCGGGAAGGATACCGAAGAATCAGGATCACCTATATTGACGAGAAAGAGGGGCAAAAGGTCAAGTAGTATGATCGATTAGTGGCAGTAGCATCGATTCATAAGGAAGCAACAGCAGAGAGTGGCAGCAGAGTGTAGCAGGTAGCAGCATCAACAGGTAGCAACATTAGGAAGGAACAGTGTCAGAAAGTAGCAGGTAGCAGCCTCAGCAGAGAAGCGATGGAGAGCAGGTAGTAGCATCAGTAGAGGACGGCGACTTCACTGGAGACGGCGTCAGCATGAGCAAAAAAAACTAGAGGTCAGCGACTTCACTGGAGACGACGACATTGTTCTCCTCAGCATCCGATGGCGGCGTCGGTTCCGCCAGCTAGCCGCATCAGCGAAACGCGCACACGGAGTCACTCAAACCAGCAAAGTTGGAGAGACCGGCGAACGCGATTAAAGAATAACAGGAGTCGCGAGAGGCGGAATCGTAAGAGAAGGGAGTTGCGAGAGCCGGCACACACGATTAGGGTTTCGTTCGGCTCAGATACCAAGTGGAGAGAATAATTCTTCGTTAATCATCCAAGAGATCCCTCACGCATACATATACTTGAGTAAGGGAAAACCTAAAAAAAGAAAAAAAAAAACCAAACTACCCCAAACCGAGGTTAATACAAATAACGTCGACTTGAAACAAACTAAATATATTACTAAGAATACAAATTGTAACCCAGAAATACTATGTATCTCTATAAAAAAACATTACAAAGCTAGAAAACACCAGTATGCTATAACAAATATGTAACATCGACATTTGCTCTCAAGAAAAAAAATACCTTTTGGCACAATCTTCGAATCACTGAGATCTTTTTCACACATAATCTTGCATCATCTGGCAATTCAAACAAACATAAACTAGAAACAGGTGAGCATAAAATAAATGATATCATCATACTCTTGCACAAATAACAAAATATATGATACCTGATATTTTAACTTTGCAAATTCCTGAATAAAAGACCAAAGTTCTTCAGAGTTTAAATGTATTTGTGGTGATTGAAGTTTTCTCAAAGACGCACCATGACTCCTTTTTGCTTGCCCCTTACCAGTCTTTTTAGGAAAGTGATGGGATGCCTGTTCATGAATTCAAGAACAATGTTATATGCGAATAAGTTAAATTATAATTTTGTTTGTTAACTTTCTTTGAGTAATCCATTAATTATTATCAACTTTCTCTGGTTAATGAGTCTGGAGGCAGGAAGAGGGATCGGAGGGAAAAAAAAAAGGAATTTCATCCATAAGTTTCTGCACAAGTTATTTGTCATGACGAAGTGACGAACACAAGTAGAATCAGAAAAAAAGAAGAAAAAATTTGTCTGCAACACAGCTCGTTTGTATAACTTAATTGAGTACAACTTCCATAAACTTAATATATCCCTAACATAAAGTTCATGTTCTTCCGATACCTTTGGCTTCTACGGTTCTCTGATTTTAGCGGAATACAGAACATAAGCAAACATTGTTTTTTCTGATTTTTGGAAGCCTGAGAGAATAGCAATTTGTTATGACCCCGCACTGCGGCTTTACTTACCATCGCCGCCGCACTACGAACACAAACTAGGGAGAGCGTCCCTTATTTCTTCCACGGTTTTTTATTTAATTGTCCATGTATGTGTATATCACATTTACATTTCTATTTTTGTTCTTACTTACTTACGGAGGGAAAGTGGGCTTAGATAATGATTATGCAAGTTATTTCAAATCTCTCTCTCCAATTCCTTCTCTCCCTCCCCTTCTCTCGTCCACCCCCCCCCCTCTCTGTTAATAACCCTACGCCGCTCTCGATTCATAGCCACACAATGCCCGAAGCTGCCGCCCGTTCCCTCTGCCGAAAACCTTCCAGCTTCCGATAATTCCGTCGTCGACATAAGTTCCCGATGATCCAAGAAAGATAACTCCAAGCTCATCCAAGACTACTACCTCTTCCGGCCACCCCCGAGATTCTCACTTTGACTGCGTCTAGAGACATAGGGTTCTTATGTTCTCCTGTAGCTCAACCGGCAGATTGCCGAAGGGCGGAGCATCTTCTTTCAGCGAGCCTTCTTTACTCACTTCTGATTCCCACGTAGATTTGGGCAAACATACTGATGGATTTCATTAAAGGAATCCCTGAAGAGAAGTCCATCCTCCTGGTTGTGATAGACCGTTTCTCCAAGAGTGCACACTTCATTGTACAAAGCAGACCGCTGCCAGCATACTGGCTAGCTGGTCTTCCTGTGAGAATTGTATCGGATAAGAACATGGTGTTCACTAGACACTTTTGTAATGAGCTTTTCACACTCTGCGACACCAAGTTCTCCTTCACATCGGCATACCACTCATAGTATGATGGCCAGACAGAGAATGACAATTGGACTATGCGGATGTATTTGTGCTGCATCGCATGGGATCACCCCAAGGATTGGGATTGCTGACTCTCATGGGTGGAGTATTACTAAAATATGTCCTACCACTCTTTGCTGCAAATGAGGTTCATGCCTATTATGATAAGAGAGCAACACCACCAACATGGATGTCATGGGAAAAAAGCTTCAAACCCAGGATCGGATTATTTTTCTCGCATGAGAGCGCCTATTTCATGCCTAGACGCATATGGAGAATACTTGGAATCAGGGACATCATGGGTGTTCTTAGCTCATGGAGAGTGGGTGTGACTGAACCGCAACAGGACACTGTACAACCCCATATTCGCTGGGTGGGACCCGGAGACTTCACCGAGGGATTGGGCTAGCCTCAGGCTAGCCTTGGGTTAACCCTAAGGCATACTTGTGGAGTTCTCGTCCTTAAAGGCTCCCGCCTGGCGGTGGGCGATATCGTTCGCGCCACGACAGGCTTCGGGTTCAAAATCAGATGAGCTTCCGCCCTGAAGGAGCTCCCGCCAAGGGCAGGCGAAAGCTGGGGAAGCCAGAGCAGATAGTCGAGCTCCCGGCAAGACAGATCGTCGACGAATGTAGGCAGATGGCTCGACTATGGAAGCTCCCGCCTTGAGGAAGTTTCCCCCCGGGGCAGGCGAGAAGGCCTTAGGTGATCCTTCAGTCGCAATGGCATCAGACCCCCAAACGCGAGAACCTTCTTAGCAGGAGCTCTCGCCAAGGTAGACCCAACGGGGATCCAACGAGAGCCTTCTAGGCAGGGGCTCTCGCCATGTGGGCCCACGTGGTAGGGCCCGGCGTCCAGAAAAGATTATTTTATTATCCCCAGGCAAAATTACCTAAGTGCCCTTAGAATGACAGCGGGATTTGGCTATTGGCAGACCCCTCAGGGGTATTTCAGTATTTTCAGGTCAAAGGAAGACTATAAAAAGACCCATAGGGGCTCTTTGGAAAGCAGGCTTTCATCATTCTCTAACTCTAGTGCTTTCTGAAGAGCTCCCAGCCCAGCATTTGGCTTTGGAGGGGAAGCTCTCAGAGATCTTCCGGGTGTGAGGTGGGACCTCCCAGCTGAGGCTTTGGGTCAGTCTTAGGACCTTAGCAGCCAGTCAGGGGTCGAGATTTGAGAGAAGTAGGCGTCGGCTGCACTTTGGTTCGTGAACATTCGTTGAGGTCAATTTTGGCTTCAACAGTTCTGGTGCGGTGAGCGTGGAAGCAGTCGGTGTAAGAAAATCTCGAGTTAAGTCCCATCGCAGGAGGTGAAGGTGAAGGATCAGGCGCAGGAGGATCCCCCACCCAGGTAGACCCGCTGCGCAGGCTCCCATCAAGCTGGCAGGTCCGAAGGCTCGCCTGTGGGGGAAAGGTTGGCTCTTGTAATACTTTGTTCTTAGCTACTTCTACGACACCCCGAGCTCGGCTCGGCCCCAGGTAGACCCGCTGCGCAGGCTCCCATCAAGCTGGCAGGTCCGAAGGCTCGCCTGTGGGGGAAAGGTTGGCTCTTGTGATACATCGTTCTTAGCCACTTCTACGACATCCCGAGCTCGGCTCGGCCCCAGGTAGACCCGCTGCGCAGGCTCCCATCAAGCTGGCAGGTCCGAAGGCTCGCCTGTGGGGGAAAGGTTGGCTCTTGTGATACTTTGTTCTTAGCCACTTCTACGACACCCCGAGCTCGGCTCGGCCCCAGGTAGACCCGCTGCGCAGGCTCCCATCAAGCTGGCAGGTCCGAAGGCTCGCCTGTGGGGGAAAGGTTGGCTCTTGTGATACTTCGTTCTTAGCCACTTCTACGACACCCCGAGCTCGGCTCGGCCCCAGGTAGACCCGCTGCGCAGGCTCCCATCAAGCTGGCAGGTCCGAAGGCTCGCCTGTGGGGGAAAGGTTGGCTCTTGTGATACTTTGTTCTTAGCCACTTCTACGACACCCCGAGCTCGGCTCGGCCCCAGGTAGACCCGCTGCGCAGGCTCCCATCAAGCTGGCAGGTCCGAAGGCTCGCCTGTGGGGGAAAGGTTGGCTCTTGTGATACTTTGTTCTTAGCCACTTCTACGACACCCCGAGCTCGGCTCGGCCCCAGGTAGACCCGCTGCGCAGGCTCCCATCAAGCTGGCAGGTCCGAAGGCTCGCCTGTGGGGGAAAGGTTGGCTCTTGTGATACTTTGTTCTTAGCCACTTCTACGACACCCCGAGCTCGGCTCGGCCCCAGGTAGACCCGCTGCGCAGGCTCCCATCAAGCTGGCAGGTCCGAAGGCTCGCCTGTGGGGGAAAGGTTGGCTCTTGTGATACTTTGTTCTTAGCCACTTCTACGACACCCCGAGCTCGGCTCGGCCCCAGGTAGACCCGCTGCGCAGGCTCCCATCAAGCTGGCAGGTCCGAAGGCTCGCCTGTGGGGGAAAGGTTGGCTCTTGTGATACTTCGTTCTTAGCCACTTCTACGACACCCCGAGCTCGGCTCGGCCCCAGGTAGACCCGCTGCGCAGGCTCCCATCAAGCTGGCAGGTCTGAAGGCTCGCCTGTGGGGGAAAGGTTGGCTCTTGTGATACTTTGTTCTTAGCCACTTCTACGACACCCCGAGCTCGGCTCGGCCCCAGGTAGACCCGCTGCGCAGGCTCCCATCAAGATGGCAGGTCCGAAGGCTCGCCTGTGGGGGAAAGGTTGGCTCTTGTGATACTTTGTTCTTAGCCACTTCTACGACACCCCGAGCTCGGCTCGGCCCCAGGTAGACCCGCTGCGCAGGCTCCCATCAAGCTGGCAGGTCCGAAGGCTCGCCTGTGGGGGAAAGGTTGGCTCTTGTGATACTTTGTTCTTAGCCACTTCTACGACACTCCGAGCTCGGCTTGGCCCCAGGTAGACCCGCTGCGCAGGCTCCCATCAAGCTGGCAGGTCCGAAGGCTCGCCTGTGGGGGAAAGGTTGGCTCTTGTGATACTTTGTTCTTAGCCACTTCTACGACACCCCGAGCTCGGCTCGGCCCCAGGTAGACCCGCTGCGCAGGCTCCCATCAAGCTGGCAGGTCCGAAGGCTCGCTTGTGGGTGAAAGGTTGGCTCTTGTGATACTTTGTTCTTAGCCACTTCTACGACACCCCGAGCTCGGCTCGGCCCCAGGTAGACCCGCTGCGCAGGCTCCCATCAAGCTGGTAGGTCCGAAGGCTCGTCTGTGGGGGAAATGTTGGCTCTTGTGATACTTCGTTCTTAGCCACTTCTACGACACCCCGAGCTCGGCTCGGCCCCAGGTAGACCCGTTGCGCAGGCTCCCATCAAGCTGGCAGGTCTGAAGGCTCGCCTGTGGGGGAAAGGTTGGCTCTTGTGATACTTTGTTCTTAGCCACTTCTACGACACCCCGAGCTCGGCTCGGCCCCAGGTAGACCCGCTGCGCAGGCTCCCATCAAGCTGGCAGGTCCGAAGGCTCGCCTGTGGGGGAAAGGTTGGCTCTTGTGATACTTTGTTCTTAGCCACTTCTACGACACCCCGAGCTCGGCTCGGCCCCAGGTAGACCCGCTGCGCAGGCTCCCATCAAGCTGGCAGGTCCGAAGGCTCGCCTGTGGGGGAAAGGTTGGCTCTTGTGATACTTTGTTCTTAGCCACTTCTACGACACCCCGAGCTCGGCTCGGCCCCAGGTAGACCCGCTGCGCAGGCTCCCATCAAGCTGGCAGGTCCGAAGGCTCGCCTGTGGGGGAAAGGTTGGCTCTTGTGATACTTTGTTCTTAGCCACTTCTACGACACCCCGAGCTCGGCTCGGCCCCAGGTAGACCCGCTGCGCAGGCTCCTATCAAGCTGGCAAGGTTCCCGCCTAATTGATCTCTAAGGAAGGTTACCCTAAAGAGACTAAGGGTCTCGACGGAAGCTCGTGCGGAAGCCATTCGGCAGAATAATATACTTTCAAGCACACACATTGACAATGAAAAATGAAACATTACTTTATATAAAATTAATTACAGGAGTGAGGAGCTTCTCGCTCATTACAAAATGGTATTCAAAATAAAAGGCATTTCAAGGGGACGCGCTGTAATTCCCGCTGGTGCTCTGGCTCGAATCCTCGCCAGAGTCTTCGCCAGAGCTCGCCTCAGATGTCTCGCCAGCGGCGGTAGAAGACTTCGGGATGTCTGAGGGAGGCGAGTCGGGCGCGCCTGGAGGTTTGGGGACTGGATCGTATAGCCAAGGGAGGAGTTGGCAAGCGTCGATGGTCGCGCCGTCCTCCCGAAGCAGCTTGACGTCTCGCAGCGTCTGGAGCGTCAGCTTGACGGTTGCCTGAGCGTTGGCTTGCAGCAGCTTGTCAACGTCGTACTCCGAGAGACAACGACTCCTCAGCCTCGCATCTGGCACCGGAGGCGGGACCTTCGTCGTCTCAGCGCGAAGCTGTTCACTCAGGAGGACGTTCTCGCAGCGGACGTCGGCCAGCTCTGCGCGAAGCCCCATGACTTGGGCAGAATCCTGTGGAAAAGAGATCAGTCTAGAAATATTGCACAGTCGGGACTTCGAAAAACGAGAGCAAGGGTTCAGGAGGGTCTCGCTTACCTCGGCCGCGGGGCGTAGGGACAGCGCCAGTCGAGCGTCCGCAAGCTCCTGTTGAGCATTCGCGAGCTCTTCCCCCGCGGTGCGCGCTCGAACCACCGCCTCCTCCCTTGCCTTGTACATATCGGTGAAATTCTTGTCGATGTTGATGCTTCGACGCGCGCACATATGCGCAAGCTCGAACCCGCGCAGCAGAGCCCGGGTGGAATCGAAGGCTAAAAGGCGGGTGGACATCTGGTCGAACACGCTAGCATCCTCCCGGCTGTAAAGGCCATAACCAAGCGAGAAGGCCTCGCCGGTGACCTCATCTCGCTCCATCTAGCTGGGAAGGAGCGTTGAAACCTCGATCCTGTTGGAGTCGGGGTCCCATTGGAGCAGAGGCTTCCCCTCCGCGTCGGCGTACTTCACGCCGAGACCAAAATTTCTGTGCCCTTTCGGCACCTCCTGGGGCGGAGTCCGGGCGGAGGTCTCGGCAGCGACCACTTCTCCCCCAGCCTCGCTTGCGGCCGGTGGGTTCCCGGTGGAAGCCTCGGCGCGGCTCTTGGCAGCGGCATCCATCTCGCTGGCCCTCTGAAGGATCGCTTCGAAGGACCTGCCTGCGGGAGGAGGTTGGACGGGCGAGACCGCTAACGATTTCCCCTTCTCGGCAGCGGAAGGCTTGGGTCTCTTCAACGTTCGGAGGGGAGGAAGGGTGCCTTTCCGCTTCTTGGCTGTTGGCGGCAAAGGAGGGGCTGGATCTTTTCGGCAGGCGCTAGCGCTAGCTTCCGCGAGCGCAAGAGAGCCTCTCGCGGCCAGACCCTCGACACCCCGGGCTTCAGCGAAGGGTTGGCGCAGAGGGACCTCCCGCTCTCCTGCAAAGTTAAAATACTTCAGCACAAGAAGACTCTTGGCAAGAGATCGAATCTGAGGCGAGACCGTACCTTCGCCCGGGTGGACGGGTGGAAGGGAGTCGACGTCTCGCCTGAGGAAGGGGACATCAAACTCCTTGGTTCCAAAGAACTCCAGGATTGCGCTCTCGCGCGACCCCAGGGTAGGCGGTTTGTAGGCAGCATTCTCATACTGAACTGGCTGAAGCGGGACGTTGCCGAAATCCCCGGAGACGTAGACGAACTTCTCGCCCCAGTGATGATGCTTGTTGGCGAGACCGGTGGTCTTGAGCAGCTGCCCGGAGAAGAAAACCACCCCTCCCTTGGCGCGGAAGTTGAACAGCTTTCGGAAGATTGGCAAGCTGAACTCGATCTTCTCGGATCGCATGTAGCATATGAATGCTATAAGGATCGCGACGGAGTTCGGGTTCAGTTGGGCGGGAACCACCCCATAGTAGCGGAGAGCAAGCCGAACCTCCGGCCAAAGGGGAAGGCGGAAGCCCACCTCGAAATGCTCGAGGGGGATGGCGATCTCTCCCGCCTCCGGAGTATTCACCTTATCGTGATTACCCGGGTTCCGCGCCGAGAAGCCAGCAGGAATGTAGCGGTTGACGATCAGGTTATATTCGTCTAAGGTGAGCGTGCAGGAAGGGAAGAGGTGTTTTCGGAAAGCTTCCGCGCAGTGGGCGCGACCCTCGTTCTCGCCAGGCATAGTGGGTTTGCGAATGAGAGCGAGAGCTGAAGAGAGGTGAAAGCGGAAGCAAGAACGCGAGAGCAAGGAAAGGGGGCTAGGGTTCCGGATCGAAGAAGTAAATGCGGTTGGTGGACTTCTCTATTTATAGGGAATCGTGGTCGTTATGGCTCCATCAGGAAGAGAGAGAAAATAACGGCGGAGCACAGCTGTCACAATCCTGGCAGGCGACGCCTCGATCTTCCCCCTTCGGGATGACAGCCGTCGGCGATCGTCACCCGTCTCGGCGCAAACATCCTAGTCGACGATCGTCTCCACTTTTAGCGCAATCATCTAGCTATAGCGCGAGCAACCTAGTTTCTAATTGGCGCAAGCATCTTAATTCAAGCGCGTTCAAGCCATCAGAGCACAATAAAAGAGACGTTGGTAACAGCGGAACCTCGCTAGCGCAAGCGGGATAAAATTAATTAACAATAATGTTTATTACAGACGGATACATGGGTAGAAAAGACTCAAAGAGAGAAGGCTAATAGGGTTTCCAACAGCATCGTCCTCGTTCTCGCCGCCTAGTCCTTGGAGGCACCAGCGGATTGAAGTAAGACGATAGGGTGGTACACCCAAGGTTGATCCGCCTGGCATGGTCCCGGATCTGCGAGATGCATCTCCCTGGCGAAGACTCGGCAGAAGGCCCTCCCGGACAATCAGTCTCGCCCAAGAAGAAATCCCGCTCCAGAGCCTCCAGCCTTTGCTCCACAGATTCGCGGAACGCTTTCACCGCGGCAGAGTGAGCACGATCTCGCCGGATGAGCCTGGCCAGAATAGCCGAGATCTTCCTCCTCCTCCCCTTCGCGCTCCCGGCGCTGCTCAATATTTCTTCTATCTCGCCAGACGAAGGGAGGGGAGAATCTTCTTTTTCTTCATCATCATCATCATCATCACCTTCCTCTTCTTCCCGGTGGGCTTCCGACCGCAAGACGGGATCTCCTGCAAAAGGAACGCGCGAAAATTCTGGTTAAGGCATGACAATTAGCAGTCCAGGAAAGTTTCGCATACCTGCAGTCGGGCGAGAACCGTTAACCGAAGTTGGACGAGAAGGCCGGACCCCTCCGTTGGTTCCATAAAGGAGGTGAAGAGGCTTGCCCAGCCCCGGGCGGAAGGGCTCGCGCACGATGGTCCCGACCTGGCCAGAAGCTCCGGGGGAGTTATCTTCTCCCAAGAGATGATCGGCATCCTTGGGAGTAGCGGAAAGTTCAGAGGCCGTCCCTCCCGCCTGCAGGACAGGATTGGTCACCAAGGGAGGCAGTTCCACAGTTCTCGCTTCTACTTCCCGGGCGATTAGGCCCGGGTCGGCGGGAGCTGGCATTGCGAGAAGACTGTTCAGAAAAGAAAAGGCATGGTTGACATATCGACAAGTAACAAAACGTACCTGTCGTTTCGGTCTCGGCTGGAGGAATTGCCTCCGAGACCCGCGCTTGGTCCTTGGGAGAATGAGCGGGCAGGTTCGGGAGACTCGGCGGGATCTCGGCGCCGTCATTCGGAACGGATTCCTGTGAGAGGTCACTCTAACCATTAGACCTAGGGCCCAATCAGCTCAGCAGGCACGGTTGAAGGGCATACCTTTTGCGGAGAAGGATCCCCCGCGAGATTTGGAGTGGGGGAAGGAGAATCCCTGTTCTCGCGAGAAAGGTCCCGCCGGACCACCTTCGCTCTTTTCTTTTCCTTCTTCTTCGGCTCGGAAGGCCCGGCGGTTGAAGTTTTTCTTGCTAACCAAGGAGCCACCGCCGCACAGTTAGCCAGGGCCCGCGCCTGGGCAGCGGCTAACCGGTCTTGGAGGTCTTGCGGAAGTGGTTTGGCAACACGTTTGGGATGCATGGTAAGCTCGCACAAGAAACCCTGAAGCGAGAGCTCAGTTGGAAAACAGTATTTTAAGGGCGAGGCGTATGGTCGCCTATCAATGCATATTTATAACCGCAATAGGACCCACCAAAAGATTCCCTTGGTTGGCGGACACGTGTCCAGCGAATATTTTAGGGGTTGGACTTGTCTTGTCAAGCGCAGGGCTAGCTCGAAAAGAGCGGGGATTGTGTACAACCTCATATTCGCTGGGTGGGACCCGGAGACTTCACCGAGGGATTGGGCTAGCCTCAGGCTAGCCTTGGGTTAACCCTAAGGCATACTTGTGGAGTTCTCGTCCTTAAAGGCTCCCGCCTGGCGGTGGGCGATATCGTTCGCGCCACGACAGGCTTCGGGTTCAAAATCAGATGAGCTTCCGCCCTGAAGGAGCTCCCGCCAAGGGCAGGCGAAAGCTGGGGAAGCCAGAGCAGATAGTCGAGCTCCCGGCAAGACAGATCGTCGACGAATGTAGGCAGATGGCTCGACTATGGAAGCTCCCGCCTTGAGGAAGTTCCCCCCCGGGGCAGGCGAGAAGGCCTTAGGTGAGCCTTCAGTCGCAATGGCATCAGACCCCCAAACGCGAGAACCTTCTTAGCAGGAGCTCTCGCCAAGGTAGACCCAACGGGGATCCAGCGAGAGCCTTCTAGGCAGGGGCTCTCGCCAAGTGGGCCCACGTGGTAGGGCCCGGCGTCCAGAAAAGATTATTTTATTATCCCCAGGCAAAATTACCTAAGTGCCCTTGGGATGACAGCGGGATTTGGCTATTGGCAGACCCCTCAGGGGTATTTCAGTATTTTCAGGTCAAAGGAAGACTATAAAAAGACCCATAGGGGCTCTTTGGAAAGCAGGTTTTCATCATTCTCTAACTCTAGTGCTTTCTGAAGAGCTCCCAGCCCAGCATTTGGCTTTGGAGGGGAAGCTCTCAGAGATCTTCCGGGTGTGAGGTGGGACCTCCCAGCTGAGGCTTTGGGTCAGTCTTAGGACCTTAGCAGCCAGTCAGGGGTCGAGATTTGAGAGAAGTAGGCGTCGGCTGCACTTTGGTTCGTGAACATTCGTTAAGGTCAATTTTGGCTTCAACAGACACCTTACCGTATATTGGACTCAAAGTTCTATGGACCCTTCAAGTGTAACACCCGTAATTTAACGCAAAAATAAAAATTTATTTTAGTCCGGTGATGAGCAAAATTGATCGAACAAGCGTCTTGTCAAGGTATGATTTTATTATGATTAATTGTTGTGCATTAATTAAAAAATTAATTGAAGTAAATAGAATTTATTTGACTCGATTTTGTTTCGTTTCAGGCCTTAGCACATAGATTTTTAGCATTGTTGTGGATATCCTCCGACATGGCCGACATGTCGGTCGACATAAAGGTTCCATGGACCAAACGACACGTTTCCGATATTTTTTTGCAAAATATCCTTTTGAAATATATCCTCCGATATATCTGTTATTCACCGATATATTCACCGATATATCGGCCGATATATCCCGACATTTTATCGACTGGTTTTTTCAATTTATTTTAATTAGTGTCTATGATCTAATAGACAATAGAACAAAATTGTTTCATTATTTAGGTTGTTTTTCCCCTTCCTCTGACTTTGCTCAAGTTCATCACCGACTTCAATTATGTATGATCTTTGAATTATGAACGAAAGGTTTCTTATCTTCCATTGTCAACGACAACTTCTCGACACTCTGCTTTCTCTTATTTTATTTCACGTGTTATACCGTTATTACTTGTGTAACACAAAATATTTATATTAGTTTGATAAATTTAGGAGTTCAATAAATATCAAATTATTAATATATATAAGTTTTTAAAAATTAAATTTATAAATAATTACACATATAAATAATTAAATACTAAAATCCGTTATGTGAAATATCCCCGATATATCCCCCGACATAGTAAAACCGACATGAAAAACCTAAACCGACGTGTCCCCGATATCCGACATCTACAACCTTGATTTTTAAGCATTAGAAAGGAATTGCATAATTAAATTGAATAGTCTAATAACATCCTCGATTAAAGGCCAAGACGTGGTTTCTTACCCCCACCCCCTCCTCGGCGCATATGCAGCCTTCCCCGACCGTTGTTTTAGCCGGGTAAGGCTAATTTTACCTTTCAGTGATTAATTTTAACCGGGTAAGGCCATAAACTACAAACAAGTAAGATAGGATTTGGTTTTTCTCCTCTTACAAAAATTTCGGAAGCCCTAATCAAGACTCCCTAGTAAAGATTTGTGGTCAATCAACCCACTTGAGGCCGATCCTTTCGTCGTTCCTGCTCAGGTATCATTCATCTCATTCCAGAAAATTATTTCTACAAAAATCCATTTGATTTCCAGCCGACTCTGAGTGGAAGAGATAAAACTAATGTTTAGTTTACTAGCCTATAACTTATTTCTAACTTTCCGACTTAATTTCAGATTTGAGTGTGCACTTTTGGGAATAGATCAGAAAGCATTAGTGTACTTTCTTTCAACCTTATGAAAAACCCTAAGAGAGAGTGAGAGTAAAAACCCGCCAAGAAAGCCTTAGTGTAACTTCCTTGCAAGACTCGGCAGCCAAGAAGTTTTAAAAACTACGGCCCTCCCACGACAAAACACGTGCGTTAGAAATTAGGGCTCTCGCTCCTTCCGTTTCAGAGGACTGAAGGCGCTCCCTCTCGCAGACAGCGAATTCCTCGTCTCTTTTGTTCGACAATGAAGGAGGTTCTCTCGTCCCAATCGATCGACGGCGCAATTAATCCTTCCATCCTAGGGACCGGCGACAACACTCTCTGTTCAATAACGACAACTGACGCCTAGAAGCCGTCTCCTCCAAAAACCCCCCATAGCCATCTTTTCTCTCTCTCTCTCATGGAGACCCGTCGACCTCTCCCTCACTCACAACAACTTTTGACAGGCTGGGTTTGGTCTCGATGCTCTGGAATGTCGTTTGGAGACTTCCTCCTATTTCTCCCAGCAAAGGTGAGGTCCCTGCATGTTTCCTCCCACATTTTTAATCAATCCTTCCAGTCATAGGTTGATGCCCTCTACGTTTTCAAGTTTCGTCGACTCTAATGAGGGGGGGGGGGGCATATGACGACCCTAATTCCTCGTCCTGCGAGTGTAAACCTGAATGGGCCCCGATGATGTCCTCATCAGAAAGTACGTAGTGTAAAATGTCATTTGTAAAAGTCCAAAAGGAAGTCTATTGTAGATTTTTCTCCTTGGATTTAGTCACACATCTCCTAATAAACTTCCTTTATATAAAATGGGGAGTTCTTGCGTAATAATTAGATTTTTGGAAAAATAATTGATTTATATTTCAAATTCTCACATAAGAAACTCAAAAATAACATATTTGTGTTTTGAGGAGAATAACCAAAGCATTTCTATTGTGAATTTTCACTATACTTTTGATCTCAGCATCTCTAAAGAAAGTAAAAATTGTTTAACTTCTTGAAAAAAGTAATCATCATTGAACAAACCAAGTTCTTAAAGAAATCTGGTACTATAGATGAATAGTATGAAGAAGCCAATAAGTGATAAACTATGAAAACCGAATATTTAAAAATGTCTTTCGTATCGGCTCGAACCCATATGGGGGACAGGAAACGGTCGGAAAATTCACAAAAAGCGGAAGGGATGTTTTATATCTAGACTTCTCAAAACCTAATCTCGATGTCATCATTTCCTCACGCTTTGTAGTCCACTTCAACGTCGACGAGTTCTCATGCATCTTGCTCTGTACACTCTTGCTCCTCAAGCCTCCCGACGCCGACATTTCCTCATGCCTTCTGCTCCAAACTCCTCGAGGTCTTCGACGCCAACGGTACCTCCCAATTTTTTCATCATTCCCAAGAAATATTTTTATTGTTGGCTCTCATTTCACTATTTTAGGTCTATGTAATGCTTTTAGTTTTCATTCATTCCATCATTTACAACATCAATGTTCAACTTTTCATCGCTATACACAATTAGTTTATATATGTTTGTATGTTGGGTGAAGCTTTACGGTAATTATAGATTATTAATCAACATTTGTTTATGTAGGATGCTTGTATGTTGAGTCGAACATATATCTTCGATTTTAGTTTTATAATCAGTGAATTAGCTTGCATAATATTATTTGTTGTTTAAATTAGGTTTTATTTTGCGAAGCATTATGCCATTATATGAATTATGAAATGCGAATGATATATAATATATATGTTGTAGTCTTATAAATTCTCTCTTTATAATTCAAGATATGCACACTTCGTTGACATCTGGCAGTTCAAGAAAAGATTAATGTAACCAATAAGTGATACAAGTAGTCTGGGGTATGCTTAGGCTCCGTTTGTCATGGATTCTACAAAAGGCGCCCCATCACTCTTGTCGGCACAGCCAAATGCAGGAAAACATTTGTGGTATGAAACGAGCTCAAAGAAATAGTGGCCCGTTACTTCACACTCCACTTGGTGGCCACCGCCGCCGCCTCAAAATAGGTAAGTATGACGATGACAATATGAGGGAATCAAACCAAGCCCAAGAAGAAGTCCTAAATGAGGTGTCTCTAGGCAGTCTCCAGAACCTGATATTGTAATGAATTCATCATGGGACAAACACGCGTAAAAAGTCAAGTAAATGGATGTATAAGCAAAAGACAAGGGGAAAAGGATAATTAAGGAAAATAAAAAAGGCTAATATGACTAGAGATTATTCAAATAGATCTAATTTAATTTGTTTCACATCGCATCAACTGAATGATAAAATTTACCTTTTTTGTGCTACTTTTTAATTTTAAAGATGGCACCGAGTAATTTTTTTAATATACAAAACAAATAAAACTTGACCCCACTATGGTGGGATAAAGGCTTGAGTGTTGTTGTATACGAAACAAACAAATAAATGAGCTATTTTCACTTACAAAAAATCAACATTGTGGAAATTGACAAATGAAAGATGTATGAAACTCAATGGGGGGGATATTAATATTATTATTTATGGGTTTTGATTTCTTAACAGAAATACAAACTAATGACTTAATATATAAGTCAGACTGTTTAGATTTTTCATAAAATTGTGTTTAAGGAAAGAAGATGAAACTAAAGTCTAATTTTTATTGTCAGTTGGGGTAAAGTAAGATGAAAATCCAAGCTTCTGAATACAAGGTATGCTTTAAAATCCCCCTTTGCCTTACAAAATTAATTCCACCAAAACTTCACACTCCACTTCTAGTAAGAGGATAGTCAGCCACTGATGTAAATTGGACATGGAAATCAAAACTTCTTCATTTCATTCCACAGTTGCTTGCAGGAGAGAAAAAGAATACATGTGAGAATTGAGAGAGAGAGAGAGAGATGACTGTGTGAGAGAGAGAGAGTCCTGATCAAGAAAATAGGAGAAATGTGGAGGAGATGAGAGTGGGGGCAAAGAGGCATTGAAATAATTTGGTGAGGTGGGAAATCAAGCATAAAAAGCCCAACATACCCTAAACCCAAAAAAATTTAAACAAATAACCTTTACATCATTACATATCCTATTTTTAATTCTATTGCATCTCTAAATCTATAGACCACATCCTGATCCTGTAGATCTGACCATGCTGCATAGATTCACGGACCCTATTACATATTGAATTCAAAAACATGTCGAAACAAAATTGTATTTAAGAATAATAGATATTAAAAAATTAACAGGTACTTTGCAATAAAAAATAGTAAATAGTATAGTAACTCCACCAACATACCAGCTCAAACTGCATGGATGCATAATTCTAAATAACACAGTTAAAATGTAAACTGTTACAAAACTAGAAGCAGTTTCAACTTTTATTTATTTGTGAAAACAGCAAGTATCAAAACTATAATTGATGGAATATTTTGAAATACTCATAAGACACTTTATGAAGTAACTCCATAAGTTACAAACCTTGGAGTGAAATGATTCATTCCAACAGATTTTCTTCCCATTGTCAACAGAACCATATAGAAGGGAATCTGACTTGTCTCCTTGAGATGGCAGGTATAATGCTCTGTAAGACAATTGTATATCACAATAATAAATAAATTATGATAAGATACTCGATGAAATTGATCGAGAATTATATATATTGATAAAGAAAGGACAAGATATCACTTTTTGGGGAAAATTAACAAAAAAAAATGTGCATTCCACTTAAGAACATGCCAAAAAAAAAATCGTTGGCAAATGCCAAAGCACATTCGGTCACTCCCAAATGGTACTCAAAGAAGCGTCAAAGCAATGCATTACTCAAAACAACAATCCCCACTTGGAAAACTGTTCTTAAGAAGCCTTGCATTACTTCTGTTTTCATAAGCTTATTAGATTACGAGAAAGAAGCTCAAAATTGGAGAAGGCGCCAACATCTAGTGTAGAACTGAGAATGAACGATGTTTTTTATTCACACCGCAAAGAAAAAATTACATTTATCCCATATATATACTGTTATGCCCCCGAACATGTTACGATTCAAGGGGCATAAATATGCTCGACGACCTAAGGAGGCTACAAGGAGCAATGGGGCTCAACCGGCCCATTCACTAAAATAGAGACCGGCGGGGTTGAACCACACGGTTCAGCCCATCTTGGGGGCTGGCCGTCCCCCTTGGTTCCGGGTTATATATACCTGGAACCCCCTTGAAGCAATATGAAGACTTTTACTCAGGTATTCTCCTTCTCACCCTAACCCTAATCTCTTCTTTTTCCCTAACTCTCTTTCTCTCAACCCCATCCTTCACCTTCTATTATCTTAACATTTGGTATCAGATGACTCCTTCCTCCAACCATGGTTAACACTCGATCGCATGAAGAGGCCGGACGACTGGCATCGTTAGAGGAGAACTACGTCGGCTTGACGGACACGGTCGCGGCTATGGAAGAAAGGATGAAGATTTCAACCCAACAATTGGAGGAGCGAATGGACGCCCGCATGGAGGAGATCAAGGCCCTCCTAGCTCAAAACCTGAAGGGGAAGGCCACGGCTAACGAAGGATCGGAGGCGGAAGCCCCCGATCCGTTTCCGCAGCAGGTTCCGCCTTCGGGCTCGAGCGGTTTCGCGCCAGCCGGACTCGACGGAAACCCGGATCCCTCCTCCGGCATGAGTGGGCATCAACCGGCGTGGGTCGACGCCGAAGTGGGACGCACAGGACCCTGGCGACCATCGAAACAGGCGGCGGGAACTTCCGCCATGGGCGGCTCACCGACGGGCTGGGCGAGGTCGGCGCAGGTTGCACGGCCTTTGGGCGGCCCCCGGAGCATGCAGCGGGGAAATTTCGACCTACTGGGGTTCCGGGTGCTTCCATTAGAGGAGTCGTTGGACTGTTACCCCTTCCACGGGTTGTCAGACAACCTACGGGCTACGGAAATGGCGACCAATGGAACATGCAGCCACCACCGGCGGATATCTACGGGGATGCACAACACCCTGAAGGCGAACAAGGAAGGGACCGGTTTTTTCGGCTGAGGACCAAAGAGGAATGCACTTTCCCATACCCCATGGACCATACCCCCCTATGGAGCAGCAGAGGACAGCAGGGTACGGACAGGAGCCAGGAGGGTGTGGACAAGCGCATCATCGGGCCCACATGCCACCCAAGAGGACTTGCATGAATTTTCCAAAATTTAGAGGGGGGGATGCGCTCGAGTGGATACGAAAGGCGGAACTTTTTTTTCATTATCAGGAAATTCCCGAGGAGCAATGGATGCAGCTGGCAGCTTTTCACCTGGAGGATGACGCCTACCAGCGGACGCAGTGGTTCTTGAGGGGACGGGATTGCGCGCCCTGGACTGAGTTCGTAGGGGAATTTTCAACTCGTTTTGGCCCTTTAGAGTACGAAGATGTCGAGGCCATGCTGCAGAAACTACGACAAAAGGGGACAGTGATGGAATACCGCACCGAGTTTGAGAGGTTGGCCAACAGGGTCCGTTGGAAGGAGAGAACACTGTTGAGCTGTTTTGTCTCTGGTCTAAAGGATCACTTAAGGCATGAGGTTCATGCTTATATTCCCTGCAGCCTGAGTCATGCTATCAGCCTAGCACAGATACAGGAGGAACGCTTCAACAAACAGCAAACCCGCACCACAGGAAGAGCTGTCACTGCCCCCACACCGGCTAGGAGAGACCAACCGTCGATCGGTCGACCAATGTTGACGCGGTTGACATGGCCTGAACTTCAGGCGAGGAAGGAAAAAAGGTTGTGTTTCAACTGCGATGAGAAGTATACTCCGGGGCATAAGTGTCAGAAGATCCAAGTTTTCATGCTGAGAGAAGAAGACGAGAAGGAAGACACCACTGAGCTGGACCTAGAGGGGGATTTGACTCTGACCGAGTTCGGGGTATCCATCTAGGCGATGGAGGGGTGTACGGCCCCCCTCACTATGCGCATAGCCGAGCAGGTAGCCTAGAAGCGGGTTACAATACTGATTGATACTGGGAGTACCCACAACTTCATCAACCCAACCGTGGCAAGTAAGGTGGGGCACACGGTAGATCATGACGCCGCGTTCCAGGTCATGGTAGCGGATGAGAGCAAACTGAGGTGTGAAGGGGTGATGAGGGGAGTCGACCTGCGATTACAGGGGTACATTTGCCGCATCGACGTCTACCTGCTTCCCATTCGGGGATCTGATATGGTATTGGGAGTTCAGTGGCTGCGACAGTTGCGGAAAGTCACTTTCGACTGGGACCAAATGACCATGGAGTTCACACAGCTTGTACACGAACACTGTCTCCACGGCCTCACATCATCTCCGCTGAAGGAGATTTCGGTTCAGAGTTTGGAATGTCTAACTGAAGAGGGAGGCTCGATGGCGATGATTATGGGCCTAACATCTCCCCCCTATCTCATCCGAGGTACTGGAGCCGATGCGACCCTTATCGACCCAGTATGGAGATGTCTTTCAGGAGCCGCACACCCTTCCTCCACCGAGATTCTGAGATCACGTGATTCAGCTCAAGGTGGGGTCGGAGCCCACCAATATCAGACCATACCGCTACCCGCACATCCGGAAGGAGGAGATCGAGTGTAGCGTTCGAGAGATGCTTACCGCCGGGATCATCCGTCCCAGCACCAGTTCCTTCTCGTCACCCATTATTCTGGTGAAGAAAAAAATGGCTCTTGGCGGTTCTGCGTCGATTACCGAGGCCTGAACAGTTCTACAATCAAGGATAAATTTCTCATTCCCATGATCGAGGAGCTCTTGGATGAACTACACAGAGCGTGCTTATTCGACAAGCTGAACATGCGTTCCGGCAACCATCAGATTCAGAAGCGGGAGGATATTCATAAGACGGCTTTCCGGACCCATGATGGACATTACGAGTTCCTCGTGATACCCTTCGGGCTGACCAACGCCCCTCCACATTTCAGGCGGTGATGAACGAGCTCTTTCGGCCACTTCTAAGCCGTTCTGTGCTGATCTTTTTTGACATCTTGGTTTACAGTAGTAGTTGGGCGGAGCATCTCGAGTATGTGCAGCAAGTTCTCACCATATTGCGTCAACATCAGTTATACGCCAAGCAGTCCAAGTGCTCTTTCGGCCAGGCGGGGGTCAAGTATCTGGGTCATTTGATTTCTGCCCAAGGCGTCCGGGTCGACCCGCACAAAATCAAGAGCATATTGACGTGGCCCCGTCCTACGACAATACGGGCCTTACGGGGATTCCTTGGTCTCACGGGCTACTATCGGCGATTCGTGAAGGACTACAGCAAGATTGCACAGTCGCTTACTCAGCTCTTATAGAAGGACGCATACGTGTGGCAGGACGACGTTGATGCGGCTTTCCAGGCCCTGAAAAGGGCCATGACGACTACACCGGTCCTCGCTCTACCGGATTTCAGCAAGGAGTTCGTGTTGGAAATTGATGCGTCGGGGGTGGGCATCGAAGCGGTTTTGATGCAGAAGGGGAGACCATAGGCCTATTTCAGCAAGGCTCTCGCTCCACGAACTCTGGGATTGTCCACCTATGAGAAGGAGATGCTGACCATCATACACGCAGTGGCCTTGTGGAGGCCGTAGTTACTGGGACATCACTTCAAGGTTCGCACAGACCACCCGAGTTTGAAACATTTCCTGGAGCAACGGATAGCTTCCCCTCTTCAGCAGAAATGGGTGACCAAGTTGTTGGGCTATGATTATAAGATCATCTACAAGCAAGGGAAGGAGAACGTGGCCGCGGATGCCCTCTCCCGCCTCCCGGAGAGCTCGTTCGTCCACATTTTGGGTCCCTTAATCGAATCCCTCGACGACATACAGGCGGAGGTGCAACAGGATCCTGAACTCAGGATCATCGTGGACGCACTGCGACAGGGGCAACCAACCATACCGAGAAGAAACGGGCTTTGCCCGACAGCCCGAGCAAGCTGGGGGGGGGGGGCAAAAATAGCGTTGTAATAGAATTTATTGTAAGAAAGCAAGGATGCACATTTTTGAGTTGATCATGACAAAACACACAATATATTTACTCAAACATTTATTGATACATTTAATTTGATCATTCATTTGAGAGTGTGAGGTCGAAATGTTCTTTAAATGTAGGCTACACTATTTAAATGTGATTTCCAAAAGTGTAGTAGTAAAAAAAATCATAGGATCTATAGATTTGGATAGACTCTAAAAATATATATGTTTTCTTCTCTCATAGTCTCCAAAAGTTGGCTAACTAATTATAGAAGAAGGGGGAAGATGAGCTATGTATTATCTATGGTTATATTAACCCATGCTTTAGTTGGAATGACTAATTATGTTCACACTTTTGAAGAATGGAAAGATGCATTCTTTTAGAGACCTTTCAGATAAGACAATTGTTGACAATTATGCGCTTTATGGAGGGCACGTACGTGCTTTGTTAAGTGGAAGGAATGCAAAACTAGCTAGTGGAGGGCATTCAGTCGAGTGCATAAGAACCACCGATTTCGGTCATGATCATGGTTTGATCGGGAACTATGGCTTCGTTTGGGAGGACTTATTTTCATCGGTCAAGCGGTTACGACCGCGTGAATCGGACCTTAAATATGACCCGATTCATGCGATCGTAACCGCTTGACCAGTGAAAATAAGTCCTCTCAAACATAGCCTATATTTCGTAGCGCCGTGTAGTCAGTGTAGGAAATATTTTGTTAAGTGGTAACTAAGATTTTGAGTGCATGCTTGTTATATTTAAATATTTCCGTGAAGGAAAAATATTTTATGAGCTGGCGAGTCTTTTAGAAGTAATGTAAGATAAATATAAAGTTTACGGCTTGATAATTGAGATGAAGTTTAGAAAATAAATACTCAAAATAAATACTCAAATTAAGTCACATAAATGAGAATTGATAGGCCATATTGAGAAGCTCCTGACTTTTTTGTCCTGAGGTGAAAGAAACTCAACCTCTATCATGTTTGGCAAGTCCGATTAGAACACCTGCAAATTAATTTGAGCAAATATTGTTAATGTATATTGGACATATAACGGATTCGGAGGTTTAACGAGTCTTGTTCAGATACCGGGATGACTAATACCCGTATTAAACATATGATTTGTCTATAAAACCAAACATGGGGCAACGAGGAGGGAGTTTCGCTTTGACCACCACCTAGAATGTTTCGAGCAACTTAACATTCTCGAAGTTATTGCCCTAGCCGCTCGACTCCTGTGCTCTGATTTTTTTTTCTCCCGTGGAATCTGTGGCCGGCGCCGATTGATGCGTACCCTTCCATGCCCGTCCCCGAGCTCATCGTCGACACTTCCAGATTTCCTGCAACAGCCGCAAATAACAGAGAAGTCACACAAATGGGCAGCAACAAGCACTGAAATTAGCATAAAATAGGGGATACACAATCTGGAGGCAGCAAGCCTGAGCAGATTGGAAGGAGGTGTAGGGGAGCTCTCCCATAGTAGCCACCAACAACAACAACACAAAACATACAAAGTCTTTCACACCTCGGTTTAACAGAGAACCGATTACTTAACAGAGAACCCTAATAAGACTGCAAAAGACCAACCTACCACCTAACAAACATAAATATTACATGACCCCACTTAACATCACAGAACCTCAAAACTAACATAACATTCCCTTCCCCTTCGAATGTTCCTTGGCCTCAAGGAATGCTGTCAGGCCTTGGGGAAAGGGGTGACCTCACACCTACTACACTCGGAAGAACGTCACGGACCAAAGACTTAGGAAGCTATGAACTGACCCTCAGCTCTAGCGCGGAGGTCCCACCTCAAACCCGGAAGACCTTTGAGGTCTCCCCCTCCCTAGCCAATGCTTGAGCTAGGTGCCTTGGAGGAAGAAAGCCAAAGAGATTTTAGTGGCTAAGGAATGAATGCTCTTCAAGGCACCATCAAGGGTCTATTTATAGTTTTTCCAAGTCCTGGGGGTAAAATGACCAAAATACCCCTACCACAAATTGGCCTTGAGCCAATGACAAACCTCCACACCAGGGGATAAAGAGGTAATTTCCACCCCGGGGGGCACAACGGTAAAAGCACGGTCCAAAGAGAGGAGAGCAGGCGTACCCTCCCCGGGCTAGTCTCCGGGGGCGAGAAGGCTAGCCTCCCCCGAGACCCTGGGAGCTGTCCCGCCGAGACCCTGTGAGCTGTCCCGCCGAGACCCTGGGAGTTGTCCCTCCGAGACCCTGGGAGCTATCCCGCCGAGACCCTGGAAGCTATCCCACCGAAGCTGTCCCACCGAGACCCTCAGGAGCTGTCCCGCCGAGACCCTGGGAGCTGTCCCGCCGAGACCCTGGGAGCTGTCCCGCCGAGACCCTGGGAGCTGTCCCGTCGAGACCCTGGGAGCTGTCCCGCCGAGACCCTGGGAGCTGTCCCGCCGAGACCCTGGGAGCTGTCCCGTCGTGACCCTGGGAGCTGTCCCGCCGAGACCCTGGGAGCTGTCCCGCCGAGACCCTGGGAGCTGTCCAACCGATACCCTGGGAGCTGTCCCGCCGATACCCTGGGAGCTGTCCCGCCGAGACCCTGGAAGCTGTCCCGCCGAGACCCTCGAGAGCTGTCCCGCCGAGACCCTGGGAGCTGTCCCGCCGAGACCCTGGGAGCTATCCCGCCGAGATCCTGGGAGCTGTCCCGCCGAGACCCTGGGAGCTGTCCCGCCGAGACCCTGGGAGCTGTCCCGCCGAGACCCTGGGAGCTGTCCCGCCGAGACCCTGGGAGCTGTCCCGCCAAGACCCTGGGAGCTGTCCCGCCGAGACCCTGGGAGCTGTCCCGCCGAGACCCTGGAAGCTGTCCCGCCGAGACCCTCGGGAGCTGTCCCGCCGAGACCCTCGAGAGCTGTCCCGCCGAGACCCTGGGAGCTGTCCCGCCGAGACCCTGGGAGCTGTCCCGCCGAGACTCTGCGAATACGGGGTTGTACACAATCCCCGCTCTTTTCGAGGTTGGCACAAGCTCGGAAAGAAACATCCAACCCAACGTATTCGCTGAGTGGTCTTTTCTCGCGACTTTGAAAAAACACCGGGCTTCTCCGAGGGGTCAACCTGCCATCCCAGCTGATGGGAGCCTGGGTGGAGAGACCTTTTTCGGGTAAAAAACACTTAACTTCCCGGTGTGGTCAACCTGTCATGCCAGCTGATGAGAGCCTGGGTGGAGAGACCCCCTCCGGGTAAAAAACACTTAGCCTCCCGATGGGTCAACATGTCATGCCAGCTAATGGGAGCCTGGGTGACGAGACAGTCTCGGGGTAAAAAACACTTAGCCTCCCGGAGGGGTCAACCTGTCAAGCCAGCTGATGGGAGCCTGGGTGGCGAGACCTCCTCAGGGTAAAAACACTTAGCCTTCTGGGGGGGTCAACCTGCCATGCCAGCTGATGAGAGCCTGGGTGGCGAGACCCCCTCAGGGTAAAAAGTCAACCTCCAGGAGAGATCCACCTGCCCTGCCAGCTAGTGGGAGCCTGGCAGCGGAATCATCTCAGAGATAAAAGACTTAGCTTCCACGAGAGATCAACCTGCCCTGCCAGCTAATGAGAGCCTGACAGCGGAATCATCTCGAAGCTAAGGAACTTGGCTTCCACGAGAGATCAACCTGCCCTGCCAGCTAGTGAGAGCCTGGCAGCGGAATCATCTCGGAGCTAAGCAACTCGGGCTCCACGAGAGATCAACCTGCCCTGCCAGCTAGTGAGAGCTGGCAGCGGAATCATCTCGGAGCTAAGGGACTTAGCTTCCACGAGAGATCAACCTGCCCTGCCAGCTAGTGAGAGCCTGATAGCGGAATCATCTCGGAGCTAAGGAACTCGGGCTCCACGAGAGATCAACCTGCCATGCCAGCTAGTGAGAGCCTGACAGCGGAATCATCTCGGAGCTAAGGAACTCGGGCTCCACGAGAGATCAACCTGCCCTGCCAGCTAGTGAGAGCCTGACAGCGGAATCATCTCGGAGCTAAGGAACTCGGGCTCCACGAGAGATCAACCTGCCCTGCCAGCTAGTGAGAGCCTGGCAGCGGAATCATCTCGGAGCTAAAAGACTTAGCTTCCACTAGAGATCAACCTGCCCTGCCAGCTAGTGAGAGCCTGACAGCGGAATCATCCCAGAGCTAAGGGACTTGGGCTCCACGAGAGATCAACCTGCCCTGCCAGCTAGTGAGAGCCTGACAGCGGAATCATCTCGGAGCTAAGGAACTCGGGCTCCACGAGAGATCAACCTGTCCTGCCAGCTAGTGAGAGCCTGTCAGCGGAATCATCTCGGAGCTAAGGGACTTAACTTCCACGAGAGATCAACCTGCCCTGCCAGCTAGTGAGATCCTGACAGCGGAATCATCTCGGAGCTAAGGAACTCGGGCTCCACGAGAGATCAACCTGCCCTGCCAGCTAGTGAGAGCCTGACAGCGGAATCATCTCGGAGCTAAGGAACTCGGGCTCCACGAGAGATCAACCTGTCCTGCCAGCTAGTGAGAGCCTGACAGCGGAATTATCTCAGAGCTAAAAGACTTAGCTTCCACGAGAGATCAACCTGCCCTGCCAGCTAGTGAGAGCCTGGCAGCGGAATCATCTCAGAGCTAAGGAACTCGGGCTCCACGAGAGATCAACATGCCCTGCCAGCTAGTGAGAGTCTGACAGCGGAATCATCTCGGAGCTAAGGAACTCGAGCTCCACGAGAGATCAACCTGTCCTGCCAGCTAGTGAGAGCCTGACAGCGGAATCATCTCGGAGCTAAGGGACTTAGCTTGCACGAGAGATCAACCTGCCCTGCCAGCTAGTGAGAGCCTGGCAGCGGAATCATCTCGGAGCTAAGGGACTTAGCTTCCACGAGAGATCAACCTGCCCTGCCAGCTAGTGAGAGCCTGACAGCGGAATCATCTAGGAGTTAAGGGACTTAGGGACGAGGCATGTCACCTGAACTCTGCCAAATGTCAACATCCTCAAAAGGGAAAAAAAGTTGGATTACATGACCCTCCTGACTCTACCGGTCAGAGGCTGGACTCATTACAATCATAAAGAAAAACAAGATACATGACTCCGCCGAGGCGAGGCTTCTTCAGGGGGCCCGGGCATGGTGGTCGCCATCAGGTTCTATCCCACTGGACACCTCAATCCTGCTCAGGCTCTCCATGATCTTCTCCATCTCCTCCGCCTTAGCCAACCAAGAGATGATGTTGACTGCCGTGACGTAGCACTGCCTCGCCATCCTGGAGTCTCCCTTGATCCTGACCTGGATCCCATCTGAGTTGAACTTGAGGCACTGGTGGAAGGATGAGGGCACGCACCAGAAGGCGCTGATGAGGGGCCTTCCGAAGATGGCGTTGTAGCTGCTTGGAGCGTCAACAATGATGAAACTGCAGTTCCTTGAGGTCCCTCCTAACTTCACCTGGAGTCCGACTCCACCTTCCACCTCCTTCCTCTCCCCTGAGAATCCAAACAGAGGTCCATCTGACGCCACTACCCTCCTTGGCTCCACCTTCATCCCCTCGAACGCCTTCTTGAAATTGACATTGACCGAGCTTCCGTTATCAACCAAGATCCGGGAGACGGGGAAGCCTTCGACGGCTGCCTGGATGACCAGGGCGTCGCAGAAGGGATCCTCATGCTCTGGCATGTCCTTTGACGAGAAGGTGACCCTTTCTTCCGGGGGAGGAGTCTGGGATGTCGAGGCAACGCTCCGTCGATACATCACATGGAGACTTGCCCTCCGAGCGGCTTCGATCCCTACCCCCCCCCCCCCGTGGATCACGGTTATACCACCTCGGGGTCCTACATCGACCCGGTCCTCGCATACATCATCACCCCTTCATTGGGGTAGAACTTCAATCCGCTCCTGCAGCGGCTGCTGGGCAGGACCTCTCGCCCCCCTCACCTCCAGGAACTCGGGGCAGGTAGCCGTGGCGTGACCTTCCAACTGGTGGAAGTCACAGTACGGTAAATCTACCCTGCCTCCCCCTCTCCCCTTGTGATTCATCCTCTCCCTTCGGCCAATCGCCATCGCTTGCTGGGGTGGGGGTAGGAGCTGTCTTGGGGCTTGCCTCTGGAAGTTGAACCTCCCTTGACCCCCCATGAAAGTTCCCTCCATCCTGGATGAGAGCTCTTCCTGGACCATGGGCAGGTCCTCCCTGCTGCCTCCAGCCTGGCTCCGGACCCTCCTATCTCTGGAACCCCTGGGCTCTCTGCTCCTCTCTCCGCCTCCCTTCCTGGTGCCTTGAGCTACCTTGCTCTTTTGACTCCACCTCCGTTAGCTTTGCCAACTTCTTAACGAACGCCGGGTTGGCCGCCTCCATGGCTATCT
Source organism: Platanthera zijinensis (assembly GCA_039513925.1). Lineage (NCBI taxonomy): Eukaryota > Viridiplantae > Streptophyta > Magnoliopsida > Asparagales > Orchidaceae > Platanthera > Platanthera zijinensis. The sequence continues at coordinate 125,602,220 of CM077098.1, forward strand.
CCTCTGCCGCCCTTTCCATCAGCTCCTCGAAGGAGAGGGGGGCCTTCCGAGTCAAGCTCATCTTGAAGAACCCTTCGCGCAACCCCACCATGAACGCCATCTGGAGAGCATACCCTGGCATCTTTTGGATGTCAAGGACCTCCTCCTGGAACCTGTCAACGTAGTGGGTCAGCGACTCCTCGGCCCTTTGCTTTATCAGGAAGAGGGACTCAGGACCTTTCTTCCTCTTCTTGGAGGTGGGGAAGCGAAGCTGAAAGCTCCGGCTCAAGTCTTCGAACCCGAAGATGGACCTTGGAGGGAGTTGATGGAACCAGTCCCTCGCCTTTTCTTTCAAGGTGATCGCAAATAGACGACACTTGAAGGCGTCCGTCATTGACATGATGGAGACGACATACTCAAACCACTGCAGGTGTTGGATGGGGTCATCCTTCCCGGTATAGTATGCCTTGTCAAGTTCCCTGAACCCCTCGGGAACGGGAGCTGAGATGATCAACTCACTAAAGGGTGACCCTCTAAGGGGAGTTCTCGCCACCTCTACTCGCGCGACCTGCTCGCCTGGGGGGCTAGCTCTCGCCGGGCTGGGGAACAGCTCCCGGCCTGGGAGGTCTCGCTCGACCCCCTCTACCATCCTTTCCTTTCCAGGTCTCCTATCCGGCACACTTACTTCTCCCCCTGCTGGGGTGATCTCGCCTTGCCCCCTGGGAGCCAGCTCGTCGAGACCACTCTGGGTTAGCTCGCCAAGACCCCTGGGAGCTAGTCCCTGGGGGGTGGGGGTTGAGCTGTCAGCCCGAGGGGCAATGCTTCTCAGCATCTCCATGATGCCTGAGATGGAAGTCATGAACTCCTCCCTTCCTACTAAGGGTCCGGGGTTGGGGAGCTCGCCGAAGTCATCACCACCTCCCAGATCTCTAGCCATGACACTCACCCGAGATTTTCTATGTTGGTCACTCTCCACGCTCACTGCACCAAAATGTTGAAGCCAAAATTGACCGAAGCCAAAATTGACTTCTGTGGAGTTCGACCCTTGGGGAAAGGGGTGACCTCACACCTACTACACTCGGAAGAACGTCACGGACCGAAGACTTAGGAAGCTATGAACTGACCCTCGGCTCTAGCGTGGAGGTCCCACCTCACACCCGGAAGACCTTTGAGGTCTCCCCCTCCCTAGCCAATGCTTGAGCTAGGTGCCTTGGAGGAAGAAAGCCAAAGAGATTTTAGTGGCTAAGGAATGAATGCTCTTCATGGCACCATCAAGGGTCTATTTATAGTTTTTCCAAGTCTTGGGGGTAAAATGACCAAAATACCCCTACGACCAATTGGCCTTGAGCCAATGACAAACCTCCACACCAGGGGATAAAGAGGTAATTTCCACCCCGGGGGGCACAACGGTAAAAGCACGGTCCAAAGAGAGGAGAGCAGGCGTACCCTCCCCGGGCTAGTCTCCGGGGGCGAGAAGGCTAGCCGCCCCCGAGACCCTGGGAGCTGTCCCGCCGAGACCCTGGGAGCTGTCTCGCCGAGACCCTAGGAGCTGTCCCGCCGAGACTCTGGATGCTGTCCCGCCGAGACCCTCGGGAGCTGTCCCACCGAGACCCTCGGGAGCTGTCCCGCCGAAACCCTGGGAGCTGTCCCGCCGAGACCCTGGGAGCTGTCCCGCCGAGACCCTGGGAGCTGTCCCGCCGAGACCCTGGGAGCTGTCCCGCCGAGACCCTGGGAGCTGTCCCGCCGAGACCCTGGGAGCTGTCCCGCCGAGACCCTGGGAGCTGTCCCGCCGAGACCCTGGGAGCTGTCCCGCCGAGACCCTGGGAGCTGTCCCGCCGAGACCCTGGGAGCTGTCCCGCCGAGACCCTGGGAGCTGTCCCGCCGAGACCCTGGGAGCTGTCCCGCCGAGACCCTGGGAGCTGTCCCGCCGAGACCCTGGGAGCTGCCCCGCCGAGACCCTGGGAGCTGTCCCGCCGAGACCCTGGGAGCTGTCCCGCCGAGACCCTGGGAGCTGTCCCGCCGAGACCCTGGGAGCTGTCCCGCCGAGACCCTGGGAGCTGTCCCGCCGAGACCCTAGGAGCTGTCCCGCTTAGACCCTGGGAGCTGTCCCGCCGAGACCCTGGGAGCTGTCCCGCCGAGACCCTGGGAGCTGTCCCGCCGAGACCCTGGGAGCTGTCCCGCCGAGACCCTGGGAGCTGTCCCGCCGAGACCCTGGGAGCTGTCCCGCCGAGACCCTGGGAGCTGTCCCGCCGAGACCCTGTGAGCTGTCCCGCCGAGACCCTGGGAGCTTTCCCGCCGAGACCCTAGGAGCTGTCCTGCCGAGACCCTGGCAGCTGTCCCGCCGAGACCCTGGGAGCTGTCCCGCCGAGACCCTGGGAGCTGTCCCGCCGAGACCCTGGGAGCTGTCCCGCCGAGACCCTGGGAGCTGTCCCGCCGAGACCCTGGAAGCTGTCCTGCCGAGACCCTCGGGAGCTGTCCCGCCGAGATCCTCGAGAGCTGTTCCGCCGAGACCCTGGAAGCTGTCCCGCCGAGACCCTGGGAGCTGTCCCGCCGAGACTCTGCGAATACGGGGTTGTACAAGTCCAACGTTTGCGGAGCCGCCATAAGTCCACCCACGTCGCATCCTCTGGTGATCCGTTGGTCATCTGAATCAGAAGTTGCATCACAACACGTCCCCCATATTGGTGTCGCGCCTATACAAGATGGCAAGTGGCTCGACAAGTGGATTGCCCTCCTCGTTGATTGTTGATGGCATGGGGTGTATTGGACTACCCGGTGGACCCGAGTACCTCTTAAACTGGGAGATGTGGAACGTGAGATGTATTTTGGCCTCCTCCGGTAGCTGCAATTTATAGGCCACAGATCCAATCAGTTCAAGCACTAGGAATGGTCCAAAGAACTTCAGCGAGAGTTCATGAATGCGATGCTCAAAAAGGCTAACTTGTCAATACGATTGCAACCGTACCCAGGCTCACTCCCCCACTTCCAACGTGTGCTCCCTGCATTTTGTGTACGTCGACGTCTTCATGCGATTTTGAGCCCGAGATATATTGTCTTTAAGCATTGTCATCACACGATCCCATGCGGCCAAAGACCGATCCACCGTGTCGAGCTTAGCCGCCCCATCAACATACGGTGGGAGGGACGTGGGTTCTTGACCATAGACCACCTCGTAAGGTGTCATCTGAATGGCACTGTGATAAGTGGTGTTGTACCACCACTCGGCAAGGGGTAGCCAACTAGCCCAACTCTTTGGCTTCTCGAAGCACATATGACGGAGGTAGCCCTCAACTCACCTGTTCACCACCTCAGTTTGACCGTCGGATTGGCGATGATATGCCAATGACATGTTAAGTTGTACTTGGAGCACCCGAAACAACTCCTGCCAAAACTTGTTGATGAAGACCGTGCCCCGAACACTCACAATAGATACGGGTAATCCATACAAACGAACAATAGAATCCAGAAAAACTTGGGCCACGACCTTGGCCGTGTACGTGTGATGCATGCTAATGAAATGAGCTTGCTTGCTTAGGCAATTCACGACCACCAAAACGGTAGATTTCCCGTGTCTCTTTTGAAGCCCATCGATGAAATCCAATGAAATATCCCGCCAAACTCGTTCCGGAATAGGGAGGGACTGAAGTAATCCCATCAGATGTTGGTTATCCGGTTTACATTGTTGGCAAACCGTGTATTGTTGTATGTACTCATAAATTCCCGGTTTCATTTTCTTCCAAAAGAATAGCTTTTTCATGCGTTGGTAAGTCGCCGAAGTTTCGGTATGCACTTCCGCTTGAGCACATCATTCACCCATGAGAATTTCGGATAGGCTTCAACATTCCCCTCCTTGGTCGCAATGTGGACATCCTTCCGCCATGAATCTTAAATGCGTTGGAGGGTATCCGACTGCAATGTGTGAAGAGCGTGCAACGTAGCCTCATGGACCCTTCACAAAGCATCCACACATATATTTTCCTTCCCCTTCTTGTACTGCACCGTAAAATCATAACCCATTAATTTCCTGAGATGACGTTGTTGAGCCGGTGTGGCCAATTTTTGGTCAAGCAAGAACTTCAGACTTTGGTGATCCGTGCGTATTATAAAAGCACCTCAGCTCCCAACAGATAATGTCGCCATTTATGGATCGCCATGACGATGGCCAACAACTCTTTTTCATAGGTGGACAACCCGACGTTTCTTGCCCCCAATGCTTGGCTGAAATATGCAATTGGACGCTCTTTTTGTAGCAAAAAATCACCTACTCCCGACTCCGAAGCATATGTTTCCGCCACGAAGGGCAGTTGGAAGTTAGGCAGTTGTAACACCGGCGGGTTGGAGACTGCCTATTTCAGTTTTTGGAATGCTATGTTTGCTGCCATTGTCCTCCGAAATGTCCGCTGTTTTAATATCTCTGTTAGCGGCTTTGCTAATGTACCATATCCCTGAATAAACCGGCGGTAATACCCGATTAGCACCAAAAAACCTCGCACTTTCTTGATTGAAGTTGGTTTTGGCCACTCTAGCATGGCTTGTATCTTGGCCGGATCGGTGGACACCCCTTGCCCAGAAATAACATGCCCCAAGTAATGCACTTGAGTCAGTCCAAATCCACATTTGCTTCGCCTCAGCACAAATTGGTTGGAGCGCAAAATGTCAAACGTAAGCTCCAAGTGCTTCAAATGGTCTGCCCAAGTTGCAGGTCCAACTTTGAGAAGTTGACAGCCCCATGAAGCTCATCAATTAATTCCTCAATCAGGGGAATTGGAAATTTATCCTTGATTGTAATTTGATTGAGGCGATGATAGTCCACACATAAGCGCCAGGATCCGTCGTGCTTCTTTACAAGGACTACCGGTGAGGCAAAGGGCCTGCTGCTGTGTCTAATCACCCCCGCGCTCAACATCTCGTTGATAAAACGTTCAATCTCTGATTTTTGTAGCGGAGGGTAGCGATATGGCCGTAAGTTGATGTTCAGCCCGCTGTCCTTCAATACAATGTGATGCTCCAATTCTCTCCGTGGCGGGAGGTCGTACGGTTCGGCGAATAAATCCCCAGCTCGCTGTAATAAAGAATGCCAACATACTAAGCTGCCCCTCCTTTACTAATAACTTCTGAACTTGCTTCTCCATGCACCACGGGTCAGTACCTTGCGGTGATCCACGAAGAGTGATCTTCTTGCCTTGCCACGTAAACTCCATGCAGAGATTGTAGAAATCCCAATTCACCGGACCGAGAGTGATCAACCATTGAACCCCCAACACCAACTCGCATCCCCCCAGTGGTAAAATGAGCATGTCCGGAGTAAAAACCACGCCTTGCATTCTCCATTTAAAATCAACCACTTTGTGCGCACTCGCTAATTTTTTTCCGTGTGCGACGGTCACCGAAAAAGAAGGAATCGGGGTTAACGCACATTGGAGCCGTTTCGCCGCTCCTTCATCCAGAAAGTTGAGTACTACCGGAGTCGATGAGGACATTGATGGGCTGGCCTTCGTACGATGTCGTAACCCGCATGGTGTGGTAGTGAGTCAACCCCGTTAAAGCATGAACAGAAAGTTGCGGGCTCTGCTAATCCTCGTCTCCTTCCGCCACTTCAAACACTTCATCATCCGCCACCACCATTTCCCCATCCTGCATTGCTTCCACGACCACTTCTATGGAATACGCTTGTCGTCGATTGGGGCATTTGTGGCCCGGTGTGTAAGACCGATCGCACCAAAAACAAAGGCCCTTGCGCCTCTTCTCATCCACCTCCGCAGAGGACATCTTGCGCGCCACTGAAGGAGTAGGATGCTGATTGGACCCTTCCGGTGCTGTAGAAGTCAGCTGAGTGCCACCTGGTATCCTCAGAGCAGGGCGGAAAGTGTGCCCAGACCGTTCCTCGCGGGCATGGTGTGCTTCTCCCATGAATGACCTCCTGCTGTGACAAGCCAACGTTGCTCCCGCAACCTAGCTAGTGAGAAAAAACTTGTAGAGACTTCAGTTGAAACATTCTAACCCCGTATTGAATGTCGTCACAAAGTACAGCCAAACAAAAACTGATTGCATGATCCTCTGATACGAAAACTCGATGCAAAAGTAAATCAAACTCATCCAGATATGCTTGTACGGATGTCTTTTGTCTCAGATTTTTTAATTCCGTCATGGGGTCGTCGAACAACACAGAGCCAAACCGGCCATGTAAAGCTTTGTTGTATTCTTCCCAAGTCGGTCACTGGCGAGCCTTCATGAACGCTTGGTGTAAGTATAGGGCTTTCCCTTCCATGTGCATGGAAGCGATCTTCACTTTCATGTCCTCCGGAGTGCCATCGATATCGAAAAACCGATCACACCGGTAAATCCATTCAAGTAAGTCGGCACCATCAAAGCGGGGAAACTCTAAACGCGGAAAACGTGTCGCGAAGTGTGTTGACGCGGTCGATGAGGATCGAACTTCGGGTGAGTGCCCCCGCTGATTTTCACTCGCCCGGTCCTCCTTCCAGCCGGTGAGCATGGTACATAGGTTGTCTCCCATGGCCTACACCGTCTGCAATAAGTCCTTCTGGCCCTACTTGAGGGCTTCAATCTCCAATTGTTGGTCCTTGGAACGAGTGGCGTCGGACAACGGCATCGCCGCACGCCGGAAAAGGCTCTGATACCTTTGATGCGCACCCTTCCCTGTTCGTCCCCGAGCTCACCGTCGGCGCTTCCGGATTTCCTGCAACAGCCGCAAATAACATAGAAGGCACACACAAATGGGTAGCAACAAGCACTAAAATTAACATAAAACAGAGGATACACTATCTGTAGGCAGCAAGCCTGACCAGATTGGAAGGAGGTGCAGAGAGCTCTCCCGTAGCAGCCACCAACAACAATGTTGAAGCCAAAAATGACCTCAACGGATGTTCACAAACCAGGGTGCAGCCGACGCCTACTTCTCTCAAGACTCGACCCTCGACTGGCTGCTAAGGTCCAAAGACTGACCCAAAGCCTCAGCTGGGAGGTCTCACCTCACACCCGGAAGATCTCTGAGAGCTTCCCCTCCAAAGCCAAATGCTGGGCTGGGAGCTCTTCAGAAAGCACTAGAGTTGGAGAATAATGAAAGTCTGCTTTCCAAAGAGCCCTTATGGGTCTATTTATAGTCTTCCCTTGACCTGAAAATACTGAAATACCCCTGACGGGTCTGCCAATAGCCGAATTCCGTTGTCATCCCAGGGGCATATAGGTAACTTTACCTGAGGGTAATAAAATAATAAAATAATCTTTTCCTGGGCGTCGGGCCCTACCACATGGACCCACCTGGCGAGAACTCCGGCCGAGAAGGTTCTCGCTGGGCCTCAACTGGTCTCACCTTGGCGAGAGCTTCAGCCGAGAAGGTTCTCGCCCCGATGGTCCTAAAGCCGTCGCCGCTAAAAGATGGCTCGATATCTTCTCGCCTGCCTCTAGGCGGGAGCTCCCTCCAGGCGGAAGCTCGTTTGGACAGAAACCCGAGACCTGGCGCGAACGGTCCTGCCTACTGCTAGGCGGGAACTCCTTAAGGCTAGCTTGAGGCTAGCCTAACTCAGACCACTGAAGCTTCTGGGTCCCACCCAGCGAATAACTCAGACCACTGAAGCTTCTGGGTCCCACCCAGCGAATATGGGGTTGTACACAATCCCCGCTCTTTTCGAGCTAGCCCCGCGCTCTACAAGACAAGTCCAACCCCAAATATTCGCTGGACACGTGCCTGCCAGCCAAGGGAATCTTTTGGTGGGCCCTACGACGGTTATAAATACGTGTCAACAGGCGACCATAAGTCCTGCCTCTGAACCATTGTTTCCTGACTGAGCTCTCGCCTGGGATTTTTCGCGCGAGATCACAATGTATGCCAAACGTGCTGCCAAGCCACTTCCGCAAGACCTTCATGATCGGTTAATCGCTGCCCAAGCGCGAGCCCTGGTTAACTGTGCCGCGGTGGCTCCTTGGTTAGCGAGGAAATCTCCGACCGCTGGACCCTCCGAGCTGAAGAAGAAAAAAGAAAAGAGGAAAGCGAAGGTGGTCCGGCGAGACCTTGCTCGCGAGAACAGGGATCCACCTTCTCCTACTCCAAATCCTGCGGGGGACCCTTCTCCGCAAAAGGTATGCCTTTCAACCACGCCTACCGAGATGATTGCGCTATATGACCAATGGATCATGTGACCTCTCGCAGGATCTTGCTCCAAATGACGACGTCGGGTCCCTACCGACTCCCCCGAACTTGTTAGCTCACCCTCCTGAGGATCAAACGCGGGTCTCGGAGGCAAATCCTTCAGCCGAGACTGGGACGATAGGTACATTTTCTGTTACTTCTCGATACTTCAACCATGCTTTTCCTTTTCTGAGCTGTCTTCTCGCAGTGCCAGCTTCCACCGACCCGGGTCTCATCACCCGGGAAGATGAAGCGAGAACTGTTGAACTGCCTCCCTCGGCGGCTAATCCCGCCCTGCAGGCGGGAGGGGTGGCTTCTGAACCTTCCGCTACTCCCAAGGATACCGACCGTCCCTTGAGAAATGACAACTCTCCCCATGCTTCCGGCCAGGCCGGGATCATCGTGCGCAAGCCTTTCCGCCCGGGGCGAGGAAAGCCTCTTCACCTTCTTTATGGAACCGAGGGAGGGGTCGGGCCTTCTCGTCCGACGTCAGTTGACGGTTCTCGCCAGACTGCAGGTATGCGAGACCTTCCTGACAGCTAATTGTTATGCCTTAATTAAATCCTTGTGCGCTCTTTTTGCAGGGGATCCTGGCTCGCGGTCGGGAGCAGACGAGGAGGAAGAAGAAGAAGATGATGGTGAGGGCTCCCCCTCCCTTCGTCTGGCGAGATAGAGGAAACCTTGAACAACGCCGGGAACGCGAAGGGGCGAAGGAGGAAGATCTCGGCCATTTTGTCCAAGCTCATCCAGCGAGACCGTGCCCATGTTGCCGCGGCAAAAGCGTTCCGCGAATCCGTGGAGCAACGGTTGGAAGCTCTGGAGCGAGATTTCTTCTTGGGCGAGACTGATCGACCGGGAGGGTCTATTGCCAAGTCTTCACCGGGGAGATGCATCGCGCAGATCCGGGATCAAGCTCGGCGGATCAACTTAGGGTGTACCACCCTGTCGTCCTACTTCAACCCGCTGGCGCCTCCGAGAACTAGGCGGCGGGAGCGAGGACGATGGCGCTGGGAACCCTACTAGTCCCCTAGATCTCGCCTTCTCTCTCCTGTTAGCCTTCCCTTCTGGCCGGAGATCCGCCAATGTACCCTTATGCTTGTTTGTAACGATAATTTTTATTATTAATTTTATTTAGCTCTCGTCAGCGAGAGCATGTTCTCATCCATCTTTTGTATTATGCTGCGATCTTGGGAATGCGCCCGAACCAGGATGCTTGCGCTATTTAGAAACGCTTGCACGAGCTAGGATGCTTGCGCTATTTAGAAACGATGGCGCGAGCTAGGACGCTTGCGCCGATTAGAAACGATGGCGCGAGCTAGGACGCTTGCGCCGATTAGAAACGATGGTCGAGCTAGGACGCTTACGCCGATTAGAAACGATGGTCGATCGCTGTTATTCCGAGGGGGAAAACCGAGGCGTCGCCGGCCTAGATCGTGACAGCTGTACACCGCCGCTATTTTCTCTCTCTATCCGTCGGAGCCGTAATGATCACGGCTCCCTATAAATAGAGAAGTCCACCAACCGCATTTATTTCTTCCATCCAGAACCTTAAATCTCTTTCGTCGTTCTCGCACTCTTGCTTCCGCCGCTACCTCTCGGTAGCTCTCGCCTTCACTCACAAACCGAAATGTCGGGCGAGAATGAGGGTCGCGCTAATTGCGCGGAAGCGTTCCGAAAGCATCTCTTTCCTTCCTGCACCCTCACCTTGGACGAGTACAACATGATCGTCAACCGCTTCATTCCTGCTGGATTCTCGGCGAGGAACCCGGGTAGTCATGACAAGGTGAATACCCCGGGGGCGGGAGAGCTCGCAATCCCCCTCGAACATTTCGAGGTGGGTTTCCGCCTTCCCTTCTGGTCGGAGATCCGCCAAGCCCTTCGCTACTACGGGGTGGTTCCCGCCCAGCTAAATCTGAACTCTGTCACGATCCTTGTGGCGTTCATATGCTACATGCGATCCGAGAGGATCGAGTTTAGCCTGCCGATCTTCCGGAAGCTGTTCAACTTCCGCGCAAAGGGAGAGGTGGTCTTCTTTTCCGGGCAGCTGCTCAAGACCACCGGTCTCGCCAACAAACATCACCACTGGGGCGAGAAGTTCGTTTATGTCACCGGGGATTTCGGCAACGTCCCGCTCCAGCCCGTCCAATATGAAGATGTAGCCTACAAGCCGCCCACTCTGGGGTCGCGCGAGAGCGCAATCTTGGAGTTCTTTGGCACAAAAGAGTTCGACGTTCTCTTCCTTCGGCGAGACGTCGACTCCCTTCCTCCCGTCCACCCGGGTGAAGGTATGGTCTTGCCCTTGATTTGATTTCTTGTCAAGGTCTTCTTGTGCTGAGTAATGGTAACTTTGCAGGAGAGCGAGAGGTCCCCCTGCGCCCACCTTTTGCCGAGGCCCAGGGGGCCGAGAGTCGGGCCGCGAGAGATTCTCTCGCTCCCGCGGGAGCTAACGTTCGCGCCTGCCGGGATGAGCCGACTCAGCCCTTGCCGCCCCAAGTCAAGAAGCGGAAGGGCACCGTTCCTGCCCTCCGAACGCTGAAGAGGACAAAGCCGTCTGCTGCCGAGAAGGGCAAATCTCTGGCAATCTCGCCCGTCCGGCCTCTCGCCACGGGCAAGTCCTTCGAGGGGATTCTACAGATGGCCAGTGAGATGGGCGCTGCTGCCAGAAGCCGTGTCGGAGCTTATGCCGAGAACCCGCCTGCCGCAAGGGCGGCTGGAGGAGAGGGGGCCGCTGCCGAGACCTCCGCCCGGACTCCGCCCAAGGAGATGCCGAAAGGGCACAGGAATTATGGCTTTGGCGCGAAGTATTTCGACGCAGAAGGGAGACCTCTGCTCCAATGGGACCCCGAATCCAACCAGATCGCGGTTTCAACGCTCCTTCCCAGCTGGGCGGAGCGAGACGAGGTTACTGGCGAGGCCTTCTCACTGGGCTACGGCCTCTACAACCGAGAGGACGCCAACGTCTACGACCAGATGCCTACCCGGCTCTTGGCCTTCGACTCCACCCGGGCCCTGCTGCGCGGGTTCGAGCTCGCGCACATGTGCGCTCGCCGGAGCATCAGTTTCGACAAGAACTTCGCGGACATGCTCAAGGCGAGGGAAGGAGCGGCAGCCCGAGCGCGTGCCTTGGAGAAGGAGCTCGCGAGTGCTCAACAACTGCTGTCCCTGCGTCCCGCAGCCGAGGTAAGCGAGACCTTCCTAGACCCCTGTTCTCGCTTCTTGAAGCTACGGCCGTGCAATATTTTCTGAACTGATTTATTTTCCACAGGATTCTGCCCAAGCCATGGCGCTCCGCGCGGAGCTGGCTAACGCACGCTGCGAGAACGTCCTGCTGAGGGAGCAACTCCGGCGTGCTGAAGCGGCGAGAGGCCCGTCTCCTTCAACGCTTGACGCAAGGCTGAAGAGTCGTTACTTCTCGGAGTACGACATCGATAAGCTGCTACAGGCGAATGCTCAGGCCACCGTCCGGCTTATCCTCGAGACGCTGCGGGATGTAAAGCTGCTGCGGGAGGAGGGCAAGTCCATCGATGCCCGTCAACTCCTTCTGTGGCTCTTCGACCCCATCCCCAAGCCTCCAGGCGCGCCCGACTCCCCGCCCTCGGACATCTCGAAATCCCCTACCGCTGCCGGCGAGACGTCTGAGGAGAGCTCTGGCGATGGATCTGGCGAGGGTTCGAGCGAGAGCACCAGCGGAGATTACAGCGCGCCCCCTTGAAGGGTCTTTTCCTTTGTTATTATTCTCTTTTGTAATGAGCGAGAAGCTCCAAACTCCTGTAATTATCAGATATAATGCAATGTTTTATTTCTTATTGTCAGTGTTTATTTGAATGAATAGGTTAGTCGACCAAGCGACTTCTGCGCGAGCTTCCGCCGAGACCTTTAGTCTCCTTAGGGTAACCTTTCTTAAAGATCAATTAGGCGGGAGCCTTGTGTTATAGATTAGGTTGCCTTGCCCAGGCCCGCTGAGAGCTTCCTTCGGCGAGATCCTCCCGACGAGACCTATGGGCCGAGACCTTTCCAGGCCGAGACCTCTGCCGGCCGAGACCTCTGCTGGCCGAGACCTTCAGGGCATTGTCTCCAATTTAGGTGAGAGTCATGTCAAAATATCTTCCAACAAATTAAACCGATGCCCCACCGGCGAGCCTTCGGACCTGTCAGCTAGATGAGAGCCTGCGCAGCGGGTCTACCTGGGGCCGAGCCGAGCTCGTAATAATGCAAAGTTACTACATATCAAGAACCAAGGATCAAGAGTCAAGAACCCAACCTATCCCCCACAGGCGAGCCTTCGGACCTGCCAGCCAGATGAGAGCCTGCGCAGCGGGTCTACCTGGGGCTGAGACGAGCTCGGGGTGTCGAAGAAGATCAAACCAAACCTCTCCCCCATAGGCGAGCTTTCGGACCTGCCAGCTTGATAAGAGCTTGCGCAGCGGGTCTACCTAGGGCCGAGCCGAGCTCGGGGTGTCGAAGAAGATCAAACCAAACCTCTCCCCCACAAGCGAGCCTTCGGACCTGCCAGCTAGATGAGAGTCTGCGCAGCGGGTCTACCTGGGGCCGAGCCGAGCTCGGGGTGTTGATGAAGATCAAGCCAAACCTCTCCCCCACAAGCGAGCCTTCGGACCTGCCAGCTAGATGAGAGCCTGCGCAGCGGGTCTGCCTGGGGCCGAGCCGAGCTCGGGGTGTTGATGAAGATCAAGCCAAACCTCTCCCCCACAGGCGAGCCTTCGGACCTGCCAGCTAGATGAGAGCCTGTGCAGCGGGTCTGCCTGGGGCCGAGCCGAGCTCGGGGTGTTGATGAAGATCAAGCCAAACCTCTCCCCCACAGGCGAGCCTTCGGACCTGCCAGCTATATGAGAGCCTGCGCAGCGGGTCTACCTGGGACCGAGCCGAGCTCGGGGTGTTGATGAAGATCAAGTCAAACCTCTCCCCCACAGGCGAGCCTTCGGACCTGCCAGCTAGATGAGAGCCTGCGCAGCGGGTCTACCTGGGGCCGAGCCGAGATCGGGGTGTTGATGAAGATCAAGCCAAACCTCTCCCCCACAGGCGAGCCTTCGGACCTGCCAGCTAGATGAGAGCCTGCGCAGCGGGTCTACCTGGGGCCGAGCCGAGCTCGGGGTGTTGATGAAGATCAAGCCAAACCTCTCCCCCAGAGGCGAGCCTTCGGACCTGCCAGCTAGATGAGAGCCTGCGCAGCGGGTCTACCTGGCGTCGAGCCGAGCTCAGGGTGTTGATGAAGATCAAGCCAAACCTCTCCCCCACAGGCGAGCCTTCGGACCTGCCAGTTAGATGAGAGCCTGCGCAGCGGGTCTACCTGGGGCCGAGCCGAGCTCGGGGTGTTGATGAAGATCAAGCCAAACCTCTCCCCCACAGGCGAGCTTTCGGACCTGCCAGCTAGATGAGAGCCTGCGCAGCGGGTCTACCTGGGGCCGAGCCGAGCTCGGGGTGTTGATGAAGATCAAGCCAAACCTCTCCCCCACAGGCGAGCCTTCGGACCTGCCAGCTAGATGAGAGCCTGCGCAGCGGGTCTACCGGGGGCCGAGCCGAGCTCGGGGTGTTGATGAAGATCAAGCCAAACCTCTCCCCCACAGGCGAGCCTTCGGACCTGCCAGCTAGATGAGTGTCTGCGCAGCGGGTCTACCTGGGGCCGAGCCGAGCTCGGGGTGTTGATGAAGATCAAGCCAGACCTCTCCCCCACAGGCGAGCCTTCGGACCTGCCAGCTAGATGAGAGCCTGCGCAGCGGGTCTACCTGGGGCCGAGCCGAGCTCGGGGTGTTGATGAAGATCAAGCCAAACCTCTCCCCCACAGGCGAGCCTTCGGACCTGCCAGCTAGATGAGAGCCTGCGCAGCGGGTCTACCTGGGGCCGAGCCGAGCTCGGGGTGTTGATGAAGATCAAGCCAAACCTCTCCCCTACAGGCGAGCCTTCGGACCTGCCAGCTAGATGAGAGCCTGCGCAGCGGGTCTACCTGAGGCCGAGCCGAGCTCAGAGTGTTGATGAAGATCAAGCCAAACCTCTCCCCCACAGGCGAGCCTTCGGACCTGTCAGCTAGATGAGAGCCTGCGCAGCGGGTCTACCTGGGGCCGAGCCGAGCTCGGGGTGTTGATGAAGATCAAGCCAAACCTCTCCCCCACAGGCGAGCCTTCGGACCTGTCAGCTAGATGAGAGCCTGCCCAGCGGGTCTACCTGGGGCCGAGCCGAGCTCGGGGTGTTAATGAAGATCAAGCCAAACCTCTCCCCCACAGGCGAGCCTTCGGACCTGCCAGCTAGATGAGAGCCTGCGCAGCGGGTCTACCTGGGGCCAAGCCGAGCTCGGGGTGTTGATGAAGATCAAGTCAAACCTCTCCCCCACAGGCGAGCCTTCGGACCTGCCAACTAGATGAGAGCCTGCGCAGCGGGTCTACCTGGGGCCGAGCCGAGCTCGGGGTGTTGATGAATATCAAGCCAGACCTCTCCCCCACAGGCGAGTCTTCGGACCTGCCAGCTAGATGAGAGCCTGCGCAGCGGGTCTACCTGGGGCCGAGCCGAGCTCGGGGTGTTGATGAAGATCAAGCCAAACCTCTCCCCCACAGGCGAGCCTTCGGACCTGCCAGCTAGATGAGAGCTTGCGCAGCGGGTCTACCTGGGGCCGAGCCGAGCTCGGGGTGTTGATGAAGATCAAGCCAAACCTCTCCCCCACAGGCGAGCCTTCAGACCTGTCAGCTAGATGAGAGCCTGCGCAATGGGTCTACCTGGGGACGAGCCGAGCTCGGGGTGTTGATGAAGATCAAGCCAAACCTCTCCCCCACAGGCGAGCCTTCGGACCTTCCAGCTAGTTGAGAGCCTGCGCAGCGGGTCTACCTGGGGCCGAGCCAAGCTCGGGGTGTTGATGAAGATTCCTTCAACCAGACCTATTCTATCATCAAGATGAGAAGACATAGTCGGTCAAAGCAGAAAGCATTATGATAGCATTCTTGGAAACAGTCAATATTTTGAAATGATAATATTGAAATGATTATATTTATTTACAACATTACAATCTTTCTCTCCCCTTACGAGTAGAAGCGTTTTAAGTCATCACCGCTCCAGGTGTGGCTCAAGGTCCTTCCCTCCACATCCTGGAGGTAGTAACCCCCATTTGTCAGAGCCTCCTTTACTATGTAAGGCCCTTCCCAGCTTGGGTTGAGCTTGCCAACGGCGGCCGACCTTCCTGCCGCGTTGACCTTTTTCAGCACTAGGTCCCCCTCGGCGAATTGCTTGACTCTAATGTGCTTATCGAAGTACCTGGCCATTCGCCGTTTGATCTCTTCTTGCCTGATGGCAGCAACATCCCGCAGCTCTTCCACCATGTCCAACGAGAGGCGCAACCCTTCCTCGTTCCCCAACCTCCAAGCTTCGCTTCCTTCACCTGCGGTCGTGACCCGTGGAGACCGAACCTTGAACTCCACCGGGAGGACAGCCTCACATCCATGAGAGAGCTTGAAGGGGGTCTCCCCTGTGGCCGTGTTCGGAGTTGTTCGCAAGGCCCACAGGACGGAAGGGAGTTGCTCCACCCAGTTACCCTTCAGGTTCTCCACCTTCTTCTTGAGCAAGTTCACAATGATCTTATTCGCCGCTTCCACTTGGCCATTGCTCCGGGGGTGATGGACAGAGGCAAATCTGAGGTCTATCCCCAACTGAGCACAGAAGCTGATGAACTCCTCACTGGCAAACTGGGGACCGTTATCCGTCACTATCGCTTTGGGTAGCCCATGCCTGCATATGATTTCTCCCCAAACAAAGTTCCTGATGACCTCGGAGGTGACCTTGGCTAAAGCTTTGATCTCCATCCACTTGGAGAAGTAGTCAATCATGACTAGGAGGAACCTCCTCTGCCCGCTAGCTGGAGGAAAAGGTCCAACTAGATCCATTCCCCAAATGGCGAAGGGCCATGGTGCCATGATGCTTCGAAGCCTTTGAGCGGGCAAGAGCTGGAGGGGAGCGTATACCTGACACTTTAGGCATCTCTTCGCAAACTCAACTGCATCCTTCCTTAAGGTCTGCCAGAAATACCCTTGCCTTATTACCCTAGCCTCCAACGTCCTTCCTCCTGAGTGACTGATGCACTCTCCCGAATGCACCTCTTCCAGGATCCTAGGGACTTCCTCCTCGGTCACACATCTCGCAAGGAGTCCCGACAACATCTTCCGGTGCAAGCCCCCTTCCAGCATCAGGTAGTGGGCTGCCTTTCGCCTAAAGCTCTTCGCATCCTTGATCTCCTCTGACAGCTCGCCTGTGGTCAGGAAGGTCACCAACGGGTCTACCCATGAGGACCGCCGACCTACCTCCATCAACTCCCCTTCTTCAATCGCTGGTCGGAAAAGTTCATTTAAGGTTCCTCCTCCCCGAGGCCCAAACTTTGCCAATCGATCAACTGCCGAGCTTTCCTCCCTGGGAACATGTTGAATAGAGAAGGAACGGAAACCTCCAATGATTGCCCTTACCTTGGATAGATACTTCACGAGTGTAGGCTCCCGAGCCTCAAACTCCCCTCGGATCTGCGATGCTACCACCATCAAGTCGGTGAAGGCCTCCACATCCTGAATATCCAACTCCTTTTCCAATCGAAGGCCGACTATCACAGCCTCATACTCTGCTTGATTATTGGTTACAGGGAAGTGGAAAGCCACCGCCTGCTCTATGGTAACCCCTTGAGGACTTACCAACACTACACCCACTCCCAGGGAGTGCCTTCCCGAGGCGCCATCGACCATCATCTTCCACGCTTCCTGCGGCTTCGGCTCTTCTTTCTCGGCTTCATTGACATAGTCCGCCAGAAAGTCCGCCACGACCTGAGCTTTGATGGAGAGTCTCGGAACAAACGAGATGTCGAACTCGCTTAGTTCGATGGACCACTTTGCCAGCCTTCCTGAGTGCTCTACCCCCTCGAAGACCTTACGAAGAGGATGGTCGGTTACCACCCTAATCGAGTGCGCTTGAAAGTAAGGGCGAAGCTTCCTAGCCAAGACGACCAAGGCATACGCTAGCTTTTCTAGGATGGGATATCGGAGCTCCGCCTTTTTCAAGATTTGGCTTACATAGTAGACGGGTAGCTGCTTCTTCCCTTCTTCCCTAACCAAGACGGAGCTCACAGCCTCTACCCCCACCCCGAGGTACAAGGCTAGATCTTCCCCCTCCTTTGGGCTTTGAAGTAGCGGAGCTTGGGAGAGTTGCCTCTTCAGCCCTTGGAAGGCCTCTTCGCATTCGACCGTCCACTCGAACACCTGGTTACCACGAAGCACTTTAAAGAAAGAAGAGCACCTATCCCCGGACCGAGAGAGGAACCTGCTTAGCCCGGCCAATTTTCCGGTCAAGCGCTGGACCTCTTTGGCATTACGAGGTGATTCCAAATCTAATATAGCCTTAACCTTGTCGGGGTTAGGTTCCACCCCTGCCGGAGTCAAGAGGTGTCCGAGGAACTTCCCGCGACTGGCCCCGAAGACACACTTCAAGGGGTTCAACCTCATCTTGAACCTCCGCAGGGTGGCGAATGTTTCTTCCAAGTCCCGCAGGTGTGAATCCACGCACTTGCTTTTGACCATCAGGTCATCGACATAGACCTCTAGGTTCTTTCCCCTTTGATCTCGAAAGACCCGATCCATCATACGTTGGTATGTTGCCCCTGCGTTTTTCAACCCAAAGGGCATCATTTTATAGCTAAAGCACCCCTCTCTCGTGATGAAGGAAACATCCTTGACATCGGGAGGGTGCATCCGAATCTGGTGGTAACCTGAAAAAGCATCCAAAAAACTCATGACAGAAAAACTGACGGTTGAGTCAACCAGCGCGTCGATTCGAGGCAAGGGGTATCAATCCTTAGGACATGATTTATTTAGCAAAGAGAAGTCGATACACATACGCCATTTTCCTCCCCCTTTCTTTACCATTACCACATTGGAGATCCAGCATGGATACTGGATCTCTGAGATGAATCCCGCCTCCAGGAGCTTCTTGACCTCCTCTCGAATGGGTTCTTCCAGCTTGGTGGTGATGGCCCTCATCTTCTGGCGTATGGGGCGGGTCCTGGGGTCCAGGTTCAGGCGGTGACAAGCCACGTCCGCGTCGATGCCCGACATGTCTGTCGCGCTCTAAGCGAAGATGTCGATGTTACTTTGGATACAGGCTCGCATCCGCTCCTGATCCTCGAGGCTCAAGCCTCCGCTGACCCGTACCCTCTGCACCTGCCAAGCTCTGGTGAGCACCTCGATCTCTATCACTTCCTCGGCCGGCTCCAGCCCTGACCGCTCCCAACCTGCCCGTGCCTACTCCCGCTCAAGCTCTTCTCCCCCCGACCTCGTCAACCGCCATTGCCTCCGCCAGGCCCTCTCCTTGCCTCTGCTCTTCTTCCCTTGCCACTCCTCTCGCCTCTTCCAGGCTTATCTCCTCTACTTCCACTACCTCCTCCGTCGCCAACTCCTCCGCCTCCTGCGGGCTCGCCTCCTCCACTCCTACCATTTTCTCTTCGACTACCACCATCGCCTCCTCCAGGCTCGTCTCCCCCTCCCCGACACTTCCTTCTTGCTCCGTCATCTCCTTCTCCAGTTCTTCCGCCTCAGCCATCCACGACACGGTGTTGACTGCCGTCACATAGCACTGCCTTGCCACCTTCGGATCCCCCCTGATCCTAACCTGCACCCCTCCGTTGTTGAACTTGAGGCATTGATGAAACGAAGAGGGGACGCAGCGAAAGGCGCTGATGAGGGGACGCCCAAAGATGGCGTTGTAACTACTTGGGGCGTCTACGATCACGAACCTACATGTTGAAGCCAAAAATGACCGAAGCCAAAATTGACTTCCGTGGAGTTCGACCCTTGGGGAAAGGGGTGACCTCACACCTACTACACTCGGAAGAACGTCACGGACCGAATACTTAGGAAGCTATGAACTGACTCGGCTCTAGCGTGGAGGTCCCACCTCACACCCGGAAGACCTTTGAGGTCTCCCCCTCCCTAGCCAATGCTTGAGCTAGGTGCCCTGGAGGAAGAAAGCCAAAGAGATTTGTGGCTAAGGAAAGAATGACAAGTCCCTCTCCAAGGCACCCTCAAGGGTCTATTTATAGTTTTTCCAAGTCTTGGGGGTAAAATGACCAAAATGCCCCTGGGGCAAAAATGCCTCCAGCCAATAGAAAACCTCCACACCGGGGGGCAAAAAGGGGAAAACCACCTCGGGGGTAAAACGGTAACATCAGGAGATCACGCCCGCCGGCCAGCCCCCTGGTCGGTCTCGCCCGGCCTGGCCGCGAGGTCGGGCCGAGAACCCGGCCTCGGGCCGATCTCGCCCCGCCCGACCTCGCCTGGCCGCCTGGCAGCGAGGTGGGGGCAAGAACCCGGCCCCGGGCCGGTCTCGCCCCGCCCGACCTCGCCTGGCCGCGAGGCGGGGGTGAGAACCCGGCCCCGGTCCGGTCTCGCCCCGCCTGCCTTCGCCTAGCCGCGAGGCAGGGGCGAGAACCCGGCCCCAGGCCGGTCTCGCCCCGCCTGCTTTCGCCTAACCGCGAGGCAGGTGCGAGAACCCGGCCCCGGGCCGGTCTCGCCCCGCATGCCTTCGCCTAGCCGCGAGGCAGGGGCGA
Organism: Platanthera zijinensis; assembly: GCA_039513925.1. NCBI lineage: Eukaryota > Viridiplantae > Streptophyta > Magnoliopsida > Asparagales > Orchidaceae > Platanthera > Platanthera zijinensis. The sequence goes on from CM077098.1 coordinate 125,621,923, forward strand.
GAACCCGGCCCCGGCCGGTCTCGCCCCGCCTACCCTCGCCTAGCCGCAAGGCAGGGGCGAGAACCCGGCCCCGGGCCGGTCTCGCAGCTTCCCCTCACGCCTACCATGCTGGGACGGGTGTCTGCCTACTCGCCGCACCCGCCCCTCAAAGGGGCTCCAAAGCTTAAAACTCACTAGCATGCCTTATGCCTTGCTTGAGGTCCTTACTCCGCGAATACGGGGTTGTACACAATCCTCGCTCTTTTCGAGGTTGTCAAAGCTCGAAAAGAAACATCCAACCCAACGTATTCGTTGAGTGTAGCTTGCTCTCGCGGTATCGAAAGACTATGAGGCCTCTTCCGAGGGGCCAACCTGCCATGCCAGCTGATGAGAGCCTGGGTGGCGAGACCCCCTCAGGGTAAAAACGCTTAACCTCCTGGGGGGGTCAACCTGCCATGCCAGCTGATGAGAGCCTGAGTGGCGAGACCCCCTCAGGGTAAAAGGATCTAACCTCCTGGGGGGGTCAACCTGCCATGCCAGCTGATGAGAGCCTGTGTGGCGAGACCCCCTCAGGGTAAAAGGATCTAACCTCCTGGGGGGGTCAACCTGCCATGCCAGCTGTTGAGAGCCTGGGTGGCGAGACCCCCTCAGGGTAAAAGGATCTAACCTCCCGGGTGGGTCAACCTGCCATGCCAGCTGATGAGAGCCTGGGTGGCGAGACCCCCTCAGGGTAAAAGGATCTAACCTCCTGGGGGGGTCAACCTGCCATGCCAGCTGATGAGAGCCTGGGTGGCGAGACCCCCTCAGGGTAAAAAGACAACATCCACGAGAGATCAACCTGAACCCGCCAGCTAGTGAGAGCCTGGCAGCGGAATCATCTCGGAGCAAAAGGACTTAGCTCCCACGAGAGATCAACCTGAACCCACCAGCTAGTGAGAGCCTGACAGCGGAATCATCTCGGAGCTAAGGGGCTGGGCTCCCACGAGAGATCAACCTGAACCCGCCAGCTAGTGAGAGTCTGGCAGCAGAATCATCTCGGAGCAAAAGGACTTAGCTCCCACGAGAGATCAACCTGAACCCACCAGCTAGTGAGAGCCTGACAGCGGAATCATCTCGGAGCTAAGGGGCTGGGCTCCCACGAGAGATCAACCTGAACCCGTCAGCTAGTGAGAGCCTGGCAGCGGAATCATCTCGGAGCAAAAGGACTTAGCTCCCACGAGAGATCAACCTGAACCCACCAGCTAGTGAGAGCCTGACAGCGAAATCATTTCGGAGCAAAAGGACTTATCTCCCACGAGAGATCAACCTGAACCCACCAGCTAGTGAGAGCCTGGCAGCGGAATCATCTCGGAGCTAAGGGGCTGGGCTCCCACGAGAGATCAACCTGAACCCGCCAGCTAGTGAGAGCCTGGCAGCGGAATCATCTCGGAGCAAAAGGACTTAGCTCCCACGAGAGATCAACCTGAACCCACCAGCTAGTGAGAGCCTGGCAGCAGAATCATCTCGGAGCTAAGGGGCTGGGCTCCCACGAGAGATCAACCTGAACCCGCCAGCTAGTGAGAGGCAGCGGAATCATCTCGGAGCAAAAGGACTTAGCTCCCACGAGAGATCAACCTGAACCCACCAGCTAGTGAGAGCATGGCAGCGGAATCATCTCGGAGCTAAGGGGCTGGGCTCCCACGAGAGATCAACCTGAAACCGCCAGCTAGTGAGAGCCTGACAGCGGAATCATCTCGGAGCAAAAGGACTTAGCTCCCACGAGAGATCAACCTGAACCCACCATCTAATGAGAGCCCGACAGCGGAATCATCTCGGAGCTAAGGGGCTGGGCTCCCACGAGAGATCAACCTAAACCCGCCAGCTAGTGAGAGCCTGGCAGCGGAATCATCTCGGAGCAAAAGGACTTAGCTCCCACGAGAGATCAACCTGAACCCGCCAGCTAGTGAGAGCCTGACAGCGGAATCATCTCGGAGCAAAAGGACTTAACTCCCACGAGAGATCAACCTGAACTCGCCAGCTGGTGAGAGCCTGGCAGCGGAATCAACTCGGAGCTAAGGGGCTTGGGGACGGGGCATGTCACCTGAACTCTGCCAAAATTCAACATCCTCAAAAGGGGAAAATAGTTGGATTACATGACCCTCTCGACCCTCCTGGTCGGAGGTTGGACTCATTACAACATAAAGAAAAACAAGATACATGACTCTGCCGAGACGAGGCTTCTTCAGGGGGCCCGGGCATGGTGGTCGCCACCAGGTTCTATCCCACTGGACACCTCAATCCTGCTCAGGCTCTCCATGATCTTCTCCATCTCCTCCGCCTTAGCCAACCAAGAGATGGTGTTGACTGCCGTGGCGTAGCACTGCCTCGCCATCCTGGAGTCTCCCTTGATCCCGACCTGGATCCCATCTGAGTTGAACTTGAGACACTGGTGGAAGGATGAGGGCACACACCGGAAGGCGCTGATGAGGGGCCTTCCGAAGATGGCAGTGTAGCTGCTTGGAGCGTCAACAATGACGAACCTGCAGTTCCTTGAGGTCCCTCCCAACTTCACCTGGAGTCCGACTCCACCTTCCACCTCCTTTCTCTCCCCTGAGAACCCAAACAGAGGTCCATCTGACGCTACTACCCTCCTTAGCTCCACCTTCATCCCCTCGAATGCCTTCTTGAAAATGACGTTAACCGAGCTTCCGTTGTCAATCAAAATCCGGGAGACGGTGAAGCCTTCGACGGCTGCTTGGATGACCAGGGCGTCGCAGAAGGGATCCTCATGCTCTGGCATGTCCTTTGATGAGAAGGTGACCCTTTCCTCCGGGGGAGGGGTCTGGGATGTCGAGGCAACGCTCCGTCGATACATCACATGGAGACTTGCCTTCCGAGCGGCTTCGATACCTACCCCCCCGTGGATCACGGCTATACCACCTCGGGGTCCTACATCGACCCAGTCCTCGCACACATCTTCACCCTCCCTTGGGGTAGAACTTCAATCCGCTCCGGCGGCGGCTGCTGGGCAGGACCTCTCGCCCCCCTCACCTCCAGGAACTCGGGGCAGGTAGCCGTGGCGTGACCTTCCGATTGGTGGAAGTCACAGTACGGTAACTCTACCCTGCCTCCCCCCCTCCCCTTGCGATTCCTCCTATCCCTTCGGCCAATCGCCATCGCTTGCTGGGGTGGGGGCAGGAGTTGTCTTGGGGCTTGTCTCTGGAAGTTGAACCTCCCTTGACCCCCATGATGGTTCCCTCCATCCTGGATGAGAGCTCTTCCTGGACCATGGGCAGGTCCTCCCTGCTGCCTCCAGCCTGGCTCCGGACCCTCCTGTCTCTGGAACCCTTGAGCTCTATGCTCCTCTCTCCTTCTCCCTTCATGATGCATTGAGTCACCTTGCTCCTTTGACTCCACCTCTGTCAACTTTGCCAACTTCTTCACAAAGGCCGGGTTGGCTGCCTCCATGGCTATCTCCTCTGCCGCCCTTTCCATCAGCTTCTCGAAGGAAAGGGGGGCCTTCCGAGTCAAGCTCATCTTGAAGAACCCTTCTCGCAACCCTACCGTGAACGCCATCTGGAGGGCATACCCTGACACCTCTTGGATGTCAAGGACCTCCTTCTGGAACCTGTCAACGTAGTGGGCCAGCGACTCCTCGGCCCTTTGCCTTATCAGGAAGAGGGACTCAGGACCCTTCTTCCTCTTCTTGGAGGTGGAGAAGCGAAGCTGAAAGCTCCGGCTCAAGTCTTTGAACCCGAAGATGGACCTTGGAGGGAGTTGATGGAACCAGTCCCTCGCCTTCTCCTTCAACGTGATCGCAAAGAGGCGACACTTGAAGGCATCCGTCATCGGCCTGATGGAGACGGCATCCTCGAACCACTGCAAATGCTGGACGGGGTCATCCTTCCCGGTATAGTAAGCCATGTCTGGCTCTCTGAACCCCTCGGGAACGGGAGCTGAGATGATCAACTCACTAAAGGGTGACCCCCTAAGGGGAGCTCTCGCCACCTCCACTCGCGCGACCTGCTCGCCAGGAGGGCTAGCTCTCGCCGGGCTGGGGAACAGCTCCCGGCCTGGGAGGTCTCGCTCGACCCCTTCCACCATCCGCTCCTTCCCAGGCCTCCTATCCGGCATACTCACTTCTCCCCCTGCTGGGGTGATCTCGCCTTGCCCCCTAGGAGCCATCTCGTCGAGACCACTCTGGGTTAGCTCGCCGAGACCCCTAGGAGCTAGTCCCTGGGGGTGGGGGTTGAGCTGTCACCCCGAGGGGCAATGCTTCTCAGCATCTCCATGATGCCTTGGATGGAAGCCATGAACTCTTCCCTTCCTACGAAGGGTCCTGGGTTGGGGAGACCACCGAGGTCATCACTACCTCCCTGATCTCCAGCCATGACACTCACCCGAGATTTTCTGTGCTGGTCACTCTCCACACTCACCGCACCAAAACTGTTGAAGCCAAAAATGACCGAAGCCAAAATTGACTTCCGTGGAGTTCGACCCTTGGGGAAAGGGGTGAGCTCACACCTACTACACTCGGAAGAACGTCACGGACCGAAAACTTAGGAAGCTATGAACTGACCCTCGGCTCTAGCGTAGAGGTCCCACCTCACACCCGGAAGACCTTTGAGGTCTCCCCCTCCCTAGCCAATGCTTGAGCTAGGTGCCCTGGAGGAAGAAAGCCAAAGAGATTTGTGGCTAAGGAAAGAATGACAAGTCCCTCTCCAAGGTACCCTCAAGGGTCTATTTATAGTTTTTCCAAGTCTTGGGGGTAAAATGACCAAAATGCCCCTAGGGCAAAAATGCCTCCAACCAATAGAAAACCTCCACACCGGGGGGCAAAAAGGGGAAAACCACCTCGGGGGTAAAACGGTAACATCAGGAGATCACGCCCGCCGGCCAGCCCCCTGGTCGGTCTCGCCCGGCCTGGCCGCGAGGTCGGGGCGAGAACCCGGCCTCGGGCCGGTCTCACCCCGCCCGACCTCGCCTGGCCGCCTGGCCGCGAGGTGGGGGCGAGAACCCGGCCCCGAGCCGGTCTCGCCCCGCCCGACCTCGCCTGGCCGCGAGGCGGGGGCGAGAACCCGGCCCCGGGCCGGTCTCGCCCCGCCTGCCTTCGCCTAGCCGCGAGGCAGGGGCGAGAACCCGGCCCTAGGCCGGTCTCGCCCCGCCTGCTTTCGCCTAACCGCGAGGCAGGGGCGAGAACCCGGCCCCGGGCCAGTCTCGCCCCGCCTGCCCTCGCCTAGCCGCGAGGCAGGGGCGAGAACCCGGCCCCAGGCCGGTCTCGCCCCGCCTGCCTTCGCCTAGCCGCGAGGCAGGGGAGAGAACCCGGCCCCGGGCCGGTCTCGCCCCGCCTGCCCTCGCCTAGCCGCGAGGCAGGGGCGAGAACCCGGCCCCGGGCCGGTCTCGCAGCTTCCCCTCACGCCTACCATGCTGGGACGGGTGTCTGCCTATTCGCCGCACCCGCCCCTCAAAGGGGCTCCAAAGCTTAAAACTCACTAGCATGCCTTATGCCTTGCTTGGGGTCCTTACTCCGCGAATACGGGGTTGTACACTACAGTTCCGTGAGACGCCCACAAGCTTTACATGCAGGCCCACTCCCCCTTCTACTTCCTTCCTTTCTCCAGAAAAACCAAAAAGCGGTCCATCAGATGCCAGGACCCTTTTCCTTTCCACCTTCATCTCGTCGAAGGCCTTTTTGAAGATCACGTTCACCGAGCTCCCGTTATCCACCAGTATCCGGGAGACTGTGAAGTTCTCCACCGCTGTCTGGATCACTAGAGCATCGCAGAACGGGTCTTCGTAATCTGGCATATCCGTGGATGAGAAGGTGATCTTTTCTTCTGGGGGGAGCTAAGGAGGTCGAGGCGACCCCTCTGCGGAACATGGCTTGAAGGCTCCCCTTGCGGCTTGCCTCGATCCCTACTCCCCCATGGATCACTCCGATCCCTCCTCGAGTCCCCACATCAACCCTGTCTTCACATCTGTCCTCAGCCTCTCCGTGCTGCACTTCAACGATCCTTGCAGGCGGATCTTGCCTCCCAGCACCTTTGGCTTCCCTCATCTCCAGAAACTCTGGGCAGGAGGTCGTTGCGTAACCTTCCTCCTGATGGAAGTCACAATAGGGCAACGCCACCCTGCCCCCTCTTCCTTCTCCTCCTCCCCTTCTCCCGGCTCCCCGAACTCTTCTTCCTCTTCCTCTTCCCACCTCCATGGCCTCCTGCGGTGGTGGGAAATGACCCCTCGGTCCCTGCCTCCATCCTCCCTGCTCAAGCCTTCTCTGCTCCCGGTAGTTGTCTCTTCCCTGAAGACCCCCTTGGCCCTGGGGGCGACCTTCCTGAGGCCTCCAACCCAATCGGTTGTTCGACTCCCTGGCCCCCCCATGCTGCTGCCCCTACCCTCAGGGCTCTTCTCTCCTCCTATCCTCTCTTAGCTCCCTCTGCTCCCTTACTTCCCTCTGTCTTCCTGCCGCCGGCTCCTTCACATCATCTTCTGCCAACCTGGCCAGCTTCCTCGCAAACGCAGGGTTTGCCCTCTCGAAGTCTATCTCCTTCGCTGCCCTCTCCATGAGCTCCTCAAAAGAGAGAGGGGGCACTCTCTTCAGCTCCATGCTAAAAAACCCTGGCCTCAGCCCCAGGGTGAAGGCAAGCATCAGTGCATACCCCGGGACCTCCTGGACCAGGAGAATCTCCTCTTGGAACCGATCAACGTAATGACCCAACGTTTCCTCCGGCTTCTGCCTCATTGCAAACAAGCACTCAGCCTCCTTCTTCCGCTTCTTCGAAGTCGAGAACCTCAACAGAAAACCCCTGCGCAGATCTTCAAAGCTGTAGATTGAACTCGCCGGCAACTGGTGGAACCAGTCCCTGGCCTTCTCTTTCAGAGTGATGGCAAAAAGCCTACACTTGAAGGCATCTGACATTTGCCTGATCGACACCACATCTTCAAACCACTACACGTGCTGAACCGGGTCATCCTTCCTGGTGTAGTAAGTCATATCCGGCTCCTAGAACCCCTCCGGCACTGGAGCCGAGATGATGAGCTCACTAAAAGGGGTCTTGCCCCCTGCCTGGCGAGAGGGCACATCCCGCGACCTCGGCTGGCTGGACCGATCCGCGAGACCGTGCCCAAGTAAAAGCTCCTGCACTGTCGTCTCCCTCTCGCCCAGATCCACCGGAACTTCCTTTCCGGGACGCTGGCCTGGGAAGAGCTCCCGCGCGGCCACATCCCTCTCGCCCGCCTCCACCGGGACTTCCTTCCCGGGGCGCTGTCCAGGGGGGTTCTCGCCTAACAGCGGAACCACCTCCACAGGGACCTGCGGCGTCTCCCACTCGCTTCTCGCCGAGAAGGCCAAATTGATCGTCTGCAGGACCTCTCGCCTGAAGTCCTCTAACATCTTCCTTGCCGCCTCTTCTCCCCGAGTGGGGGATCCTCCTGCACCAGATCCTTCACCTTCACCTCCTGCCATGGGACTAAACTCAAGATTTTCTTGCACCGACCGCTTCCACGCTCACCGCACCAGAACTGTTGAAGCCAAAAATGACCTCAACGGATGTTCACAAACCAGGGTGCAGCCGACGCCTACTTCTCTCAAGACTCGACCCTCGACTGGCTGCTAAGGTCCAAAGACTGACCCAAAGCCTCAGCTGGGAGGTCCCACTTCACACCCGGAAGATCTCTGAGAGCTTCCCCTCCAAAGCCAAATGCTGGGCTGGGAGCTCTTCAGAAAGCACTAGAGTTGGAGAATAATGAAAGCCTGCTTTCCAAAGAGCCCTTATGGGTCTATTTATAGTCTTCCCTTGACCTGAAAATAGTGAAATACCCCTGACGGGTCTGCCAATAGCCGAATTCCGCTGTCATCCCAGGGGCATATAGGTAACTTTACCCGCGGGTAATAAAATAATAAAATAATCTTTTCCTGGGCGCCGGGCCCTACCACATGGACCCACCTGGCGAGAACTCCGGCCGAGAAGGTTCTCGCTGGGCCTCAACTGGTCTCACCTTGGCGAGAGCTTCAGCCGAGAAGGTTCTCGCCCCGATGGTCCTAAAGCCGTCGCCGCTAAAAGATGGCTCGATATCTTCTCGCCTACCTCTAGGCGGGAGCTCCCTCCAGGCGGAAGCTCGTCTGGCCAGAAACCCGAGACCTGGCGCGAACGGTCCCGCCTACTGCTAGGCGGGAACTCCTTAAGGCTAGCTTGAGGCTAGCCTAACTCAGACCACTGAAGCTTCTGGGTCCCACCCAGCGAATAACTCAGACCACTGAAGCTTCTGGGTCCCACCCAGCGAATATGGGGTTGTACAAATAACACAAATGTTATGATCTTTTATTTGCGCGTATTTTGGGAGGGGTATTTTTGTAATTGGCTTGGCTACGGTTCATATAAGTAGCCGGCTGTGTTAGGGTGGGGTTTTTTATCGTAAAACTTGTTGGATGTTTGTGTACCGGCGGCTGAATCGGGAAGCTTTCCCGTCGCCGTGAAGAACACCTCTCGGAGCCCTGCTCTCAGGTGATCTTTTATCCTTGTGTTTATTTCTGTTGGAGTGGAGATTCGTATGATAGCTCGTGTTTCTTGTTACATGTGAGTTAGTTGTTTCTCTTTGCCCCTTTTGATCATAACAAGGTATCAGAGCCTCGACTGGGAGTGGGATGACTCCGGCAGACGGCACTCGCTCGCGTGACCTCCTCCTTGAGGTCGACACCCTGCGCCAGGCCCAGGAGCAGATGCAGGGCACACTCTGGGCTGTAGAGGATCAACAGAGTCGTACATTGGAGGAAATTCAGGAGTTGATTTCCACCATTCGTGTAGATCACATCGCCGACAATGGCAGCCGCGGCTCGCCGTCGGGCAACCTCCCCGAGTCCGCCCTGCCCTCACAAGCTCCGGCGGGACCAACGACATACCAGCTGGGTCCGATACCGCAGTTCGAAACTCGCCTTCCCTGGATAGACTTCCCGTGCTTCAATGGGTATGCGCTCCACGAATGGTTCTTCCGTTGCGATTGCCGGCACCGCCCCGGAGACGAAGGTTCAACTTGCCTCAATGCATTTGGAGGGCAAGGCTCTTTTTTTGGCACCAAGCCTTTATGAACTCGCGCATGTCCACACAAGGGCCGACGTGGGAGGAGTACAACCAAGCTATCTCCAACAGATTTGGATCCATTCTGTTTGACGACCCCATGTGGGAACTGAAAAATTTGCGGCAACAGGGGACAGTGCAACAGTATTTAGAAGCCTTCGACATGCTCCGCCATCGGACACACATCCAAGAAGATCATGCCATGAGTTTTTGTCTCGCCGGGTTAAAGGAGGAGATTGCGTATTCGGTGTGGATGTTCCAACCAAAGACGTTGTCGGATGTGGCCTCTCTCGCTCGTCTTCAAGAACATAAGTTACAACTGCGGCAACGACACGGTGCCGGATGGGCAGCCACCACCACCCCTCGCAACAACCGGCCGTCAGCCAGTTTTTCTCCAGGGCAGCCTCCACACCACAGTCCTCAATCAAGCACCGGATTTACTCCGGTTATGCGGGGACCACGGCTCACAGCGGCCGAAATTGAAGACAAGCGCCGCAAGGGCTTATGTTTTGGGTGTGACACACCCTATTCCCCGGGCCATAGGTGTGCGGGACGCAAGCAAGCTTATGTTATCCAACTCATACCGGAGCACGCCGACGACCAATGGGAGGAAGACGAACCGGAAGAGAACATCGAAGTATGCTCGGAGGCCGAGAACATGCAAGAAACACCGCAAGTATCTGCACTCGCATTAATAGGAACCAACCACTTCTCCACCATGCGGGTGACGACTTCCTACCACGGGCAACCTATCAACATTTTGATCGATTCGGGCAGCACTCACAACTTTCTGGATAGGGAGACAGCTTCTCGGTTACAATGCAAACTTGTCTTTATACCAACATTTAATGTGGCGGTCGCCAATGGCAAGTGCATCTCCAGTTCCTATAAGGTGGAGGGCTTCCAATGGAAGATGTGGGGCGTCTTTTTCTCGTCAGATATGCTGGTTTTTCCTCTCGGAGGGTGCGAGGTGGTGTTGGGAGTACAATGGCTCGTCACCTTAGGAGTCATCCAATGGGATTTTCGTAACCTCACGCTGGAATTTACGGCCCAAGGGCGGCGAGTTGCTTTGAGGGGATCTACAGGCATCACGGGCACTTGGATGGCCCACCAACACGAGGAGAAGGGACAAAGGCGAGCGGGACAGTTTCATATGTTAACGGTTTTGGAGAGGCGCATAACAACTGGGGAAGAACAAGAGACTGGACGGCTTTGCATGATGACATGCGGCCAACCAACTTTCGTCCAACCCTGCAGTTCGGACAACCTGCTACAGGACTCACCCGGAGATCAACTTGGGGATCGGCCTCAACAACAATTGTTGGAGCAGCTCTTGGAGGCTTTTCAGGACCGGTTCGAGGAACCCAAAGGGCTGTCGCCATTAATACAACATGAGCATCGCATCACACTCAAGGACGACAAGGTAGAGATCAACTTGCGGCCGTATCGTTATCCACCTTTGCAGAAAACTGTCATTGAGCACTTGATCAAGGAAATGCTCCAGACCGGCGTAATACGACATAGCTTTAGCCAATTTGCATCGCCAGTCGTGTTAGTGAAGAAGGGTGATGGAACGTGGAGGCTATGTATCGACTACCGTCAGCTCAACACACATACCATTAAAGACAAATTCTCAATTCCCATCATTGAAGAGCTGATCGATGAGCTTTGTGGGGCACAGTTTTTTTTCAAATTGGACTTACAGGCAGGATACCACCAAGTGAGGATGGCGAAAGCCGATATTCATAAGACGACGTTTCGTACCCATCAAGGACACTACAAGTTCCTGGTGATGCCATTCAGGCTTATGAACGCTCCGTCCACATTCCAAAGCTTGATGAACAAGGTCTTCCAGGAGCAACTACGCAAGTTTATTTTGGTGTTTTTTGACGATATTCTTGTCTTTAGCAGGTCCTGGGAAGAACATCTGCAGCATCTCCAATTCACATTTACTACCTTGCGCCATCATCAATTATATCTTAAACGATCCAAGTGCAACTTTGGCATGCCTCAAGTACACTACTTGGGTCATCTCATTTCCGGGCGGGGTGTGGAGACGGACTCCATGAAGATTCAGGCCATGTTGGAGTGGCCACGACCTACCACGGTGAAGAAACTACGGGGGTTCCTCGGCCTCACAGGTTATTACCGGCGCTTCATCCAACATTACGACACCATCGCCCGCCCACTGATGGAGTTACTACACAACAAAGGATTCCAGTGGACCCAAGCAGCGGAACAAGCTTTCATTCAGCTCAAGGAGGCGGTTTCCCACCCACCGGTTCTATGTGTGCCGGACTTTCACAAGCCCTTCGTCTTGGAATCCGACTCTTCGGCTGTGGGCGTGGGTGTGGTGCTCATGCAGGAGGGGAGGCCAATTGCTTACTTCAGTCGGGCGCTCGGGAAGAAGAATGTCGCGATGTCCGTATATGAGAAAGAGCTCCTTGCTATCGTGATGGCCGTGCAACAATGACATCATTATTTGTTGGGCAATTCGTTCGTGATCAAGACGGACCAACGCTCCTTAAAATATATACTTGACCAAAAATTAGCTACACCCGCGCAACAAAGTATCTAGCCAAACTCCTAGGCTATGACTACACCATTCAATACAAACAAGGTAAAGAGAACCTGTGTGCGAATGAGCTTTCGAGGAAGGAAGAAGTGGACGGGGGAGAACTCAATGCAATAGTCACGGTCCTGTCTAATGTGCTACAACAGTTGCGGGACTCATGGGCAAAAGATGCGGACTTGCAACAGATCATGGCTCAAAAGGAGCAAGACTCCTCGAGCTGTCCGAAGTATGAGTGGGCACACGGCTTGTTGAAGCGCAAGGGGAGATTGGTGGTTGGAAGAGACCCGACCATGAAGGAGACTTTGCTGAAATTGTATCGTGATGGGGCGATGAGAGGGCACTCGGGCATTAATTCAATGATGGGAAGCTCAAAAACATCTTTTATTGGAAGAAGATGAAACCGGAAGTGTACGTGTACATCCAACAATGTCCAGTGTGTCAACAATGCAAGGCGGATACACAAAAACCGATGGGGCTGCTGCAGCCACTCCCGGTTCCGTCCAGAATTTGGCAGGATGTTTCTATGGACTTATAGAGGGGCTGCCCAAGAGCAAGGGGATGACGACGATACTCGTGGTGGTTGATCGTCTAAGTAAGCAAGCCCATTTCAGCACTCTCTCCCACCCGTACACCATGCAAGGAGTCGCCCAACTCTTCTTGGATGTGATAGTGAGGCTCCATGGACTACCAGCTTCCATAGTGAGTGATCGTGACACAACCTTTCTGAGTCAGTTTTGACAGGAACTATTCAGCCTACTCGGAGTCCAGCTGAAGTTCTCCACGGCTTACCATCCGCAAATCGATGGGCAAACGGAAGTGGTGTTGTCTTGAAGGATATTTGAGGTGCATGTGCTTCAAACGACCACGTAGTTGGGTCACGTGGTTACCGCTAGCGGAGTGGTGGTATAACACGACGTATCATAGAGCCATCAAAATGACTCCCTACGAGGTGGTATACGGCCAAGAACCGGCGATTCATGTTCCATATATTCCCGGTGAAGCGCGAACGGAGGAAGTGGATCGTTCCCTGGAGGCATGGGAGAGGGTGATATCATTACTAAAGACCAACTTGGCACAAGCACAAAACCGAATGCGAGTCATGGCGGATAAGAAGCGGCGGGAGAGGAACTTGGAGGTGGGTTCATGGGTGTATGTTCGCCTCCAAGGCTCCAACCCTGCAAGCAAACAAGTCTCCGAGCACATGGGTTTCACAAATTGTCCCCAAGGTTTTTTGGTCCTTTTGGGGTCGTGGAATGCATCGGACCGGTGGCCTATAAATTGGAGTTACCGGCCGACGCCAAAATACATCATACTTTTCACATTTCTCAACTTCGGGAACATGTCGGAGGCAACCCGTTCCAACCAATCCCGCTACCGACTGTCTCCAACGCGGAGGGAAATCTGATGGTGGAACCACAAGGCATCCTGAACCGCCGCATCGCTCCATTCTGCGGCCGTGTGGTGACGCAAGTTCTTGTGCAGTGGATTAACGACACCAAAGAGGAGGCAACATGGGAGGAGCTGGAATCTTTCAAGAGGCGATACCCGCACTTTAGTATTCCTTGAGGACAAGGAAGTTGTGGGGGGAATGCATTGTTATGATCTTTTATTTGCGCGTATTTTGGGAGGGGTATTTCTGTAATTGGCTTGGCTACGGTTCATATAAGTAGCCGGCTGTGTTAGGGTTGGATTTTTTATCGTAAAACTTGTTGGATGTTTGTGTACCGGCGGCTGAATCAGGAAGCTTTCCCCTCGCCATGAAGAACACCTCTCGTAGCCCTGCTCTCAGGTGATCTTGTATCCTTGTGTTTATTTCTGTTGGTGTGGAGATTCATATGCTAGCTGGTGTTTCTTGTTACATGTGAGTTGGTTGTTCCTCTTTGCCCCTTTTGATCATAACAACAAACCATACAAAGTCATTCACAACCCGGTTCAACGGAGAACCGGCTACTTAATAAGTGCAAAAGACCAATCTACCCCAACAAGCATAAATATTACATGACCCTGCTTAGAGCATCTCCAACCGGCCTGCATTTCTCAGAAATGCAGGCCGGTTGCCCTCCAATGCATCGGCATTGGAGGCTGCAATTATGGAGGAGGCGGCATTTCCGCCTCCTCCTCTAAATTTAGAGAACGTGGAGAGGAAATGTCGGCCCTCCATTTCGACTTTTTTAATATTTTTTTAATATTTTTTTATTTTAATTATATATTTATTATATTTAAGGAAAACGTGTATTACACAATAACGTTCGTAGCCGCTAAAATATTATTTCAAACTTCACATATAATATACCAATAAATTTGTTTTTTCGAGACCTACAAAACGAGACTAATATTGCATACTTTCTAAATATTATTGATCATACAAATAGCTAGAGAACACGATTTACTAAATAAAATTGCACATACACCGAAATACATTCAAATTAAAATGCATACAATTTTCCAAATTACATTGTTTCATTACCATATCGTGTCCACAGATGTTCGATCAGTGCATCTCGAAGTGCGAAATGTGCCGCCTTGTCTCTGATTTTTTTATGTCGATTTAGGAACTGCTGAAATCTTTCGACTTCACTTGTGTCCATCTCTTCAACATTCTGAGTTGGCGGCGGTGGAGAAATAACGATATCTTCATTTTCATCTCGCTCGTCCTCAATAATCATATTGTGCATTATAATGCAAGCAGTCATGATATCATGCAACACATTTTTATCCCAAAAACGGCAAGGCCCTTTAATAATTGCAAAGCGTGATTGGAGAACTCCAAATGCGCGTTCTACATCTTTTCGGCATGCCTCTTGCATCATTGCGAAGTGTTTTTTTTTATCTTGTGTATGAGAAATGGTTTGAACTAGTGTTGACCATTTCGGGTAGATACCGTCGGCTAAATAATAACCAACATCATAATTTTTATCCAGTATTGTATAATTGGTAGGAGACGTTATACCTTGGGTTAAGTTTGCAAATAAATTTGATGCCTGCAAGACATTAATATCATTGTTAGATCCAGGTAAGCCAAAATATGCATGTCATATCCACAGGTCGTATGATGCTACTGCCTCGAGAATGATTGTAGGTCCACCATGACGTCCTGAATATTGGCCTGCCCATGCCGTTGGGCAATTATTCCATTGCCAATGCATACAATCTAGGCTTCCCAACATCCCTGGAAAACCTCGTTCTTCACCTTTCTGTAGTAATCTTGTTACATCATTTGCATTGGGAGATCTCAAATATTCATCTTTGTATAGTTGTACGATTGCCCTACAGAATCTTTTCAAGCATTGAATCACAGTAGACTCGCCAATTCGAATGTACTCATCGCAATTATCAGCTGATGTTCCGTATGCTAACATACGAAATGCTGCTGTAATTTTTTGTATTGTTGATAATCCAGGCTTACCAACATCATCCTTCTTTTGAACAAAAAAATTGTCGTGCTCCTGCACTTCAGTAATAATGCGAAGGAAAAGATTTTTTCGCATTCGAAATCTTCGTCGGAAAAAAGTTTCCCCATATGTGGGGTGTTCGGAGAAGTAATCATTCCAAAGTCTAGTGTTGCCTTCAATCCTGCCCCGATTGATTACCACGTGGACAGGTATTGAACCTCTGCATCGCGGACGTGCATCTTCTTGAAGCTGAGCTGCGATTATGGCATTGTTGGAGGCATGCATGCGAGCTAAAACTTCATCTTCATTCTCCCAATTTTTAAGCTCTTCTTCCCACTTAAGAAGTATTTGTTCATCATCATCTGAAGATGATGAAGATCGCAAATGGGATGAACCTTCTCCATAGTTCATTTTTCTTAGAAGAAAAGAATTGTTTTGAATATATCATTGACTATCTTAAAAGGGCGTTTATATAGCTCGCCAGCATTGGATGCCTTCTCCCAAGCATTGGATGTCTTCTCCCAAGCATTGGATGCCTTCTCCACTCAAGCCTCTGTCTTGTCTTTGTTGGGGTTGTGGCACACTTCCGGTCCTCTTATTTCTCACACCGGGTTTGCCCACGTGAGCTTAGAAGAATCGAAGTGTGATCCCCCTTCGACATCTCCGGGACCAATGACAGCGGGGGTCCGACGATCGTCGAACCCAGCCCGACGTCGAACGTCGAACCCAGCTCGACGTCCGATGCGCCGAACCCAGCTCGACGTTCGGCGAGCTCGACGATCGTCGACCGTCGTTCGACGTTCGGCCGAGCTCGACGATCGTCGACCGCCGTTCGACGTTCGGTCGAGCTCGACGATCGGTCGAGCTCGACGATCGTCGACCGCCGTTCGACGTTCGGCCGAGCTCGACGATCTGTTATGCTGAAGCCTATTTAAGGCGTTTTCTCCCAAGCATTGGATGCCTTCTCCACTCAAGCCTCTGTCTTGTCTTGTCAATCCTGTCATCTCATAATTCGGAGCCTTGTTTTTTCCCAGCATTGGATGCCTTCTCCCAAGCATTGGATGTCTTCTCCACTCAAGCTTCTGTCTTGTCTTGTCAATCCTGTCATCTCATAATCCGGAGCCTTGTTTTTTCCCAGCATTGGATGCCTTCTCCCAAGCATTGGATGCCTTCTCCACTCAAGCTTCTGTCTTGTCTTGTCAATCCTGTCATCTCATAATCCGGAGCCTTGTTTTTTCCCAGCATTGGATGCCTTCTCCCAAACATTGGATGCCTTCTCCACTCAAACCTCTCTTTTTCATAAGTACCCATTCTAGCACTCTCTATAAGTACCCATTGCAGAAGTCAAGTTCTCATCACTCTATCCCCAAAACCAAGAACTCTCTAATTTCTTTCCTCGTCATCATGTCATCTATTCGTGGCCAAGCATTCTCCCCAAAAGAAGATCAAGCACTATGTTATGCTTGGCTTGAGGTTTCGGAAGACCCCGTTATGGGGAGTAATCAGAAAGAACAAAGAATGTGGGAAAGAATTTCAACCATCTTTCACAATACAAGACCTCAAACTTGCGTTGGACAGAGAACCCCCAAATCTCTTTCTTGTCGTTGGTCCCTTTTGGCAAGTAAAACAAGCAAATTCCGAGGATGTATTCGGCAGATAGAGCAACGAAACCCCAGCGGTGCTTCTGAACTTGATATTGTAAGTATTTTTTAGAATTTAAATTGATAGATATCTTAAATAATGTGTGGTTAAAGTAATTTTTTTGTAGCTCAATGAAGCCAAAATGTTATATGCCTCTGATTCAAAAGAGAAGAAAGGCTTCATGTTTGAGCATGTTTGGCATATCTTAAAAAACACAGAGAAGTGGATGGAAACGTCAGGGTCTACAAAAAATAAGAACTCTCCAAATATTGACATGTCACAAACATTAAGTTCTAACACTCCCAGTCAAGGGAGAGGAATAGACTTAAATTCAGATAACAATAACATGAATCTTGGTAGTACTGGGGATGAAGAATCTCCAATCTCAACTTCCAATAAACGACCAACTGGGAGAAAGCAAGAAAAGGAGAGGAGGAGATAATTGAGTGGTAAGGGTTATGATATTGAGACTCATACTAAAAAAACAAAGAAATCTTAGAGGTTTTAAAGAGAGGGCAAGAACAACGAGCAAACGATATGTCTGCTATCCAAGAACTGATGAGAATGAAAGCAGAAAATCAAAAAAGAAAACTAGATCTGCAGAGCGCTAAACAAGATCACGATATCATGATGATAGATTTGGATAGCATCAAAGGAACTCCAGAACGACAATATTTTGGACAAAAAAAACAAGAAATTATGAATAGAAATATTATAAAACCATTATTTGGAGGATCTTCATCACTCGAAGGAACTGAATATGGAGGTGGCGTATACGGAGGTAGTGGTTACGGTGGAAGCCAATATAGAGGAAGCCAATATAGAGCACCTCAATTTGTAGGAGGTCAACTTGGAGGAAGCCAGTGTGGAGGAAGCCAATATGGAGAAGATCGACATGGAGGACCTCAATATGGAGGGCCTCAATTTGGAGGACCTCCATTTAGAGGAGGTCAACATGAAGGAAGTCAGTACGGAGGAAGCCAGTATGAAAGAGACCGACATGGAGGACCTCCATTTGGAGGGCCTCAATTTAGAGGACCTCCATTTGGAGGAAATCAGTACCGAGAAAACCAGTACGACGGAAGCCAATTTGAAGGACATCAGTTCGGAGGAGACCAGCAGGGAGGAAGTCAGTATGGAGGAAGCGACTACAACATACCAAGGTATGGAGGAGAACAACAGAGGGATAGCGCACGCGGAAATCGTATCGAACCCAGTGATGACCTCCCAGATTTTTAGTTTAAATTTCAAATGTAATATTTTAATTTTGAAATATGTAATGCTTATTTTATTTTTATAATGTAATGCTTATTTTAATTTGGCAAGCTAATTATTATTATTTATATAAATTATTATTTATATTAATTATTAATTATAATAAATAAAAATATGAAAAAAAAACGTGGAGCTGAGCTCGACGTTCGTCGAGCTCAGCTCGGGAAAAACGTCGAGCTCAGCTCCACGTTTTCGTCCAGCTGAGCTCGACGTTTACGTCGAGCTCAGCTCTACGTAAACGTCGAGCTGAGCTCGACGTTACGTGGAGCTCAGCTCGACGTTTTTATTTAAATATAAATTTTTTATTTTTTATTTTAATTATTATATATATTTATTTATACATATAAATATGTAATTTATATAAATATATTTTGGCATTAATAAATGTATATTTATTTATACACATAATATTAAAAAATTCAATGTTCTTTAAATATGGAGAACATGGTTGGAGTTGGTTCTCCATGTTCTCCATATTTGAAGAACATAGTACCACTGCATCTGCAAATATGGAGATCTCACGTTGGAGATGCTCTTAATAGCACACGAATCTCGCCGCTCCTCACGTTTTGTGTCCCGCCGCCTGGATGAAGAAGAGAGAAGAGGCCGTTCGTCCTCGAACGCAAGGAGAGGAACTTTTTCTACCATCGATCGGAGAAGGCCGCGATCAAGAAAAGGAAGGTCTCGTCTGCCTCCGCCGTTCGCGCTTTCCGATTGCTTTCCCGTCGCCATTTCTTGATCGATAAGATGGGCTCGCTGCTTCTTTGCCGATCAGAAGAAAGAAGAAAAGATTTAGGCTGTCGCTGCTTGCAAAAGATCATGCAGGAGGAAGAAAGAAGGCAAGGTATCATCCCGTCGAGGATAGCGAACCTATTTCCGGCGCTCTCGTCTCCTTCTTCGTCGTTTTTCGCGAGGTTCTTCTTCAGACCTGCGATCTCATCGCGTACAGTCGCCACTGCTCTCGATCGGAAAAGGGATTAGGTTTCTTGTCTCCGAATCTTGTCTTCTCTCGCCGGATCTTGTCTGGCCAGAGCCCCGGTGATACGACCCAACTGGGCTACCAGGCTGCTCGCAGGGCCATCTAACCCAGGATCCATAGCTGGCCCCAGCCGGTCGTATCAGGTCCGCGGACCATACACCCCAACCCTTCTCCCCGCAGGCCACAGGCTGCTCACAAGGCCCAGGCCCAGGATCCATAACTGTGCCCGGGAGGCGGGTTGTTGGGGAGAGGGCTCGATCCCTGGCCCCCCTAGATAAGAGGCGCTTCCGCGGATTCTCATCACCAACTGAGCTCATACGGACTGAGGCAGCACACAACTCTTGGGTTGACTTCTTCGATTTCAAGGAGCTCTATCCGGACTACCACCTTGGGGACAAGTTGGTTCTTGATGGGGCGGAGAATGTTACGCCCCCGCTACGCTTTACGGGTCGTCATTATGTTCGGAGGAGCACCTCGGGGGCTTCTTCTTCCAAGACATAGAGCTTTCGCTCTTGCCTGAGAACAATTCTCAGGTTCATGTACCAGTCCATGTAGTTGGTCCCACTGAGCTTATCCTTCTCAAGGATGGCTCTCAGAGACAGAGTGGAGTGTGAACCACTTGTCATGGAATTCTATAAGAATTCATGCAGAATAATATTAGTACCAAAATTTCAAAATACAATTTATTTTAATTTGGACTTCAATTAAAAACTCCCACTCTTTTTATTCGAAATGATAGCCCTCACTATCAATTCGGAGAGTTCATGCGAGCTACTCTCTTAGTGGACAAGATCCGTATTTCACCAACACAATGAGTCAGTTTTGGCTTTTCTCTCACGATGTGGTTATTTAGGTAGGCAACACTTGCCAATTGCATCCTCATGCAATTCTTGTATGGTTGGTGAATAACTCCTTATTCGCATCCATCATATGGTTCATGCCAACCCTAAGCCTCTAGGCACTCAACCTTTGAGGTCACCTAGTTAAGTTAGACCCGATGTCGACAGTGGGATATCACAATTATCCGCTCGCACCCTTACCAAGATAGATTAATGCACCTTGTTTTGGCAAGCTCACACTTCATCGATCGAGGCAGGAAGAGTGTCATCCATCGGAAGGCATCCGAACACTTAATATTTGATGAAGGGAATTTTTGATAATAGGTTAACAATTAACCATGATCAACATTTGATCAATGTGCACATCCATAGAAAAACACTTTTCTAAAAACCACATGCATCCCTTATGTGCACAACATGATACTATCAATATTTGATGGAAGAAAGGGCTAAATCTGAACATCCGGACTCTTCCAAATCTTCAGATTTACATGCATTGGACAAAGGCAAAGGCAACTCGACTTAAAGCAGTAGACAAGCTCATCTCTCCATGTTGGATTCAAAATCCAAAACAATACACGGGTTCATTAACCACTCGAGGGATGGTTACTGCTAAGGAGACAACGATTTCTAACAATTAGAAATTACCACGAAATCCCAGACGTTCCTGGCGGGGTTCCAAGGGGCCGCGCCCCTGGCGGGGTCTTAGAGGCAGAGCCCCTAACGGGGTCGAAGGGGCAGCGCCCCTGGCGGTGGTGCAAAATCACCACCGATTTCCCTTGAAAAATCATCAACAATTGATGTTCCAGGATTAAATCTAGACATTTAGAACAATTCTAAATTCCTAGGTTTACACGTACTGGAATAACCTAACTTCCAATACAACAATCATGGCCGAAACCTCCCTCTGATATCACTGTTGGGTTTTCTAGGAGGGTGGCACAACACTTGTGCACGCAGCGGAAGTAATAAAATCAAGAACAACCCAAAAGAGATTTGGGATCGGGCCATGAATGTTGAATCAAGAAGTTAACAAACAACTAGGTAAAAATTACCTTTCCGGTGTTGAGTCACAACTCAACAAAGATGCTCCAATGTATGAGTCCTTGTCGGTGGCGAGTTCCACGTAGAATAGCGTCTACATCTCTGCAGAAATCCACACGAGCGGGAGAACACCAAGCTTCGTCGCACGAAAGATCGGGAAGGAGATCGACTGCACCTTGCACTTCCATGGACTGCTAGGTCCGTGCCAGGAATAGCAATACCGGCGACTATCCCCGGAGAGGAGGTCAGCAGAACAAGCGAGGCGGCGGAACGCTTCCGTCCGGCGGGGTTCGGGAACGGCGGATCGGCTGAACGGCGAAACACTTCCGTCGGGTTCGATTCGGCCGTAGGAGAAATCACACACACATCCCAAAAACCCTAAGTCTTAATTTATACCAAAGGTATAAACAGACCTAAGGGTATCGCTATCCGCAGACCACCGAAATTAGGGTTTCTGGATTAGTTCGGCGAGAATCAGATCCAGGTTCGGCGAGAATCAGCAGACAGAATCGGCGAGAATCAGCAGACAGAATCGACGAGAATCAGCAGACAAAATCGGCGAGAATCAGCAGACAGAATCGGCGAGAATCAGCAGACAGAATCGTCGAGAATCGAGTTTGCCTTTAGTCGGCGAGTAATACTCGACGACTCTCGGCGACTCTCGGCGAATGTGCCTTAGTCGGCGAGTCATACTCGACGACTCTCAACGAATGTGCCTTAGTCGGCGAGTCATACTCGACGACTCTCGACGACTCTCGACGAATGTGCCTTAGTCGGCGAGTCATACTCGACGACTCTCGACGACTCTCGATGAATGTGCCTTAGTCGGCGAGTCATACTCGACGACTCTCGACGAACCATTCTCGACGATACTTGACGAACCACCTTGGCAACAATTGCCGGACCCCATTCTGTATGGTGATTGGTAACCTTTACCAACACAGTCAATCTTCCAACTTCTCCACATGCTCTTATGTGCGACCCTGCAGGCTCATATCGCGTTGGCAGTGAGATTACATGTTTGACCACTTCTAGATCACCATGGTAACTCCAACATACTAAAGACCAACTTGGCACAAGCACAAAACCGAATGCGAGTCATGGCGGATAAGAAGCGGCGGGAGAGGAACTTGGTGGTGGGTTCATGGGTGTATGTTCGCCTCCAACCCTACAAGCAAACAAGTCTCCGAGCGCATGGGTTTCACAAATTGTCCCCAAGGTTTTTTGGTCCTTTTGGGGTCGTGGAATGCATCGGACCGGTGGCCTATAAATTGGAGTTACCGGCCGACGCCAAAATACATCATACTTTTCACATTTCTCAACTTCGGGAACATGTCGGAGGCAACCCGTTCCAACCAATCCCGCTACCGACTGTCTCCAACGCGGAGGGAAATCTGATGGTGGAACCACAAGGCATCCTGAACCGCCACATCGCTCCATTCTGCGGTCGTGTGGTGACGCAAGTTCTTGTGCAGTGGGTTAACGGCACCAAAGAGGAGGCAACATGGGAGGAGCTGGAATCTTTCAAGAGGCGATACCCGCACTTTAGTATTCCTTGAGGACAAGGAAGTTGTGGGGGGAATGCATTGTTATGATCTTTTATTTGCGCGTATTTTGGGAGGGGTATTTCTGTAATTGGCTTGGCTACGGTTCATATAAGTAGCCGGCTGTGTTAGGGTTGGGTTTTTTATCGTAAAACTTGTTGGATGTTTGTGTACCGGCGGCTGAATCGGGAAGCTTTCCCCTCGCCGTGAAGAACACCTCTCGTAGCCCTGCTCTCAGGTGATCTTGTATCCTTGTGTTTATTTCTGTTGGTGTGGAGATTCATATGCTAGCTGGTGTTTCTTGTTGCATGTGAGTTGGTTGTTCCTCTTTGCCCCTTTTGATCATAACAACAAACCATACAAAGTCATTCACAACCCGGTTCAACGGAGAACCGGCTAGTTAATAAGTGCAAAAGACCAATCTACCCCCAACAAGCATAAATATTACATGACCCTGCTTAACAGCACACGAATCTCACCGCTCCTCACGTTTTGTGTCCCGCCGCCTGGATGAAGAAGAGAGAAGAGGCCGTTCGTCCTCGAACGCAAGGAGAGGAACTTTTTCTACCATCGATCGGAGAAGGCCGCGATCAAGAAAAGGAAGGTCTCGTCTGCCTCCGCCGTTCGCGCTTTCCGATTGCTTTCCCGTCGCCATTTCTTGATCGATAAGATGGGCTCGCTGCTTCTTTGCCGATCAGAAGAAAGAAGAAAAGATTTAGGCTGTCGCTGCTTGCAAAAGATCATGCAGGAGGAAGAAAGAAGGCAAGGTATCATCCCGTCGAGGATAGCGAACCTATTTCCGGCGCTCTCGTCTCCTTCTTCGTCGTTTTTCGCGAGGTTCTTCTTCAGACCTGCGATCTCATCGCGTACAGTCGCCACTGCTCTCGATCGGAAAAGGGATTAGGTTTCTTGTCTCCGAATCTTGTCTTCTCTCGCCGGATCTTGACTGGCCAGAGCCCCGGCTGTGGATCGGCCTCATCTTCAGATCTATTGTTTGATCGGGAACTTAGATCGATCCCGTTTTTCCAGATCTTGTTCTTCTGTCTCATTCTGAAGATCTAGCTTGAGGCAGCCCTCTTGATCGCAGTGGCCGCTGATCTCCTACACAGATCTTGATCTCGCCGCTTGCAGGACTTGGGTTGTCACCGGGAAAACAGTCCAGATCCATCTATCGCTGATCAAGCTTTTTGATCCTCCGTTTTGGATTTTCTTAGATCAGAATTTGTGTTCCGGGAGGAAGAAATTTGTGAAGGTTTTAACATCCACTGCCCTCCCTAATTCAGCAAAGTGAATTCGGACTGTCCAGAACTAGAGGAATCTCCGTTCTGGCTTTTTGGTTTTCTATTGATCGGATCCAGCCTTTTGGCTACTTTTCTTAGCCGGACAGGAGTTCTCGTCTCCTTTGCCCACCTGGAGGAGGAACCCAATTTCTGGATTTCAGGGGGCGACATACATAGATTGCCCCAAGAAACATTGCTTTCTTTTCAAAATGCCAGACCCATTCAGATCTCGATCTCTGACATGCTTGTTGCGGGCAAAGTAGACTTTTTGACTTCTATCATCACCATAAGGTTGTTCTGTGCTGCGCGAAAAAGGAGGAGCAAACAAATCATTGGATTGGATCTAAAGAGGATTGAATTGACTCTACTCGGATCAGGTGATATTTTTTTAGTTTTCATTTTCTATTTTTAAATGTTGAAACGTAGCACCTATGTTGCAGTAAAATTACAGTCTTTTAATCCAATTGAATTCCATGAGTGCAAACTCCACGTTCAACTTTGCTTGAAAATTAGGAGATTTACCTCACAGTGTTCAACAATTTCGCCATCATCCGAGAGGATGTAGACGAATATCTGTGGAGCAAAGACGAAGATTTTTTGTAGGGATTATCTTTTGAATTTCCTGAATTCTCGTCTTACAATGACCTTAAGCAAACGGTCTCACCTTCAAGTCTGAAATGAACAAACTGAAGAAAAAAGAGAAAGCCCACAGAATACTGCAACATGCTAGTCTTCTGAGTGCTGACTAGACAACGATGCTATCCGTCATGTAACTAATTACAAGAATTTTTTATCTAAGGTCATAATAGTTATGAAAAAGGTGGAGAACTGATGTGACCCGGAACCTAGGGCTGTAGTTTTGAAAATAATAATTGTGTGATCTTTAAAATAATTTGGTGCGAGGGAAGTTGGCGGGCTATTTTGAACGAATAAAATGACCCTAAGCGTCGCACACGAACGTAAACGCTATCGCACGAACATACAACGTCATGAAACTAAATTCCACAAGCACAAAATACTAATGTAGCATTCACGTGTTGGAGAATAACGATAATTAGGAAATGCGATTAACCGGGCAAGCTCTAAATAATTAACTTTTCATTTAAATATTAAACACAAAATAAAGACTGTGGTGGGGAGCGAGGAGGTAGGGAGGTATACCGAGGGTAGGGGTGTAGCAGTGGCTGGAAGCTTGATGGGTTTGCTGGAGGTAATAGATGGAGCAAGGAAGGTGTCGTTGCTGGCTGTAAACAAGGAGAGCAGGCTGGAAGCTAGGAGAAGTGTCAGAGGCACACTGAATCCACCGGAGGAGGAAGTTGTGGCCGACGACAGTGCCCTAGGAGGGCTCTGGCGAGCTCAACAGCGACTGGAGCAGCTTCAGGCAGTGAAAACGACGGCGGACGGAGCTTCAGGAGATAACCTCGTCGGGGAAGATGTACACAGGAGGTGTGGGCTTCAGGCAGTAGAAGCGGAGGCCGGTGCAGCTGTGCGCTAGAGACGGCGGTGAACTTCGGTGTGATTTCCTCCAGGAAAGTTGTCAATCCTCTAGGAATCGGCCTGAGGAGGCGTCGACTGACCTTGGTGGAGCTTCAGGAGTCAGCGGCGAAGGCTGGCGAGCGGAACTGGCGGTGTCGCTTCCGTCGAGTAGGAATAGTGAGGAGTTTGGCAGCGCTGGAGAAGAATCGGATGAAACCTCACGGTTCATTCAATTCATTCCAGCCGCTGCTTAGTAAAGGGGGGGGAGATTGCTTTGTATAATAGGTGGAGGTTAGGGTTTGGAGGAAAGGAAATGGGCTCAAACTAGGTGGGCCTCTTTTTGGGCTGGCAGGCTTAATTTTAGGGTGGGCTGATTTTGAAATCAAAATAAAGATTATAATGAATAGATAATTATTATAAACTTGTTCTAAGCTAATCTACCTCCTAAAATATCGGATCTATACATTTAGGGACTCGTTGACCGGTCACACAACGAGCCAAAACAAAAATGCGCGAACAATATGCGCATACAAAATACACAAAAAGCGCTAATACATGCACAATACAATTCCTGCTGATAGTGCACGAATTCCCTCCTCGATCGACGTTTGAATCTTCTACTTGCAGGTTATATCGAGTCTCGTCGGGGTCGAGCTCTTTCAACCCCGAGAGAATTGATGCAACCCGCGTCACGTCGTTTTTATTATTTTTATCGCACATGTCTTTTATTATTGTAGCGCACGTTTTTGCGCAATTTTTTAGATTATTGTGTAACGTAGGGTTGTATTATGCATGTATTAGCGCTTTTTGTGTATTTTGTATGCGCATATTGTTCGCGCATTTTTGTTTTGGCTCGTTGTGTGACCGGTCAACGAGTCCCTAAATGTATAGATCCGATATTTTAGGAGGTAGATTAGCTTAGAACAAGTTTATAATAATTATCTATTCATTATAATCTTTATTTTGATTTCAAAATCAGCCCACCCTAAAATTAAGCCTGCCAGCCCAAAAAGAGGCCCACCTAGTTTGAGCCCATTTCCTTTCCTCCAAACCCTAACCTCCACCTATTATACAAAGCAATCTCCCCCCCCCCCTTTACTAAGCAGCGGCTGGAATGAATTGAATGAACCGTGAGGTTTCATCCGATTCTTCTCCAGCGCTGCCAAACTCCTCACTATTCCTACTCGACGGAAGCGACACCGCCAGTTCCGCTCGCCAGCCTTCGCCGCTGACTCCTGAAGCTCCACCAAGGTCAGTCGACGCCTCCTCAGGCCGATTCCTAGAGGATTGACAACTTTCCTGGAGGAAATCACACCGAAGTTCACCGCCGTCTCTAGCGCACAGCTGCACCGGCCTCCGCTTCTACTGCCTGAAGCCCACACCTCCTGTGTACATCTTCCCCGACGAGGTTATCTCCTGAAGCTCCGTCCGCCGTCGTTTTCACTGCCTGAAGCTGCTCCAGTCGCTGTTGAGCTCGCCAGAGCCCTCCTAGGGCACTGTCGTCGGCCACAACTTCCTCCTCCGGTGGATTCAGTGTGCCTCTGACACTTCTCCTAGCTTCCAGCCTGCTCTCCTTGTTTACAGCCAGCAACGACACCTTCCTTGCTCCATCTATTACCTCCAGCAAACCCATCAAGCTTCCAGCCACTGCTACACCCCTACCCTCGGTATACCTCCCTACCTCCTCGCTCCCCCCACAGTCTTTATTTTGTGTTTAATATTTAAATGAAAAGTTAATTATTTAGAGCTTGCCCGGTTAATCGCATTTCCTAATTATCGTTATTCTCCAACACGTGAATGCTACATTAGTATTTTGTGCTTGTGGAATTTAGTTTCATGACGTTGTATGTTCGTGCGATAGCGTTTACGTTCGTGTGCGACGCTTAGGGTCATTTTATTCGTTCAAAATAGCCCGCCAACTTCCCTCGCACCAAATTATTTTAAAGATCACACAATTATTATTTTCAAAACTACAGCCCTAGGTTCCGGGTCACATCAGTTCTCCACCTTTTTCATAACTATTATGACCTTAGATAAAAAATTCTTGTAATTAGTTACATGACGGATAGCATCGTTGTCTAGTCAGCACTCAGAAGACTAGCATGTTGCAGTATTCTGTGGGCTTTCTCTTTTTTCTTCAGTTTGTTCATTTCAGACTTGAAGGTGAGACCGTTTGCTTAAGGTCATTGTAAGACGAGAATTCAGGAAATTCAAAAGATAATCCCTACAAAAAATCTTCGTCTTTGCTCCACAGATATTCGTCTACATCCTCTCGGATGATGGCGAAATTGTTGAACACTGTGAGGTAAATCTCCTAATTTTCAAGCAAAGTTGAACGTGGAGTTTGCACTCATGGAATTCAATTGGATTAAAAGACTGTAATTTTACTGCAACATAGGTGCTACGTTTCAACATTTAAAAATAGAAAATGAAAACTAAAAAAATATCACCTGATCCGAGTAGAGTCAATTCAATCCTCTTTAGATCCAATCCAATGATTTGTTTGCTCCTCCTTTTTCGCGCAGCACAGAACAACCTTATGGTGATGATAGAAGTCAAAAAGTCTACTTTGCCCGCAACAAGCATGTCAGAGATCGAGATCTGAATGGGTCTGGCATTTTGAAAAGAAAGCAATGTTTCTTGGGGCAATCTATGTATGTCGCCCCCTGAAATCCAGAAATTGGGTTCCTCCTCCAGGTGGGCAAAGGAGACGAGAACTCCTGTCCGGCTAAGAAAAGTAGCCAAAAGGCTGGATCCGATCAATAGAAAACCAAAAAGCCAGAACGGAGATTCCTCTAGTTCTGGACAGTCCGAATTCACTTTGCTGAATTAGGGAGGGCAGTGGATGTTAAAACCTTCACAAATTTCTTCCTCCCGGAACACAAATTCTGATCTAAGAAAATCCAAAACGGAGGATCAAAAAGCTTGATCAGCGATAGATGGATCTGGACTGTTTTCCCGGTGACAACCCAAGTCCTGCAAGCGGCGAGATCAAGATCTGTGTAGGAGATCAGCGGCCACTGCGATCAAGAGGGCTGCCTCAAGCTAGATCTTCAGAATGAGACAGAAGAACAAGATCTGGAAAAACGGGATCGATCTAAGTTCCCGATCAAACAATAGATCTGAAGATGAGGCCGATCCACAGCCGGGGCTCTGGCCAGTCAAGATCCGGCGAGAGAAGACAAGATTCGGAGACAAGAAACCTAATCCCTTTTCCGATCGAGAGCGGAGGCGACTGTACGCGATGAGATCGCAGGTCTGAAGAAGAACCTCGCGAAAAACGACGAAGAAGGAGACGAGAGCGCCGGAAATAGGTTCGCTATCCTCGACGGGATGATACCTTGCCTTCTTTCTTCCTCCTGCATGATCTTTTGCAAGCAGCGACAGCCTAAATCTTTTCTTCTTTCTTCCGATCGGCAAAGAAGCAGCGAGCCTATCTTATCGATCAAGAAATGGCGACGGGAAAGCAATCGGAAAGCGCGAACGGCGGAGGCAGACGAGAC
This sequence comes from Platanthera zijinensis, assembly GCA_039513925.1. Classification (NCBI taxonomy): domain Eukaryota; kingdom Viridiplantae; phylum Streptophyta; class Magnoliopsida; order Asparagales; family Orchidaceae; genus Platanthera; species Platanthera zijinensis. Next base: position 125,650,500 of record CM077098.1, read on the forward strand.
CTTCCTTTTCTTGATCGCGGCCTTCTCCGATCGATGGTAGAAAAAGTTCCTCTCCTTGCGTTCGAGGACGAACGGCCTCTTCTCTCTTCTTCATCCAGGCGGCGGGACACAAAACGTGAGGAGCGGCGAGATTCGTGTGCTGTTAAGCAGGGTCATGTAATATTTATGCTTGTTGGGGTAGATTGGTCTTTTGCACTTATTAACTAGCCGGTTCTCCGTTGAACCGGGTTGTGAATGACTTTGTATGGTTTGTTGTTATGATCAAAAGGGGCAAAGAGGAACAACCAACTCACATGCAACAAGAAACACCAGCTAGCATATGAATCTCCACACCAACAGAAATAAACACAAGGATACAAGATCACCTGAGAGCAGGGCTACGAGAGGTGTTCTTCACGGCGAGGGGAAAGCTTCCCGATTCAGCCGCCGGTACACAAACATCCAACAAGTTTTACGATAAAAAACCCAACCCTAACACAGCCGGCTACTTATATGAACCGTAGCCAAGCCAATTACAGAAATACCCCTCCCAAAATACGCGCAAATAAAAGATCATAACAATGCATTCCCCCCACAACTTCCTTGTCCTCAAGGAATACTAAAGTGCGGGTATCGCCTCTTGAAAGATTCCAGCTCCTCCCATGTTGCCTCCTCTTTGGTGCCGTTAACCCACTGCACAAGAACTTGCGTCACCACACGACCGCAGAATGGAGCGATGTGGCGGTTCAGGATGCCTTGTGGTTCCACCATCAGATTTCCCTCCGCGTTGGAGACAGTCGGTAGCGGGATTGGTTGGAACGGGTTGCCTCCGACATGTTCCCGAAGTTGAGAAATGTGAAAAGTATGATGTATTTTGGCGTCGGCCGGTAACTCCAATTTATAGGCCACCGGTCCGATGCATTCCACGACCCCAAAAGGACCAAAAAACCTTGGGGACAATTTGTGAAACCCATGCGCTCGGAGACTTGTTTGCTTGTAGGGTTGGAGGCGAACATACACCCATGAACCCACCACCAAGTTCCTCTCCCGCCGCTTCTTATCCGCCATGACTCGCATTCGGTTTTGTGCTTGTGCCAAGTTGGTCTTTAGTATGTTGGAGTTACCATGGTGATCTAGAAGTGGTCAAACATGTAATCTCACTGCCAACGCGATATGAGCCTGCAGGGTCGCACATAAGAGCATGTGGAGAAGTTGGAAGATTGACTGTGTTGGTAAAGGTTACCAATCACCATACAGAATGGGGTCCGGCAATTGTTGCCAAGGTGGTTCGTCAAGTATCGTCGAGAATGGTTCGTCGAGAGTCGTCGAGTATGACTCGCCGACTAAGGCACATTCATCGAGAGTCGTCGAGAGTCGTCGAGTATGACTCGCCGACTAAGGCACATTCGTCGAGAGTCGTCGAGAGTCGTCGAGTATGACTCGCCGACTAAGGCACATTCGTTGAGAGTCGTCGAGTATGACTCGCCGACTAAGGCACATTCGCCGAGAGTCGCCGAGAGTCGTCGAGTATTACTCGCCGACTAAAGGCAAACTCGATTCTCGACGATTCTGTCTGCTGATTCTCGCCGATTCTGTCTGCTGATTCTCGCCGATTTTGTCTGCTGATTCTCGTCGATTCTGTCTGCTGATTCTCGCCGATTCTGTCTGCTGATTCTCGCCGAACCTGGATCTGATTCTCGCCGAACTAATCCAGAAACCCTAATTTCGGTGGTCTGCGGATAGCGATACCCTTAGGTCTGTTTATACCTTTGGTATAAATTAAGACTTAGGGTTTTTGGGATGTGTGTGTGATTTCTCCTACGGCCGAATCGAACCCGACGGAAGTGTTTCGCCGTTCAGCCGATCCGCCGTTCCCGAACCCCGCCGGACGGAAGCGTTCCGCCGCCTCGCTTGTTCTGCTGACCTCCTCTCCGGGGATAGTCGCCGGTATTGCTATTCCTGGCACGGACCTAGCAGTCCATGGAAGTGCAAGGTGCAGTCGATCTCCTTCCCGATCTTTCGTGCGACGAAGCTTGGTGTTCTCCCGCTCGTGTGGATTTCTGCAGAGATGTAGACGCTATTCTACGTGGAACTCGCCACCGACAAGGACTCATACATTGGAGCATCTTTGTTGAGTTGTGACTCAACACCGGAAAGGTAATTTTTACCTAGTTGTTTGTTAACTTCTTGATTCAACATTCATGGCCCGATCCCAAATCTCTTTTGGGTTGTTCTTGATTTTATTACTTCCGCTGCGTGCACAAGTGTTGTGCCACCCTCCTAGAAAACCCAACAGTGATATCAGAGGGAGGTTTCGGCCATGATTGTTGTATTGGAAGTTAGGTTATTCCAGTACGTGTAAACCTAGGAATTTAGAATTGTTCTAAATGTCTAGATTTAATCCTGGAACATCAATTGTTGATGATTTTTCAAGGGAAATCGGTGGTGATTTTGCACCACCGCCAGGGGCGCTGCCCCTTCGACCCCGTTAGGGGCTCTGCCTCTAAGACCCCGCCAGGGGCGCGGCCCCTTGGAACCCCGCCAGGAACGTCTGGGATTTCGTGGTAATTTCTAATTGTTAGAAATCGTTGTCTCCTTAGCAGTAACCATCCCTCGAGTGGTTAATGAACCCGTGTATTGTTTTGGATTTTGAATCCAACATGGAGAGATGAGCTTGTCTACTGCTTTAAGTCGAGTTGCCTTTGCCTTTGTCCAATGCATGTAAATCTGAAGATTTGGAAGAGTCCGGATGTTCAGATTTAGCCCTTTCTTCCATCAAATATTGATAGTATCATGTTGTGCACATAAGGGATGCATGTGGTTTTTAGAAAAGTGTTTTTCTATGGATGTGCACATTGATCAAATGTTGATCATGGTTAATTGTTAACCTATTATCAAAAATTCCCTTCATCAAATATTAAGTGTTCGGATGCCTTCCGATGGATGACACTCTTCCTGCCTCGATCGATGAAGTGTGAGCTTGCCAAAACAAGGTGCATTAATCTATCTTGGTAAGGGTGCGAGCGGATAATTGTGATATCCCACTGTCGACATCGGGTCTAACTTAACTAGGTGACCTCAAAGGTTGAGTGCCTAGAGGCTTAGGGTTGGCATGAACCATATGATGGATGCGAATAAGGAGTTATTCACCAACCATACAAGAATTGCATGAGGATGCAATTGGCAAGTGTTGCCTACCTAAATAACCACATCGTGAGAGAAAAGCCAAAACTGACTCATTGTGTTGGTGAAATACGGATCTTGTCCACTAAGAGAGTAGCTCGCATGAACTCTCCGAATTGATAGTGAGGGCTATCATTTCGAATAAAAAGAGTGGGAGTTTTTAATTGAAGTCCAAATTAAAATAAATTGTATTTTGAAATTTTGGTACTAATATTATTCTGCATGAATTCTTATAGAATTCCATGACAAGTGGTTCACACTCCACTCTGTCTCTGAGAGCCATCCTTGAGAAGGATAAGCTCAGTGGGACCAACTACATGGACTGGTACATGAACCTGAGAATTGTTCTCAGGCAAGAGCGAAAGCTCTATGTCTTGGAAGAAGAAGCCCCCGAGGTGCTCCTCCGAACATAATGACGACCCGTAAAGCGTAGCGGGGGCGTAACATTCTCCGCCCCATCAAGAACCAACTTGTCCCCAAGGTGGTAGTCCGGATAGAGCTCCTTGAAATCGAAGAAGTCAACCCAAGAGTTGTGTGCTGCCTCAGTCCGTATGAGCTCAGTTGGTGATGAGAATCCGCGGAAGCGCCTCTTATCTAGGGGGGCCAGGGATCGAGCCCTCTCCCCAACAACCCGCCTCCCGGGCACAGTTATGGATCCTGGGCCTGGGCCTTGTGAGCAGCCTGTGGCCTGCGGGGAGAAGGGTTGGGGTGTATGGTCCGCGGACCTGATACGACCGGCTGGGGCCAGCTATGGATCCTGGGTTAGATGGCCCTGCGAGCAGCCTGGTAGCCCAGTTGGGTCGTATCACCGGGGCTCTGGCCAGACAAGATCCGGCGAGAGAAGACAAGATTCGGAGACAAGAAACCTAATCCCTTTTCCGATCGAGAGCAGTGGCGACTGTACGCGATGAGATCGCAGGTCTGAAGAAGAACCTCGCGAAAAACGACGAAGAAGGAGACGAGAGCGCCGGAAATAGGTTCGCTATCCTCGACGGGATGATACCTTGCCTTCTTTCTTCCTCCTGCATGATCTTTTGCAAGCAGCGACAGCCTAAATCTTTTCTTCTTTCTTCTGATCGGCAAAGAAGCAGCGAGCCCATCTTATCGATCAAGAAATGGCGACGGGAAAGCAATCGGAAAGCGCGAACGGCGGAGGCAGACGAGACCTTCCTTTTCTTGATCGCGGCCTTCTCCGATCGATGGTAGAAAAAGTTCCTCTCCTTGCGTTCGAGGACGAACGGCCTCTTCTCTCTTCTTCATCCAGGCGGCGGGACACAAAACGTGAGGAGCGGCGAGATTCGTGTGCTATTAAGAGCATCTCCAACGTGAGATCTCCATATTTGCAGATGCAGTGGTACTATGTTCTTCAAATATGGAGAACATGGAGAACCAACTCCAACCATGTTCTCCATATTTAAAGAACATTGAATTTTTTAATATTATGTGTATAAATAAATATACATTTATTAATGCCAAAATATATTTATATAAATTACATATTTATATGTATAAATAAATATATATAATAATTAAAATAAAAAATAAAAAATTTATATTTAAATAAAAACGTCGAGCTGAGCTCCACGTAACGTCGAGCTCAGCTCGACGTTTACGTAGAGCTGAGCTCGACGTAAACGTCGAGCTCAGCTGGACGAAAACGTGGAGCTGAGCTCGACGTTTTTCCCGAGCTGAGCTCGACGAACGTCGAGCTCAGCTCCACGTTTTTTTTCATATTTTTATTTATTATAATTAATAATTAATATAAATAATAATTTATATAAATAATAATAATTAGCTTGCCAAATTAAAATAAGCATTACATTATAAAAATAAAATAAGCATTACATATTTCAAAATTAAAATATTACATTTGAAATTTAAACTAAAAATCTAGGAGGTCATCACTGGGTTCGATACGATTTCCGCGCGCGCTATCCCCATGTTGTTCTCCTCCATACCTTGGTATGTTGTAGTCGCTTCCTCCATACTGACTTCCTCCCTGCTGGTCTCCTCCGAACTGATGTCCTTCAAATTGGCTTCCGTCGTACTGGTTTTCTCGGTACTGATTTCCTCCAAATGGAGGTCCTCTAAATTGAGGCCCTCCAAATGGAGGTCCTCCATGTCGGTCTCTTTCATACTGGCTTCCTCCGTACTGACTTCCTTCATGTTGACCTCCTCTAAATGGAGGTCCTCCAAATTGAGGCCCTCCATATCGAGGTCCTCCATGTCGATCTTCTCCATATTGGCTTCCTCCACACTGGCTTCCTCCAAGTTGACCTCCTACAAATTGAGGTGCTTTATATTGGCTTCCTCTATATTGGCTTCCACCGTAACCACTACCTCCGTATACGCCACCTCCATATTCAGTTCCTTCGAGTGATGAAGATCCTCCAAATAATGGTTTTATAATATTTCTATTCATAATTTCTTGTTTTTTTTGTCCAAAATATTGTCGTTCTGGAGTTCCTTTGATGCTATCCAAATCTATCATCATGATATCGTGATCTTGTTTAGCGCTCTGCAGATCTAGTTTTCTTTTTTGATTTTCTGCTTTCATTCTCATCAGTTCTTGGATAGCAGACATATCGTTTGCTCGTTGTTCTTGCCCTCTCTTTAAAACCTCTAAGATTTCTTTGTTTTTTTAGTATGAGTCTCAATATCATAACCCTTACCACTCAATTATCTCCTCCTCTCCTTTTCTTGCTTTCTCCCAGTTGGTCGTTTATTGGAAGTTGAGATTGGAGATTCTTCATCCCCAGTACTACCAAGATTCATGTTATTGTTATCTGAATTTAAGTCTATTCCTCTCCCTTGACTGGGAGTGTTAGAACTTAATGTTTGTGACATGTCAATATTTGGAGAGTTCTTATTTTTTGTAGACCCTGACGTTTCCATCCACTTCTCTGTGTTTTTTAAGATATGCCAAACATGCTCAAACATGAAGCCTTTCTTCTCTTTTGAATCAGAGGCATATAACATTTTGGCTTCATTGAGCTACAAAAAAATTACTTTAACCACACATTATTTAAGATATCTATCAATTTAAATTCTAAAAAATACTTACAATATCAAGTTCAGAAGCACCGCTGGGGTTTCGTTGCTCTATCTGCCGAATACATCCTCGGAATTTGCTTGTTTTACTTGCCAAAAGGGACCAACGACAAGAAAGAGATTTGGGGGTTCTCTGTCCAACGCAAGTTTGAGGTCTTGTATTGTGAAAGATGGTTGAAATTCTTTCCCACATTCTTTGTTCTTTCTGATTACTCCCCATAACGGGGTCTTCCGAAACCTCAAGCCAAGCATAACATAGTGCTTGATCTTCTTTTGGGAGAATGCTTGGCCACGAATAGATGACATGATGACGAGGAAAGAAATTAGAGAGTTCTTGGTTTTGGGGATAGAGTGATGAGAACTTGACTTCTGCAATGGGTACTTATAGAGAGTGCTAGAATGGGTACTTATGAAAAAGAGAGGCTTGAGTGGAGAAGGCATCCAATGTTTGGGAGAAGGCATCCAATGCTGGGAAAAAACAAGGCTCCGGATTATGAGATGACAGGATTGACAAGACAAGACAGAAGCTTGAGTGGAGAAGGCATCCAATGCTTGGGAGAAGGCATCCAATGCTGGGAAAAAACAAGGCTCCGGATTATGAGATGACAGGATTGACAAGACAAGACAGAAGCTTGAGTGGAGAAGGCATCCAATGCTTGGGAGAAGGCATCCAATGCTGGGAAAAAACAAGGCTCCGAATTATGAGATGACAGGATTGACAAGACAAGACAGAGGCTTGAGTGGAGAAGGCATCCAATGCTTGGGAGAAAACGCCTTAAATAGGCTTCAGCATAACAGATCGTCGAGCTCGGCCGAACGTCGAACGGCGGTCGACGATCGTCGAGCTCGACCGATCGTCGAGCTCGACCGAACGTCGAACGGCGGTCGACGATCGTCGAGCTCGGCCGAACGTCGAACGACGGTCGACGATCGTCGAGCTCGGCCGAACGTCGAGCTGGGTTCGGCGCATCGGACGTCGAGCTGGGTTCGACGTTCGACGTCGGGCTGGGTTCGACGATCGTCGGACCCCCGCTGTCATTGGTCCCGGAGATGTCGAAGGGGGATCACACTTCGATTCTTTTAAGCTCACGTGGGCAAACCCGGTGTGAGAAATAAGAGGACCGGAAGTGTGCCACAACCCCAACAAAGACAAGACAGAGGCTTGAGTGGAGAAGGCATCCAATGCTTGGGAGAAGACATCCAATGCTTGGGAGAAGGCATCCAATGCTGGCGAGCTATATAAACGCCCTTTTAAGATAGTCAATGATATATTCAAAACATTCTTTTCTTCTAAGAAAAATGAACTATGGAGAAGGTTCATCCCATTTGCGATCTTCATCATCTTCAGATGATGATGAACAAATACTTCTTAAGTGGGAAGAAGAGCTTAAAAATTGGGAGAATGAAGATGAAGTTTTAGCTCGCATGCATGCCTCCAACAATGCCATAATCACAGCTCAGCTTCAAGAAGATGCACGTCCGTGACGCAGAGGTTCAATACCTGGCCACGTGGTAATCAATCGGGGCAGGATTGAAGGCAACACTAGACTTTGGAATGATTACTTCTCCGAACACCCCACATATGGGGAAACTTTTTTCCGACGAAGATTTCGAATGCGAAAAAATCTTTTCCTTCGCATTGTTACTGAAGTGCAGGAGCACGACAATTTTTTTGTTCAAAAGAAGGATGGTGTTGGTAAGCCTGGATTATCAACAATACAAAAAATTACAGCAGCATTTCGTATGTTAGCATACGGAACATCAGCTGATAATTGCGATGAGTACATTCGAATTGGCGAGTCTACTGTGATTTTCCCTCCTTGCAAGCCTCGACAGCCAAGAAGTTTTAAAAACCGCGGCCCTCCCACGACAAAACACGTGCGTTAGAAATTAGGGTTCTCGCTCCTTCCGTTCCAAAGGACTGAAGGCGCTCCCTCTCGCAGACAGTGAATTCCTCGTCTCTTTTGTTCGACAATGCAGGAGGTTCTCTCGTCCCAATCGATCGACGGCGCAATGAATCCTTCCATTGTAGCGACCGGCGACAACACTCTCTTTGTTCAATAACGACAACTGACGCCTAGAAGCCAAAGCCGTCTCCTCCTCCAAAAACCCCCCATCGCCATCTTCTCTCTCTCTCTCTCTCGTGGAGACCCGTCGACCTCTCCCTCACTCACAACAACTTTTGACAGACTGGGTTTGGTCTCGATGCTCTGGACTGTCGTTTGGAGACTTCCTCCTATTTCTCCAAGCAAAGGTGAGGTCCCTGCATGTTCCCTCCCACATTTTTTAATCAATCCTTCCAGTCATAGGTTGATGCCCTCTACGTTTTCAAGTTTCATCGACTCTAATGGGGGGGGGGGACCGACTCTAATGGGGGGGGGGTCCATATGACGACCCTAATTCCTCCTCCTGCGAGTGTAAACCTGAATGGACCCCGATGTGGTCCTCATCAGAAAGTATGTACAGTGTTAAGGGCCATTTGTAAAAGTCCAAAAGGAAGTCTATTGTAGATTTTCCTCCTTGTATTTAGTCACACATCTCCGAATAAACTTCCTTTACTCTATATAAAAGGGGGAGTTCCTGCGTAATAATTAGATTTTTGGAAAAATAATTGATTTATATTTCAAATTCTCACATAGGAAACTCAAAATAACATATTTGTGTTTTGAGGAGAATAACCAAAGCATTTCTAATGTGAATTTTCACTATAGCTTTTGATCTCAGCATCTCTAAAGAAAGTAAAAATTTGTTAACTTCTTGAAAAAAGCAAACATCATTGAACAAACCAAGTTCTTACAGAAATCTGGTACTATAGATGAATAGCATGAAGAAGCTAATAAGTGATAAACTATGAAAACCGAATATTTAAAAATGCCTTTCGTATCGGCTCGAACGCATATAGGGGACAGGAAACGTTCGGAAAATTCACAAAAAGAGGATGGGACGTTTTATATCTAGACTTGTCAAAAACTAATCTCGATGTCATCATTTCCTCACGCTTCGTAGTCCTCTTCAACGTCGACGAGTTCTCATGCCTCTTGCTCTCTACGCCCTTGCTCCTCAAGCCTCCCGACGCCGACATTTCCTTCAACGTCGACGAGTTCTCATGCCTCTTGCTCTCTACGCCTTTGCTCCTCAAGCCTCCCGACGCCGACATTTCCTCATGCCTTCTGCTCCAAACTCCTCGAGGTCCCGACGGTACCTCCCAATTTTTTCATCATTCCAAGAAATATTTTTATTGTTGGCTCTCATTTCACTATTTTAGGTCTATGTAATGCTTTTAGTTTTCATTCATTCCATCATTTACAACATCTACAATATTTTCTTGGGCTCTTTTTCATTATTTCCAGTTTAAACGGGTTGTAAAATTACAAGTGATCAATTTATAGTTGTTTTACTACTATAGTTTACAAGTGATCAGGTTATAGCAATTTTTTAGATCTATAGATATTGCAGAAAGAAAAAAAATACAATCACATTATGCTGAAACAACCTCAAATTATAGCATTTTTTAGTTTTTTCTTTAAAAACGTAAAGACTCTCATTTCACTATTTTAGGTCTATGCAATTACTTCAATTTTCAACTTTTCATTGTAATACACAATTAGTTTATATATGTTTGTATGTTGGGTTAAGCTTTAGGGTAATTATAGATTATTAATCAATTTTTGTTTATGTAGGATGCTTGTATGTTGAGTCGAACATATATCTTCCATTTTATTTTTTTAATCAGTGAATTAACTTGCATAATATTATTTGTTGTTTAAATTAGATTTTATTTTGTGAAGCATTTTGCAATTATATGAATTATGAAATGCGAATGATATATAATATATATGTTATAGTCTTATAAATTCTCTCTTTATAATTCAAGATATGCACACTTCGTTTGTTTCCACATTAATTAATAATATATTTAAATAATTAATTTTTTTAAAAATGTTTCTTGTATCCAAGTTTTTTGAAAAAAATCATGTTTCACGTATCCGTATCGTATCCCGTCCCCGTGTTGCATAGGTGATAGGCAGACATGATAATGTGGGGTGAGGAGGTGCTGACGGAGAAAGTGGACATCTGGCAGTTCAAGAAAAGATTAATGTAACCAATAAGTGATACAAGTAGTCTGGGGTATGCTTAGGCTCCGTTTGTCATGGATTCTACAAAAGGCACCCCATCACTCTGCCACAGCCAAATGCAGGAAAACATTTGTGGTATGAAACGAGCTCAAAGAAATAGTGGCCCGTTACTTCACACTCCACTTGGTGGCCACCGCCGCCGCCTCAAAATAGGTAAGTATGACGATGACAATATGAGGGAATCAAACCAAGCCCAAGAAGAAGTCCTAAATGAGGTGTCAATCCATTTAAGTGATAAACTATCATAATAATTTGTAAATAAGAAAATAACTAATGCATGGGTTTAATCTTGACTAAAGAAAGATGTGAAATGTCTCCCTATCAATAAGAATTTAATTCAAATGACACAAAAAGTTAGACATGAACCTAAGAGATCGAAGATGATTCGAATCCGGTCATCATACCTAGAAATGACAATAAAAAATTACTTGAACACTGTTGGCATTGCAATCTGCATATGTGAATACAGGCAACGTCAACTTTTAAATCAGAGAATACGCACTAGAACCATATTCTTCGGACAATAGTTGCATTGAATTCATCACCTGTCATCACTTCCCACAATGCCTTTGCATTCCACAGGAGCAGCTAGTTTGACAGCATTGCCAGAATCATCCAAAACAGTGAGTTCTTTCAGATGAAGTCTCTAGGCAGTCTCCAGAACCTGATATTGTAATGAATTCATCATGGGACAAACACGTGTAAAAAGTCAAGTAAATGGATGTATAAGCAAAAGACAAGGGGAAAAGGATAATTAAGGAAAATAAAAAAGGCTAATATGACTAGAGATTATTCAAATAGATCTAATTTAATTTGTTTCACATCGCATCAACTGAATGATAAAATTTACCTTTTTTGTGCTACTTTTTAATTTTAAAGATGGCACCGAGTAATTTTTTTAATATACAAAACAAATAAAACTTGACCCCACTATGGTGGGATAAAGGCTTGAGTGTTGTTGTATACGAAACAAACAAATAAATGAGCTATTTTCACTTACAAAAAATCAACATTGTGGAAATTGACAAATGAAAGATGTATGAAACTCAATGGGGGGGATATTAATATTATTATTTATGGGTTTTGATTTCTTAACAGAATTACAAACTAATGACTTAATATATAAGTCAGACTGTTTAGATTTTTCATAAAATTGTGTTTAAGGAAAGAAGATGAAACTAAAGTCTAATTTTTATTGTCAGTTGGGGTAAAGTAAGATGAAAATCCAAGCTTCTGAATACAGGGTATGCTTTAAAATCCAACTTTGCCTTACAAAATTAATTCCACCAAATTGTCTAACTTCTATAAGTAAGAGGATAGTCAGCCACTGATGTAAATTGGACATGGAAATCAAAACTTCTTCATTTCATTCCACAGTTGCTTGCAGGAGAGAAAAAGAATACATGTGAGAATTGAGAGAGAGAGAGAGAGATGACTGTGTGTGAGAGAGAGAGTCCTGATCAAGAAAATAGGAGAAATGTGGAGGAGATGAGAGTGGGGGCAAAGAGGCATTGAAATAATTTGGTGAGGTGGGAAATCAAGCATAACAAGCCCAACATACCCTAAACCCAAAAAAATTTAAACAAATCAACTTTACATCATTACATATCCTATTTTTAATCCTATTGCATCTCTAAATCTATATACCACAGCCTGATCCTGTAGATCTGGCCATGCTGCATAGATTCACGGACCCCTATTACATATTGAATTCAAAAACATGTCGAAACAAAATTGTATTTAAGAATAACAGATATTAAAAAATTAACAGGTACTTTGCAATAAAAAATAGTAAATAGTATAGTAACTCCGCCAACATACCAGCTCAAACTGAATGGATGCATAATTCTAAATAACACAGTTAAAATGTAAACTGTTACAAAACTAGAAGCAGTTTCAACTTTTATTTATTTGTGAAAACAGCAAGTATCAAAACTATAATTGATGGAATATTTTGAAATACTCATAAGACACTTTATGAAGTAACTCCATAAGTTACAAACCTTGGAGTGAAATGATTCATTCCAACAGATTTTCTTCCCATTGTCAACAGAACCATATAGAAGGGAATCTGACTTGTCTCCTTGAAGGATGGCAGGTATAATGCTCTGTAAGACAATTGTATATCACAATAATAAATAAATTATGATAAGATACTCGATGAAATTGATCAAGAATTATATATATTGATAAAGAAAGGACAAGATATCACTTTTTGGGGAAAATTAACAAAAAAAAAATGTGCATTCCACTTAAGAACATGCCAAAAAAAATCGTTGACAAATGCCAAAGCACATTCGGTCACTCCCAAATGGTACTCAAAGAAGCGTCAAAGCAATGCATTACTCAAAACAACAATCCCCACTTGGAAAACTGTTCTTAAGAAGCCTTGCATTACTTCTGTTTTCATAAGCTTGTTAGATTACGAGAAAGAAGCTCAAAATTGGAGAAGACGCCAACATCTAGTGTAGAAATGAGAATGAACGATGTTTTTTATTCACACCGCAAAGAAAAAAATACATTTATCCCATATATATACTGTTATGCCTCGGAACGTGTTACGATTCAAGGGGCATAAATATGCTCGACGACCTAAGGAGGCTACAAGGAGCAATGGGGCTGAACCGGCCCATTCACTAAAATAGAGACCGGCGGGGCTGAACCACACGGTTCAGCCCATCTTGGGGGCTAGCCGGCCCCCTTGGTTCCGGGTTATATATACCTGGAACCCCCTTGAAGCAATATGAAGACTTTTACTCAGGTATTCTCTTTCTCACCCTAACCCTAATCTCTTATTTTTCCCTAACTCTCTCTCTCAACCCCATCCTTCACCTTCTATTATCTTAACATTTGGTATCAGAGGACTCCTTCCACCAACCATGGTTAACACCCGATCGCATGAAGAGGTCGGCCGGCTGGCATCGTTAGAGGAGAACTACGTCGGCTTGACGGACACGGTCGCGGCCATGGAAGAAAGGATGAAGATTTCAACCCAACAATTGGAGGAGCGAATGGACGCCCGCATGGAGGAGATCAAGGCCCTCCTAGCTCAAAACATGAAGGGGAAGGCCACGGATAACGAAGGATCGGAGGCGGAAGCCCCCGATCCGTTTCTGCAGCAGGTTCCGCCTTCGGGCTCGAGCGGTTTCGCGCAAGCCGTACTCGACGGAAACCCGGATCCCTCCTCCGTCATGAGTGGGCATCAACCGGTGTGGGTCGACGCCGAAGTGGGACGCACAGGACCCTGGCGACCATCGAAATAGGCGGCGGGAACTTCCGCCATGGGCGGCTCACCGACGGGCTGGGGCGAGGTCGGAGCAGGCTGCACGGCCTTTGGGCGGCCCCCGGAGCATGCAGCGGGGAAATTTCGACATAGTGGGGTTCTGGGTGCTTCCATTAGAGGAGTCGTTGGACTGTTACCCCTTCCACAGGTTGTCAGACAACCTACGTGTACAACCCCGTATTCGCCTCTATATAGGTTTTAAGCTTTTGAGCTGTTTTACACTCTAGGGGACCAATTTTGGCTTGACCTTGAGAATATACTAGTAGGGGGAGGTAAAATTTGCCTCCCCCCCTCGCCCTCCTTTGAGGGGCGGGAGCGGCAAGTTGGTCGACACCCCCCGACCTGGTAAAGTGCAAGGTGGGGATAGCGGGGTCGACTGGAGACCAAGGTCTCGTCCCCCCCCCCCCCCCCCCCCCCCCCCCTGCGCCTTAGTCCCGAGCCAGAGCCCAGCTCGCGGGGCGAGACCGCCGGCCAGGCGGGCTCTCGCCCGCGCGGCCAGCTCGCGGGGCGAGACCGCCAGCCAGGCGGGCTCTCGCCCGCGCGGCCAGCTCGCGGGGCGAGACCGCCGGCCAGGCGGGCTCTCGCCCGCGCGGCCAGCTCGCGGGGCGAGACCGCCGGCCTGGCGAGCTCTCGCCCGCGCGGCCAGCTCGCGGGGCGAGACCGCCGGCCTGGTGGGTTCTCGCCCGCGCGGCCAGTCCCCCCCGGCTCGGGTGTCCAGGGAGGTGGGAGGGGTGTGGTTTGGCCTCCTCTCGCCCTTGGACCTCTTTTGGTCGTGTTTTTACCCTTTTACCCCCAGGGGGAATTTTTCCCTTTTTACCCCCCAGTGTGGATGTTTTCTATTGGCTAGAGGCTTATTTGCCTTGGGGGCATTTTGGTCATTTTGACCCCAGGACTACTTGGAAAAAACTATAAATAGACCCCCTTGAGTACCTTTGGAGAGGCATTGGCTTTTGGCTTCCTCCTCCCTAGCTCTCTTCTTGGTAGAGTTGAGAGAACTCTCCAAGGTACCCAGCTCTCATTGGTAAGAGAGGGAAAGTGTTCTTGTGACCTTCCGGGTGTGTGGTGGGACCTCCACGCTAGAGCCGAGGGTCTGTTCCTAGTATCCCAAGTCTTTGGTCCGTGACATTCTTCCGAGTGTAGTAGGTGTGAGGTCACCCTTTGCCCAAGGGTCGAACTCCACAGAGACCAAGTTTTTGGTTTCAATATTTTGGTGCGGTGAGCGTGGAGAGTGACCAGCACAGAAGATCTCGGGAGAGTGTCATGGCTGGAGATCAGGGAGGTAGTGATGATCTCGGGGAGCTCCCCAACCCCGGACCCTTCGTAGGAAGGAAAGAGTTCATGGCATCCATCCAAGGCATCATGGGGATGCTGCGAAGTTTGGCTCCTCGGGGTGGCAGCTCCACTCCAACCCCCCAGGAGCTAGCTCCCCCCCCCCCTCTCTCGATGAGTTAACTCTCAGGGGTCCAGGCGAGATGACTCCAGCAGGGGCAGAAGGAAGTGCACCAAGTAGGCGACCTGGGAAAGAGAGGATGGGAGAGGGGGTCGAGCGCGACCTCCTTGGCCGGGAGTTGTTCCCCAGCCCGGCGAGTGCTAGCCCTCTAGGGGAGCAGGTCGCACGAGTAGGGGTGGCGAGAGCACCCCTCAGGGGGTCACCTTTCAGCGAGCTGATCATCTCAGCTCCCGTTCCTGAGGGGTTCAGAGAGCCGGACATGGCTTACTATACCGGGAAGGATGACCCCGTCCAGCACCTGCAGTGGTTCGAGGATGTCGTCTCCATCAGGCCGATGACGGATGCCTTCAAATGTCGCCTCATTGTGATCACGTTGAAGGAGAAGGCAAGGGACTGGTTTCATCAACTCCCCCCGAGGTCGATCTATGGGTTCGAGGACTTGAACCGAAGCTTCCAGCTCCGCTTCTCCACCTCCAAGAAGAGGAAGAAGAGTCCCGAGTCCATCTTTCTGATAAGGCAGAAGGCCGAGGAGTCGCTGGCCCACTACGTTGACAGGTTCCAAGAGGAGATCTTGGATATCCAGGAGATGCCGGGATATGCTCTCCAGATGGCCTTCACTGTTGGGCTGAAGGAGGGCTTCTTCAAGATGAGCTTGACCCGGAAGGCCCCCCTTTCCTTCGAGGAGCTGATGGAAAGGGCGGCAGAGGAGATAGTCATGGAGGCGGCCAACCCGGCATTTGTCAAGAGATTGGCAAAGTTGACGGAGGCAGAGTCAAAGGAGCAAGGTGGCTCAAGGCATCAGGAAGGAAGAAGGAGAGAGGAGCAGAGAGCTCAGAGGTTCCAAGGACATGAGGTTCCGGAGCCAGGCTGGAGGCAGCAGGGAGGACCTGCCCATGGTCCAGGAAGAGCTCTCATCCAGGATGGGGGGAACTTTCATGGGGGTCAAGGGAGGTTCAACTTCCCGAGGCAAGCCCCAAGACAGCTCCTGCCCCCACCCCAGCAAGCAATGGCGATTGGTCGAAGGGAGAGAAGGAATCGCAGGGGGAGAGGGGGAGGCAGAGTAGAGTTACCATACTGCGACTTCCACCAGTTGGAGGGTCACGCTACGGCTGCCTGCCCCGAGTTCCTGGAAGTGAGAGGGACGAGAGCTCCAGCCCAGCAGCAGCCAGAGCGGATCGGTTGGCAAAGTTGACGGAGGCAGAGTCAAAGGAGCAAGGTGGCTAAAGGCATCAGGAAGGAAGAAGGAGAGAGGAGCAGAGAGCTCAGAGGTTCCAAGGACATGAGGGTCCGGAGCCAGGCTGGAGGCAGCAGGGAGGACCTGCCCATGGTCCAGGAAGAGCTCTCATCCAGGATGGGGGGAACTTTCATGGGGGTCAAGGGAGGTTCAACTTCCCGAGGCAAGCCCCAAGACAGCTCCTGCCCCCACCCCAGCAAGCAATGGCGATTGGTCGAAGGGAGAGGAGGAATCGCAGGGGGAGAGGGGGAGGCAGAGTAGAGTTACCATACTGCGACTTCCACCAGTTGGAGGGTCACGCTACGGCTGCTTGCCTCGAGTTCCTGGAAGTGAGAGGGACGAGAGCGGAGCCCAGCAGCAGCCAGAGCGGATCGAAGCTCTGCCCCAAGGAGGTGGAGAGGATGATATATGCGAGGACCGGGTCGATATAGGACCCCGAGGAGGCATAGCTGTGATCCACGGGGGGGGGGGGGGGGATCGAAGCCTCTCGAAAGGCAAGTCTCCATGTGATGTACCGTCGGAGCGTTGCCTCGACGTCCCAGACCCCTCCCCTGGAGGAAAAGATCACCTTCTCGTCAAAAGACATGCCGGAGCAAGAGGACCCATTCTGCGACGCCCTGATCATTCAGGCAGCCGTCGAAGGCTTCACCGTCTCCCGGATCTTGGTTGACAACGGAAGCTCTGTCAACGTCATTTTCAAGAAGGCGTTGGAGGGGATGAAGGTGGAACCAAGGAGGGTGGTGGCGTCGGATGGACCTCTGTTTGGATTCTCATGGGAGAGAAAGGAGGTGGAAGGTGGAGTCGGACTCCAGGTGAAGTTAGGGGGGACCTCAAGAAACTGCAGGTTCGTCATTGTTGACGCTCCAAGCAGCTACAACGCCATCTTCGGAAGGCCCCTCATCAGCACCTTCCGGTGTGTGCCCTCATCCTTCCACCAGTGCCTCAAGTTCGACTCAGAAGGGATCCAGGTCAGGGTCAAGGGAGACTCCAGGATGGCGAGGCAGTGCTACGTCACGGCTGTCAACACCATCTCTTGGTTGGCTAAGGCGGAGGAGATGGAGAAGATCATGAAGAGCCTGAGCAGGATGGAGGTATCCAGTGGGAAGTAATCGGATGGAGACCACCATGCCCGGACCCCCTGAAGAAGCCTCGCCTCGGCGGAGTCGTGTATCTTTTTTTTAGGTTGTTGTAAGGCGTCCAGCCCCCGACCGGTAAAGTCGGGGGGGGGGGTCATGTAACCCATCATTTTTTCCCCTTTTGAGGATGTTGAATTTTGGCGGAGTTCAGGTGACATGCCCCGTCCTCAAGTCCCTTAGCTCCGAGATGATTCTGCTGCCAGACTTTCACTAACTGGCAGGGCAGGTTGATCTCTCGTAGAAGCTAAGTCTTTTAGCTCCGAGATGATTCCGCTGTCAAGATATCACTAGATGACAGGGCAGGTTGATCTCTCGTGGAACTCAAGTCCCTTAGCTCCAAGATGATTCCGCTGTCAGGCTCTCACTAGCTAGCAGGGCAGGTTGATCCCTCGTGGAAGCTAAGTCTTTTAGCTCCGAGATGATTCCGCTGTCAGGCTCTCACTAGCTGGCAGGGCAGGTTGATCTCTCGTAGAAGCTAAGTCTTTTAGCTCCGAGATGATTCCGCTGTCAGGCTCTCACTAGCTGGCAGGGCAGGTTGATCTCTCGTGGAATCAAAGTCTTTTAACTCCGAGATGATTCCGATGCCAGGCTCACTAGCTGGCAGGGCAGGTTGATCTCTCGTGGAAGCTAAGTCTTTTAGCTCTGAGATGATTCCGCTGCCAGGCTCTCACTAGCTGGCAGGGCAGCTTGATCTCTCGTGAAAGCTAAGTATTTTAGCTCCGAGATGATTCCGCTATCAGTCTCTCACTAGCTGGCAGGGCAGGTTGATCTCTCGTGGAGCCCCAAGTCCCTTAGCTCCGAGATGATTCCGTTGTCAGGCTCTCACTAGCTGGCAGGGCAGGTTGATCTCTCGTGGAGCCCCAAGTCCCTTAGCTCCGAGATGATCCCGCTGCCAGGCTCTCACTAGCTGGCAGGGCAGGTTGATCTCTCGTGGAACCTAAGTCTTTTAGTTCCGAGATAATTCCGCTGTCAGGCTCTCACTAGCTGGCAGGGCAGGTTGATCTCTCGTGGAGCCCAAGTCCATTAGCTCCGAGATGATTCCGCTGTCAGGCTCTCGCTAGCTGGCAGGGCAGGTTGATCTCTCGTGGAAGCTAAGTCTTTTAGCTCCGACATGATTCCGATGTCAGGCTCTCACTAGCTGGCAGGGCAGGTTGATCTCTCGTGGAAGCTAAGTCTTTTAGCTCCGAGATGATTCCGCTGTCAGGCTCTCACTAGCTGGCAGGGCAGGTTGATCTCTCGTGGAAGCTAAGTCTTTTAGCTCCGAGATGATTCCGCTGCCAGACTCTCACTAGCTGGCAGGGCAGGTTGATCTCTCATGGAAGCTAAGTCTTTTAGCTCCGAGATGATTCCGCTGCCAGGCTCTCACTAGCTGGCAGTGCAGGTTGATCTCTCGTGGAACCTAAGTCTTTTAGCTCCGAGATGATTCCGCTGTCAGGCTCTCACTAGCTGGCAGGGCAGGTTGATCTCTCGTGGAAGCTAAGTCTTTTAGCTCCGAGATGATTCCGCTGTCAGGCTCTCACTAGCTGGCAGGGCAGGTTGATCTCTCGTGGAAGCTAAGTCTTTTAGCTCCGAAATGATTCCGCTGCCAGACTCTCACTAGCTGGCAGGGCAGGTTGATCTCTCATGGAAGCTAAGTCTTTTAGCTCCGAGATGATTCCGCTGTCAGGCTCTCACTAGCTGGCAGGGCAGGTTGATCTCTCGTGGAAGCTAAGTCTTTTAGCTCCGAGATGATTCCGCTGTCAGGCTCTTACTAGCTGGCAGGGCAGGTTGATCTCTCGTGAAAGCTAAGTCTTTTAGCTCCGAGATGATTCCGCTGTCAGGCTCTCACTAGCTGGCAGGGCAGGTTGATCTCTCGTAGAAGCTATGTCTTTTAGCTCTGAGATGATTCCGCTGTCAGGCTCTCACTAGCTGGCAGGGCAGGTTGATCTCTCGTGGAGCCCAAGTCCCTTAGCTCCGAGATGATTCCGCTGTCAGGCTCTCACTAGCTGGCAGGGCAAGTTGATCTCTCGTAGAAGCTAAGTCTTTTAGCTCCGAGATGATTCCGCTGTCATGCTCTCACTAGCTGGCAGGGCAGGTTGATCTCTCGTGGAACCTAAGTCTTTTAGCTCCGAGATGATTCCGCTGCCAGGCTCTCACTAGCTGGCAGGGCAGGTTGATCTCTCGTGGAAGCTAAGTCTTTTAGCTCCGAGATGATTTCGCTGCCAGGCTCTCACTAGCTGGCAGGGCAGGTTGATCTCTCGTGGAGCCCCAAGTCCCTTAGCTCCGAGATGATCCCGCTGTCAGGCTCTCACTAGCTGGCAGGGCAGGTTGATCTCTCGTGGAACCTAAGTCTTTTAGCTCCGAGATGATTCCGCTGTCAGGCTCTCACTAGCTGGCAGGGCAGGTTGATCTCTCGTGAGCCCAAGTCCCTTAGCTCCGAGATGATTCCGTTGTCAGGCTCTCACTAGCTGGCAGGGCAGGTTGATCTCTCGTATAAGCTAAGTCTTTTAGCTCCGAGATGATTCCGCTGTCAGGCTCTCACTAGCTGACAGTGCAGGTTGATCTCTCGTGGAGCCCAAGTCACTTAGCTCCGAGATGATTCCGCTATCAGGCTCTCACTAGCTGGCAGGGCAGGTTGATCTCTCGTGGAAGTTAAGTATTTTAGCTCCGAGATGATTCCGTTGTCAGGCTCTCACTAGCTGGCAGGGCAGGTTGATCTCTCGTGGAGCTCAAGTCCCTTAGCTCCGAGATGATTCCGCTGTCAGGCTCTCACTAGCTGGCAGGGCAGGTTGATCTCTCGTGGAAGCTAAGTCTTTTAGCTCCGAGATAATTCCGCTGTCAGGCTCTCACTAGCTGGCAGGGCAGGTTGATCTCTCGTGGAACCTAAGTCTTTTAGCTCCGAGATGATTCCGCTGCCAGGCTCTCACTAGCTGGCAGGGCAGGTTGATCTCTCGTGGAAGCTAAGTCTTTTAGCTCCGAGATGATTTCGCTGCCAGGCTCTCACTAGCTGGCAGGGCAGGTTGATCTCTCGTGGAGCCCCAAGTCCCTTAGCTCCGAGATGATCCCGCTGTCAGGCTCTCACTAGCTGGCAGGGCAGGTTGATCTCTCGTGGAACCTAAGTCTTTTAGCTCCGAGATGATTCCGCTGTCAGGCTCTCACTAGCTGGCAGGGCAGGTTGATCTCTCGTGAGCCCAAGTCCCTTAGCTCCGAGATGATTCCGTTGTCAGGCTCTCACTAGCTGGCAGGGCAGGTTGATCTCTCGTATAAGCTAAGTCTTTTAGCTCCGAGATGATTCCGCTGTCAGGCTCTCACTAGCTGACAGTGCAGGTTGATCTCTCGTGGAGCCCAAGTCACTTAGCTCCGAGATGATTCCGCTGTCAGGCTCTCACTAGCTGGCAGGGCAGGTTGATCTCTCGTGGAAGTTAAGTATTTTAGCTCCGAGATGATTCCGTTGTCAGGCTCTCACTAGCTGGCAGGGCAGGTTGATCTCTCGTGGAGCTCAAGTCCCTTAGCTCCGAGATGATTCCGCTGTCAGGCTCTCACTAGCTGGCAGTGCAGGTTGATCTCTCGTGGAAGCTAAGTCTTTTAGCTCTGAGATGATTCCGCTGCCAGGCTCTCACTAGCTGGTAGGGCAGGTTGATCTCTCGTGGAAGCTAAGTCTTTTAGCTCCGAGATGATTCCGCTGTCAGGCTCTCACTAGTTGGCAGGGCAGGTTGATCTCTCGTGGAGCCCAAGTCCCTTAGCCCAGAGGAGGTCTCGCCACCCAGGCTCTCATCAACTGGCATGGCAGGTTGACCCCTCCGAGAGGCTAAAGTTTTTGTTTCAACCGCGCAAAAGAGCTACGCTCGGCGAATACGTTGGGTTGGATGATTCTTTCCGAGCGTGGGACTCGCTCGAAAAGAGCGGGGATTGTGTACAACCTCGTATTCGTCTCTATATAGGTTTTAAGCTTTTGAGCTGTTTTGCACTCTAAGGGGCCAATTTTGGCTTGACCTTTAGAATATACTAGTAGGGAGAGGAAAAATTTGACTCCCCCTCTCGCCCTCCTTTGAGGGGCGGGAGCGGCAAGTTGGCCGACACCCCCCGACTTGGTAAAGTGCAAGGTGGGGGCAGCGGGGTCGACTGGAGACCAAGGTCTCGTCCCCCCCCCCTGCGCCTTAGTCCCGAGCCAGAGCCCAGCTCGCGGGGCGAGACCGCCGGCCAGGCGGGCTCTCGCCCGCGCGGCCAACTCGCGGGGCGAGACCGCCGGCCAGGCTGGCTCTCGCCCGCGCGGCCAGCTCGCGGGGCGAGACCGCCGGCCAGGCGGGCTCTCGCCCGCGCAGCCAGCTCGCGGGGCGAGACCGCCGGCCGGGCGGGCTCTCGCCCGCGCGGCCAGTCCCCCCGCTCGGGTGTCCAGGGAGGTGGGAGGGGTGTGGTTTGGCCTCCTCTCGCCCTTGGACCTCTTTTGGTCATGTTTTTACCCTTTTACCCCCAAGGAGGATTTTTCCCTTTTTACCCCCCAGTGTGGATGTTTTCTATTGACTAAAGGCTTATTTGCTTTGGGGGCATTTTGGTCATTTTGACCCCAGGACTACTTGGAAAAAACTATAAATAGACCCATTTGGGTACCTTTGGAGAGGCATTGGCTTTTGGCTTCCTCCTCCCTAGCTCTCTTCTTGGTAGAGTTGAGAGAACTCTCCAAGGTACCCAGCTCTCATTGGTAAGGGAGGGGAAGTGTTCTTGTGACCTTTCGGGTGTGTGGTGGGACCCCCACGCTAGAGCCGAGGGTCTGTTCCTAGTTTCCCAAGTCTTTGGTCCGTGACATTCTTCCGAGTGTAGTAGGTGTGAGGTCACCCCTTCCCCAAGGGTCGAACTCCACAGAGACCAAGTTTTTGGTTTCAACACTACGGGTTACGGAAATGGCGACCAATGGCACATGCAGCCACCACCGGTGGGTATCAACGGGGATGCACAACACCCTAAAGGCAAACAAGGAAGGGAACGGTTTTTTCGGCTGCGGACTAAAGAGGAATGCACTTTACCATACCCCAGGGACCATACCCCCCTATGGAGCAGCAGAGGACAGCAGGGTACGGACAGGAGCCGGGAGGGTGTGGACAAGCGCATCAGCGGGCCAACATGCCACCCAAGAGGACTCGCATGAATTATCCAAAATTTAGAGGGGGGATGCGCTCGAGTGGATACAAAAGACGGAACTTTTTTTTCATTATCAGGAAATTCCAGAGGAGCAGTGGGTGCAGCTGACAGCTTTTCACCTGGAGGATGACGCCTACCAGCGGACGCAGTGGTTCTTGAGAGGACGGGATTACGCGCCCTAGACCGAGTTCGTAGGGGAATTTTCAGCTCGTTTTGGCCCTTTAGAGTACGAAGATGTCGAGGCCATGCTGCAGAAACTACGACAAAAGGGGACGGTGAAGGAATACCGCACCGAGTTTGAGAGGTTGGCCAACAGGGTCCGTTGGGAGGAGAGAACACTGTTGAGCTGTTTTGTCTCTGGTCTAAAGGATCACTTAAGGCATGAGGTTCATGCTTATATGTCACGCAGCCTGAGTCATGCTATCAGCCTAGCACGGATACAGGAGGAACGCTTCAACAGACAGCAAACCCGCACCACAGGAAGAGCTGTCACTGCCCCCACACCGGCTAGGAGAGACCAATCGGCAACCGGTCGACCAACGGTGACACGATTGACATGGCCTGAACTTCAGGCGAGGAAGGAAAAAAGGTTGTGTTTCAACTGCGATGAGAAATACACTCCGGGGCATAAGTGTCAGAAGATCCAAGTTTTCATGCTGAGAGAAGAAGACGGGGAGGAAGACACCACTGAGCTGGACCTAGAGGGTGATTTGACTCTGACCGAGTTCGGGGTATCCATCCAGGCGATGGAGGGGTGTACGGCCCCCCTCACTATGCGCATAGCCGAGAAGGTAGCCCAGGAGCGGGTTACAATACTGATTGATAGTGGGAGTACCCACAACTTCATCAACCCAACCGTGGCAAGGAAGGTGGGGCACACGGTAGATCATGACGCCGCGTTCCAGGTCATGGTAGCGGATGGGAGCAAACTGAGGTGTGAAGGGGTGATGAGGGGAGTCGACCTACGATTTCAGGGGTATACTTGTCGCACCGACGTCTACCTGCTTCCCATTCGGGGATCTGATATGGTATTGGGAGTTCAATGGCTGCGACAGTTGCGGAGAGACACTTTCGACTGGGACCAAATGACCATGGAGTTCACACAGCTTGGACAGGAACACTGTCTCCACGGCCTCACATCATCTCCGCTGAGGGAGATTTCGGTTCAGAGTTTGGAATGTCTAACTGAAGAGGGAGGCTCGATGGCGATGATTATGGGTCTAGCATCTCCCCCCCCCCCCATCTCATCCGAGGTACTGGAGCCGATGCGACTCTTATCGACCCAGTATGGAGATGTCTTTCAGGAGCCGCACACCCATCCTCCACCGAGATTCCGAGGTAACCCGTAGTGTTGAAACCAAAAACTTGGTCTTTGTGGAGTTCGACCTTTGGGGAAGGGGTGACCTCACACCTACTACACTCGGAAGAATGTCACGGACCAAAGACTTGGGAAACTAGGAACAGACCCTCGGCTCTAGCGTGGAGGTCTCACCACACACCCGGAAGGTCACAAGAACACTTCCCCTCCCTTACCAATGAGGTCTGGGTACCTTGGAGAGTTCTCTCAACTCTACCAAGAAGAGAGCTAGGGAGGAGGAAGACAAAAGTCAATGCCTCTCCAAAGGTACCCAAGGGGGTCTATTTATAGTTTTTTCCAAGTAGTCCTGGGGTCAAAATGACCAAAATGCCCCAAAGGCAAATAAGCCTCTAGTCAATAGAAAACATCCACACTGGGGGGTAAAAAGGGAAAAATCCCCCCTGGGGGTAAAAGGGTAAAAACACGACCAAAAGAGGTCCAAGGGCGAGAGGAGGCCAAACCACACCCCTCCCACCTCCCTGGACACCCGAGTCGGGGGGGACTGGCCGCGCGGGCGAGAGCCCGCCCGGCCGGCGGTCTCGCCCCGCGAGCTGGCCGCGCGGGCGAGAGCCCGCCCGCCCGGCGGTCTCGCCCCGCGAGCTGGCCGCGCGGGCGAGAACCCGCCCGGCCGGCGGTCTCGCCCCGCGAGCTGGCCGCGCGGGCGAGAGCCCGCCCGGCCGGCGGTCTCGCCCCGCGAGCTGGCCGCGCGGGCGAGAACCCGCCCGGCCGGCAGTCTCGCCCCGCGAGCTGGCCGCGCGGGCGATAGCCCGCCTGGCCGGCAGTCTCGCCCCGCGAGCTGGCCGCGCGGGCGATAGCCCGCCTGGCCGGCGGTCTTGCCCCGCGAGCTGGCAGCGCGGGCGAGAGCCCGCCTGGCCGGCGGTCTCTCCCCGCGAGCTGGGCTCTGGCTCGGGACTAAGGCGCGGGGGGGGGGGGCGAGACCTTGGTCTCCAGTCGACCCCGCTGCCCCCACCTTGCACTTTACCAAGTCGGGGGGTGTCGGCCAACTTGCCGCTCCCGCCCCTCAAAGGAGGGCGAGGGGGGGAGGCAAATTTTTCCTCCCCCTACTAGTATATTCTCAAGGTCAAGCCAAAATTGGCCCCTTAGAGTGCAAAACAGCTCAAAATCTTAAAACATATATAGAGGCGAATACGGGGTTGTACACAATCCCCGCTCTTTTCGAGCGAGTCCCACGCTCGGAAAGAATCATCCAACTCAACGTATTCGCTGAGCGTGGCTCTTTTGCGCGGTCGAAACAAAAACTTTAGCCACTCGGAGGGGTCAACCTGCCATGCCAGCTGATGAGAGCCTGGGTGGCGAGACCTCCTCTGGGCTAAGAGACTTGGGCTCCACGGGAGATCAACCTGCCCTGCCAACTAGTGAGAGCCTGGCAGCGGAATCATCTCGGAGCTAAAAGACTTAGCTTCCACGAGAGATCAACCTGCCCTGCCAGCTAGTGAGAGCATGGCAGCGGAATCATCTCGGAGCTAAAAGACTTAGCTTCCACGAGAGATCAACCTGCCCTGCCAGATAGTGAGAGCCTGACAGCGGAATCATCTCGGAGCTAAGGGACTTGAGCTCCACGAGAGATCAACCTGCCCTGCCAGCTAGTGAGAGTCTGGCAGCGGAATCATCTCGGAGCTAAAAGATTTAGCTTCCACGAAAGATCAACCTGCCCTGCCAGCTAGTGAGAGCCTGGCAGCGGAATCAACTCGGAGTTAAGGAACTTGGGCTCCACGAGAGATCAACCTGCCCTGCCAGCTAGTGAGAGCCTGACAGCGGAATCATCTCGGAGCTAAAAGACTTAGCTTATACGAGAGATCAACCTGCCCTGCCATCTAGTGAGAGCCTGGCAGCGGAATCATCTCGGAGCTAAGGGACTTGGGCTACACGAGAGAGCAAACCTGCCCTGCCAGCTAGTGAGAGCCTGGCAGCGGAATCATCTCGGAGCTAAAAGACTTAGGTTCCACGAGAGATCAACCTGCCCTGCCAGCTAGTGAGAGCCTGGCAGCGGGATCATCTCGGAGCTAAGGGACTTGGGGCTCCACGAGAGATCAACCTGCCCTGCCAGCTAGTGAGAGCCTGACAGCGGGATCATCTCGGAGCTAAGGGACTTGGCTTCCACGAGAGATCAACCTGCCCTGCCAGCTAGTGAGAGTCTGGCAGCGGAATCATCTCGGAGCTAAAAGACTTAGCTTCCACGAGAGATCAACCTGCCCTGCCAGCTAGTGAGAGCCTGGCAGCGGAATCATCTCGGAGCAAAAAGACTTAGCTTCCACGAGAGATCAACCTGCCCTGCCAGCTAGTGAGAGCCTGGCAGCGGAATCATCTCGGAGCTAAAAGACTTAGCTTTCACGAGAGATCAACCTGCCCTGCCAGCTTGTGAGAGCCTGGCAGCGGAATCATCATACAGCCAGCAAGCTTACCCCGTTCGAGGTTGTCTATGGCCGCCCTCCACCTTCTTTGGGCTCATATGAGCCCGACAGCACAGCTCTCCCTTCGGTCGACCGTCAATTGCGCGATCGCGATCGTACCTTAGCCCTCATGTGTGACAATCTTCGGGCAGCTCAGGACAGGATGAAAGTTTAGGCAGACAAACATCGGACCGAACGAAAATTCACGGTGGGAGAAGAGGTCTCAAACTCCAACCTTACCGGCAGCTCTTCGTCTCCCACCGGGCGAATCAAAAGTTGGCACCACGATACTATGGGCCGTTCTGCATTACTCAGCGGGCGGGTCCGGTGGCCTACACCTTGGCGCTTCCGGAAGGCTCCCGTATACACTCGACCTTTCATGTATCCCTACTCAAGAAGAAGCTTGGCGACGCCGTCCAGACAAGCCCCCTCTTACCTGAAGCCACCACAACGAGGGAGTTGCATCCCTCACCGGAGGCAAGGTTGTCAGGATCGAGATCCTATATGAGATCATTTTGAGGTAGGATCGGATTGGATAGTAGGTTCGGATCGAGGATCGTTTTACAAAATCAGGATCGATTTACAACATCTAGATCGTAGGATCGTAAGATCCTATGATCCGGATCGCAATCCTGACAACCTTGACCGGAGGAAATATTGATGACCAAGTGGAAGAAAAGCGGTACTGAATATCGCCCTGAGATACTGGTTAAATGGAAGAATTTGACAGTTGTTCACAATACCTGGGTTGATCTGCTTGAGTTCCGCAACTTGTTCCCCGACTTCCACCTTGGGGACAAGCTGGTGCTTGATGGAAAGGGGAATGTTATGCCTCGAACGTGTTACGATTCAAGTGACATAAATATGCTCGATGACCTAAGGAGGGTACAAGGAGCAATGGGGTTGAACCATCCGGTTCAGCCCCCATTCACTAAAATGGAGACCGACGGGGCTGAACCACACGGTTCAGCCCATCTTGGGGGTCGGTCAGCCCCCTTGGTTCTGGGTTATATATACCCGGAACCCCCTTGGAGCAATATGAAGACTTCTACTCAGGTATTTTGGTGGAGACCAACCTAGGTCAGGTCGCCGAAAAATGCCTGACGTTGCATTTTCAGTTTATGTTTATTGCATTTTAATTTTTGCAAGTTTTATGTTGTCAATTTTTAGTTTGTCGCACGCCTGTGTGCGTAATCATGTTGTTGCACGCCTGCGCGCGTCGTCATGTTTAGGAGTTTTATGTTGTTCTCCAAATGAAACATAGACATATATATATTTATGTATATATATATATATGTGTGTATAAAAAAATTACATATATAAATCATATATATATATATAAGATTAAAAAAATATATATACATATTTATATGTTAAGAAAATCTGCCGGTTCAGCCTCCCTGTCACTGCTTATCTTCCGGGTTCTTAGGGTTCACTGCTCCTTCCCAGCCATTGCCGCTGGACGCAAGGAGTTTTACGCATGATGCCGCATGCAACCGCCCACGATCCAGCCATGCCTACTTCCACGACATCCTATCCGGCGGTTTCAACCACATCCACGGTCACGAGCCCCTTCCACCATGGCCGTTCCGCCATAGAGCCGACGGTTCTTGTTGGCCTATAAAACGAAGAAGAAGAACAGGAATCAGTGGTTGTGATTGATGAATGTTGATGAATGATTTGATGTTGCTTGTGTATTTCCTGTTTTGAGAGTGGTCGAATGTAGGAGTTTAGAGGTAGAAGATGATGAACAGTGAGTTATGAATTTCATTATTTTGATTTCGTTAATAGGTGATAGCATTGTTTAGGATTTCCGTTGGAAATTGTTGCTTTCCTGTAGTTGGATTACAGTGCTTGCTTCCTGTTGTAGTTTGCTTTCATTAAGAAGATGACATTACTCTTCCTGGCTGCTGTTAATTTTCCCGTTTAGGAGAGTTTAACTGGAATGTTGATTAGAGATTAGCTGTTGGTGAGGAAGAGGGAGATTTGTCCTCTTTGTGTGATTAAAGATTTCGTGGAGCCACCGCGAGTGTTTGAGATTACGTGGATCCACCTCTAGTGTGAGAGCGAGTGAATTTTATGTGTGTTAGTTTGTGGCTTCCTTACTTGTTGAGTGATTCCGTGGAACCACCTCGTGTGAGGGAGTGACTTAATTCCTTGGTGCCCGTATGCGATAGCGGCCATCCTCGGAGCGGAGATCGAAAGTGACAGGGAGTTTCTCGCGTGATTGCCATCGACTTCGAAATACGGAAGACGTCTCTTCCGTGGGTAATTGTTTCTATCTTTTTCTTTGTGTGTGCCACTATAATTTCTCGTAGGATAATAGACTCTTTGCTGGGTTTTCGCCCGAGTTTTGTCAGCGAACGCTACGTTGAAAACTCCAAACGGAAACGTATTTGGAGTTCACGATTTCCATTGTGCTACAACAAGGGGAACAGAACGAAAGTTGTGAACTTCCTTCCCTGAATTTAAAATCGAACCGTTATTTAAGAAAGTTCATTTTGAAATAAAGAAGTAATTTTGTGCTTTCATGAAAATTCCAAGTTGCGTAATTTCTTAAGTGATGCGCCCTGTCACGGACTTGTCCCCTTGACACCGTCGCGTGCGGCCTTAGCTCATTGTTGCGCCCTTCGCAACTAGCTAAGTCAGCCTCCGTCAACACTTGATCGTGGAAGAATAAGAAGAGAGTACTTAGGAACGGGAATGAGAGAGCAAGAGAGTAACAATGAGTAAGAGAGCTTTATTGCTTGAATTGCTTGGTCAGTACAAATGAGGGGGGCTCTTCCCCTTATATAGTCCCCAAAAGGTTTTTCCCTCCAAAGGATGGAAAGGTCTAGACTATTCTACCATTATCTACGTATCTACAACTTTCAAAAATATTCTAGACTATTCTATATACAAGAATGCTTTCCAAGATCCTAGATTTTTCTAGAAATCTCCAGAAGCTAACCTCATAAATGTAAGGTCGTGACATCCTCCCCCACCTAATCTGGCGACGCCCTCGTCGCCTCATACTGTTGGATGATGTCTTTGAATTGCCAGAGATCCTCTAATGTTTCCCATGTTGCTTCCGACTCTGGCCTTCCCTTCCACTTAATCAAATATTGCGTGCTCGGTTGCACGCCTCTCCTTCGCACTGTTTTCTTTGTGAGCACTCCTTCCACCTCGTTGTCAAAAGACTTGGTCATTACTGGAGGTGCTCTTTGAGATGTTCCTCTTTGAAGGTCTTCATGGTATTCATGGTAAGGTTTTAACATGCTGACATGAAATACTGGATGTATCTTCAAAGAGTTTGGTAGGTCAAGGCGGTATGAAACCTTACCCACCTTGGCGATCACCGGAAATGGGCATTCATATCTTCTAATCAATCCTTTGTGCAGGCTCCGCAAGGCTTTGAATTGTTGGGGTAGAAGTTTTACCATAACCTTATCCCCAACCGTGTATTCTACCATCCGTCGCTTAGAATCAGCCCACTTCTTCATCCTCTTGCGCGTTTTTTCTAAACATGCTCTCGCTAAGTCTGTTTGTTCCTCCCAAGACTTAGCCATTTTCCATGCCCCCGGGCTTCTTCCTTCATCAGTTGTGGCTAGAGTGTGGGGAGTCAGAGGTTGCCTTCCTATTGCAAGCTCAAATGGACTCCTTCCAGTCGCTTCGCTCCTTTGTAGATTGTATGAGAATTGCGCCACATCCATCAACTTAGCCCAGTCCTTCTGATTGGCGCTCACAAAGTGCCGCAAGTAGCACTCGAGCAATGCATTCACCCTCTCAGTTTGCCCATCAGTTTGAGGGTGGAAGCTTGTGGAGAAGTTAAGTTCAGATCCCATCAACTTGAATAACTCCGTCCATAATTTCCCTGTGAATCTGGGGTCACGATCGCAGACAATAGTCTTCGGTAAGCCCCAATACTTCACTACGTTCTTGAAGAAAAGACGTGTTGTCACCTCCGCTGTAGTGTCCCTTGTGCTTGGGATAAATGTCACATACTTCGAAAATCGATCTACTACTACTAAGATTGATCCGCACCCTTCGGATTTTGGCAAAGCATTGATGAAGTCAAGTGTCACCGACTCCCAAGGATGCTCTGCAATCGGCAATGGCTCTAGTAGTCCAGCGGGTTGCTTGTTGTCCACTTTGTCTTGTTGGCACACAAGACAAGTTTTGACGTATAGCTCCACTTCATCTCTCATCCGTGGCCAGAAGTATGAGTCCTCCATCAACGCCAACGTGCGTTTCTGTCCAGGATGTCCTGCCCATTTTGTGTCATGACATTCTTTGATGATATCCCTCCGTAGGTTATCCCACTTAGGGATGTACAGTCGCCTTCCTTTGGTATAGAGTAGCTCATCCTCTACCCAAAATCTCCTGGCTTGACCCTCCTTGGCCAAATGGATAAGTTGCATGGCAAGAGGATCTTCTTTTAACCCTTGCCTCACGCGATCCAGTATTCCTCCACTAGCCATGGATACGGCTAGCTCGGCTTTGCGGCTTAGTGCATCTGCCACCACATTAGTCTTCCTTGCCTTGTGTTCCAAGATGAAGTCAAACTCTGCTAGGAAGTCCTGCCACCGTGCTTGCTTTGCTGTCAACTTCTTTTGCGTTTGAAAGTAGGTGGTTGCAATATTATCCGTCTTGATTGTGAATTGAGCTCCTAGTAGATAATGCCTCCAAACTTGCAAGCAATGTATTATGGCCGTCATTTCCTTCTCTTGAACGGTGTACCTTCGTTCCGCCTCATTGAGTTTGCGACTTTCAAAGGCTAAGGGATGACCTTCTTGCATTAGTACTCCACCGATCGCAAAGTCTGATGCGTCTGTGTGCAACTCAAATCTCTTGTTGAAGTTTGGCAAGGCAAGCACCGGTTCACTGCAAACTGCTGCCTTCAAGTCTTCAAAGGACTGTTGGCATTCGTCTGTCCATAGCCAAGCCTTGTTCTTCTTCAACAAGTCCGTCAATGGTACTGCCCTCTTCGAGTAGTCCTTTATGAACCTACGGTAGTAGTTCACCAGGCCAAGGAATGATCGTAAATCAGTCACCTTTGTTGGCCGCTCCCACTCTTGAATGGCTTGTACTTTGCTCATGTCCATTCGTAGTTGGCCATGTCCAATAACATGTCCAAGAAATTGCATCTCCTCTTGTCCAAATGAGCATTTGGACTTCTTTACATATAGCTCGTTCTCCCGCAATGCTTGAAATACCAAGCTAAGGTGCTTGACATGCTCCTCCAAGGTATTGTTGTAGACCACAATGTCATCCAAGTACACCACCACGAATTTGTCCAAGTACGGTTGGAATATTTGGTTCATCAGAGTGCAGAAAGTTGTTGGTGCATTGGTTAAGCCGAAAGGCATCACCAACCATTCGAATGCTCCATACCTTATAACGCAAGTGGTCTTAGGTTCGTCACCTTCTGCAATCCGAACTTGATGGTATCCCTTTTGTAAGTCCAACTTGGAGTAGATCCTTGCCTTCCCAAGCATGTCGAAGAGATCCGCGATGAGAGGAATAGGATATTTGTTTTTTATCGTAACCTTGTTTAACGCCCGGTAGTCGGTGCAAAGCCGCAAGGTTCCATCCTTCTTCTTTTGAAATAGCACCGGAGCACCAAATGGCGCCTTCGATGGCCTGATCATACCTGACTCCAGCAGTACTTGAAGTTGCTTCCTCAATTCCTCCAATTCGGGGGGAGCCATTCTATATGGTGCTTTGGCCGGTGGTTTTGTCCCCGGCTCAAGCTCAATCTTGTGATCCACCTCCCTCCGAGGTGGTAGCTTGAGAGGTAACTCGGCGGGCATGATGTCTTCATTCTTCACCAGAACCTCCGCAATGAGGTGAGGCACCTCCTCCACCATGTTGCCTTTGTCTTCCTCCTTTAGGGTGGCCAAATAAGTTGGTTCACCCTTCTTGAACCCTTTTGCAATCTGCATGGCCGAAAGTTGTTTTGGCCCTTCCTTGTCAGACCCTGATGGTCCTTGCATCGTTGGGACCATGCATGCGGTTCCTTCCTCCAAGATGCAAACCGAGCGATGTGCTGGCATGACAATCGCTTGCATCTTCTCTAAGAAGTCCATTCCTAGCACAACATTGAAGTCGTCCATGTGTGCTATAGAGAAATCCACCCGGCCCTTCCAGGTGCCCATGCGCAACTCGATGTTGCGTGTAACTCCATCGAGCGGCCTTGCTTGGCCGTTCACCGTTTTGATCCAACCTCCGCCCTTCATGACTTGCAAGCCCAATCTCTTGGCCTCCCCTTCGGTCATGAAGTTGTGTGAAGCTCCTGTGTCTATTAAGGCCTTCGTGATCTTCCCATTTACCGTAGCTTCCACATACATCAGCCCCTTGCTTGATGTAGCTTTTGTTGGCTGCACGTTCAAAGCATTTAGTAATTGCAATGAACTCATTTGAGAAGTACCTTCGTCCGATGGGGTGACGTTTTGGCTCTCCACCATAGCGGATAATGATCCCAACTTTGGGCAGCTACTCATCGGGTGTGGCCCCTTGCACACATAACATCCTCCTTTTGGTACGAAGTTCTTCTTCCTTTCTTCAAACTCCTTCCGCGGATCGGGCAAGGTCTTTGATCCACCTTTGAAGGGGGTAGTCTTGTTGTCTCGCCGTTCTCCCCAATTCTTGCCATTGTTGGGCTTGTCCTTCTTCTCCTTGATAGGATTGGGTTGACGTTGGAACTCAATAAGAGACTCGGCGATAGCAATCGCATCTCTGGTGGTCCTTGGGTCCTTCCGCTTGACTTCTTGTTTGACCCAATTTTGTAGTCCATCAATGAAGTTGAAGAGGAGAATGTGTTCGGGAACATCAAAGACTTGTAGCGATAGTGCTGTAAACTCCTTGACGTAGTCTCCAATGGTTCCCTTTTGCCTCAACTCCCTGAGCTTCCGTAAGTTGTCATCCTTCACATTCTCCGGGATGAAGTTCCTTCTCAACTCTTGTTTGAAGTCCTCCCAAGAGTCGATCCGGTATAGTCCCTTGGCAATATCTGCTTGTATTTTCCGCCACCATAACGAAGCAATGTCTTCTAGATAATAGCTAGCATGACGTACCTTCAAGGCTTCATCTATGATGTCATATCCCTCTAAGTATTTCTCCATGTGCCAAAGGAAGTTCTCTACCTCCAACGCATCCCGTTTTCCTGCAAACTTCTTAGGCTTTGGCACGTCCAGCCTGGAGTTGTTCACCATAGCTCCAATGTTCCCTCCATAGGTAGGACTTCGCTTGCGCAAGTCTTCCATTTCTGTTTCCACACTTGTCAAGCGCTCTTCGATGTCACTAAGGATGGTGTCAAAGGCATTATGCGAGGATTCCTCTTTGCCCAACGTTTGTCCCTTCAGAAGATCAATATCCACTTGCATCTTCTCTTGTTCCATATGAAAAGTATCAAAATACTTACATATATTCTCCACTTTCCGTTGTAGGGTAAGGTAGGCATCCCGCAGTGCCTCGTACTCTACCATGTCCACCATATTTTGCTCATCGCTAGGCTCTTCGCGACCTTTGCTTTGACCCCTCTTCCTTCTCTCCCTTTTCTCCTCGACCGCCCTGCCGCGCTCATCGATGATGCTTGAAGTGTTGTTCCCTTCCAAAGCCATCTTCTCCTCAGCACGAACCACGAACTTGAGTTAACCTCCCTCTGATACCAACTGTCACGGACTTGTCCCCTTGACACCGTCGCGTGCGGCCTTAGCTCCTTGTTGCGCCCTTCGCAACTAGCTAAGTCAGCCTCCGTCAACACTTGATCGTGGAAGAATAAGAAGAGAGTACTTAGGAACGGGAATGAGAGAGCAAGAGAGTAACAATGAGTAAGAGAGCTTTATTGCTTGAATTGCTTGGTCAGTACAAATGAGGGGGGCTCTTCCCCTTATATAGTCCCCAAAAGGTTTTTCCCTCCAAAGGATGGAAAGGTCTAGACTATTCTACCATCATCTACGTATCTACAACTTTCAAGAATATTCTAGACTATTCTATATACAAGAATGCTCTCCAAGATCCTAGATTTCTCTAGAAATCTCCAGAAGCTAACCTCATAAATGTAAGGTCGTGACAGCCCGCTCTAAAATTTGCAAAATTAACTTAATCATCGCATGCATTTAGGGTTTCCTAGAAAAAAACCGACAGCCGCGTAAACCCTACGCGTCGTCCTGCATCATATTCTTCTTCTCCTTCTCACCCTAACCCTAATCTCTTCTCCTTCCGTAACTCTCTCTTTCTCTCAACCCCGTCCTTCACCTTCTATTATCTTAACATATACACATAAGAGGGAAACCTAAAAACAAAATCTGAGATGTGGGACTAAACACATAAAGAGCAGGCCGCAAACTGCACACCAATCTGAGCTATCTACACACCAAATACCAACACTCCCCCTCAAAGTGGGTAAAAGATATCCACTAAGCCCATCTTGTCACACAATCTGCATAAATTTAGTGATCCAAGTCATTTGGTTAGACAATCAGTCATTTGTTCTTTTGTAGCAATATCTCTCAGCTTTAGTATTCCACCATCTAACTTTTCCTTGATGAAGAACTTATCGATCTCTATATGCGTGTTTCTATCATGTTGGACGGGATTGTTTACAATGTTAATGGCTGACTTGCTATCACACCACAATGTCATTTGTCCTCCTTGATCTTTCTTGAGTTCACCCAGCAGGGCTTTCAGCCATAATATCTCCCCTATACCTAAAGTCATGACTCTATATTCTGCCTCGGATATAGATCTCACAACTACAGTCTACTTCTGGCTTTTTCAGGACACAAGGTTGCCCACCACAAACATGCAATATCCCGATGTGGATCTTCTGTCAATTGCACAGCTAGCCAGTCAGAGTCACAATAGACCTCGATATTCATATGCCCATTCTTCCGGAAGATTAGTCCCGTTCCTGATGCACTCTTTAAATATCTAAGAATCTAAAACACTGCAGACAAGTGATCCTCCTCTAATATGTTGGGACGGGTATGGCTCAAATAGATCAGGTGACCAACAAGACTATGATACATCTCTTTACCAGTTGGCTCTCCTGTCACAACATTGAGCTTGGACTTCAGATCAATAGGAGCAACTACGGGCATGCACGACTGCACCCCAGCATACCCGTCTCTTTAAGCAGATCTAGCACATTTTTGTTGAGATAGAATGATTCCCTTTGCACCGCAAGCTACTTCAATCCCAAAGAAGTATTTTAGCTGCCCCAAATCCTTTATCTCAAATTCCTTCTGCTTTAGCCCATACAGAGATTTCTTGAGTCACACACCATGCATACTGTTTGTTTTGTGTCAAAGCTCAGTGACACCTCCATGTATACTTCTTCCACCAAATCCCCATGAATAAAGACATTCTTTACGTCAAGCTGGTGCAGTTTTCATTCCACATTCTCTGCCAAGGATATTAGTGTTCGTACTGTGCTCATTTTGGTGACGGGTGCAAAGGTCTCATCGTAGTCGATCTCATAAGTCTGATTGTATCACATTGCTACCAATCGAGCTTGTAGCGCTCAACCAGACCCTCTGAGTTTTGTTTCACAGTGAAAACTCACTTGCACACAATTGCTTTTTTTCTTGGTAATAGCGACGCGAGATCCCAGGTTTTGTTTTTTTTCAATGCGCCAAGTTCTTCAATCATTGCAGCTTTCCATCATGAATTCTTCTAAGCAACCTGTCAACACTTAAGGATAGAAACAATGTCCAAAGATGTAATGAATGCTCCATGTACAAGGGATATATGAGAGTAGGAAGCGAATTGGGTAATGTCATGTGAAAAGCCATCTCGATCAGGTGAGACTACCACATTATTGCAGGAATTCCGTCTTACTGGCAAGGGGGTGGAAGTAGAAAGATGAGGGGTTATTTTACCTAGGATATCTAAACTTGTTGAGGATGGTGCAGGCATTGTAGTCATACTCGGCTGCCATCTTCTCCTGAGTTCGAGGTCTATCATCAACAGATTCACTCCTTAAGAACCAGCAACTCAACTGACTATGCTTCCTGTTGAAGGAAATATGTAAAGGCCTAATATAAAGCCCACCTAGAACCCACTTCCTCCGATAGATCTTGTCCCACATCTTAGATTGAGATTTCCCTCCTCTCTCTTCCAATGTAAATGTACAAATACCTGAATGTATGTGAACACAATTGAAAAATTAATAAAATTATCATTTATTTTTTTCTCTTGTCTGGCGTATTTCCACATGGTATCAGAGCATCGATCCTAAAATCTTTTTTTAGTTATGCTTTCGCTTGCTGTCACCTTCTTTGGGTGGTTAAATTTTTTTAACTACAACTTTCAGTCATCTTCTTTGGGCAGCTAAACTTTTTTTAACCACAGCTTTCCTTCTCCCAGCTATTCCTATTTTTTATTCCATCCCATTTCCATTTTATAGCCGTTTTCTCTCATACTCTGGGCCCCGCCTGTGTCGACATCCGTGGTATGCCTGTCTTGCCGCGTTTTGTCTGGTCTCTAAGCTTCTGCAGGTCATCTGCTCGCTTAGCTTCTCTTCGCCACAACCTCCTCCCGCATCGCCTGCTCAACATCTTCTGTTGCTCTGCTCACAACATTTAGTCGCCGCGGCTTATCCTTGTGCTGATCTTGCTGCATCTGCTCGTGACGCTCACGCGTCTTCTTTCCCGCGCTCATCTGCGTGTCAGGCTCGCACGACTTCTTCTCAGAGCTCTCTTGTTCGCAAGTTTTTTTCTGCTCGTTGTACCAACTAGCATTGGCTTCTCGTGAAGGCCCTTCTCGCGAGCCCTTGTGATTGCAGTAGTCATGTCGTCAACACATTCTTCTCCAGCTTGCTGATTGGTCTTCTGCTCATCAGTGGCTGCCCGCAGGGTCTAATCTCATGTCGCTTGACTGCAACATCTTCTCCTGCTTGTCGCGTGACCGTCGAGTTTTCTCCGGCTTGTCGTTGTAGCCCTCCCAACAAGTTCTTCCCTCAGGTCTTTTCGTGCTTGCCGCCTACCCGCAGGTCGTTCGGTTCTGCTCGTCGTTTCTGGTCGCGAGATCTGTTTTTTTAACCCAGCTCTGTCGGCTTCTCTTTGGTGGGATCTTCTCCAATGGTTGAATGCTACTATGTGCCTCTCGACTCAGCGGTCACTTCCATCTCATGTTTCCCCTCTATCCTCTCGTGGAGGTCACATCTCTTCTAGGGGTAATGATCGATACAATCGCGCTCCTCTTAAATGTACTTACTATGGCAAGGTTGGTCATCTCCATGCCACTTATTATCGTTTGCATGGTCTGCCATCCGCACCGCATGTCTCTATTACTGTCCAAGCTCCAACAACATCCAAACTGACATTGATGTCTTGCACACCCAACTCCAGCAACTTCAAGGGATGATCGGTCGTTCCTCCACTTTGTTATGTCTATTTCAGATGGCGGTATCTACTGTCTAGCCCATAGTTCGTATTGGATTATGGATTCTGGAGTAACACATCATATTACCCCGACGAAACCTTCGCGATACTTGGACTTTGAGCATCCGAAGTTCATCACTGTTGTCAATGGGGCCACCACCCCAATCTCTGGATCAGCCGATATCAACCTTACTCCCTTAATCACTCTTTGCTCGGTTAATGTTCTGATGTAAAACGAATTAGGGTTTCAAATTTAAATAATTATTTTAGCCAAATAATTTATGTTGTAATAAAATAAAAGTAGAGTTTTGAACATAAATTGATTTTTAAATGAGGGGCCAAGCGGCCAAGATCGAACTTTCGCGCAAAATCACTTCCAACGTTGGATTTTGTAAAACCGTTAATAATTATTTGAGAGAACTTTGTGAGCGTTTTATGAATTGAATCGTCGTTAGTTTCATACATCCACAAGCATAATCGCACACGTAACAAATTATGGATAACGGTAATTAAAAATAGCGAGAACGTAGAGGCAAGCTTAATTAATTAATTTAGACGCATAAAATTAATCCAACATGATGAGCAAGAGGCGGTGAGAGTACCCAGGGGGTTGAGTCCTGTTCAAATCCGGGAGGCGTATGGAAACACCAGTCAAGCCCAAGTCAATTTCAATCCTCAACTTCACCGGGTAGGGAAGGGCCTGACTGATGGAAGAATTTGTTGGAGTCGACGTCAGTCGGGCAGGCTCGCTAGATAAACGGTGAGGTCGATGACAATTACCCGGCGGCCAAGTGCTGGAAGGCTGGACTTGTCTTCGACAGGAAATTTGGTCGCAGCATGTAGCGGTCGGCGGGGATCTATGGAGGCGGGAAGCGCTATGGCGGGGCAGAGAACGTCGGAGGAGGAGGATTGCGCAGCGGAGAATGGCGGAGGAGACAAAATGTTGGGCGGAGAACGAAGGAGGAGGCCTTGCCGGTAATACAGAGAAAACGAGGGGCTTCCCTGTTCTCTGCAATTTTTCGGTCCCCTGTTTCTTCGGAACTGCGATGTTTATAGCCCGTAAATCAACAATGTAATTTTCATTTTTCATTTCCAAACTTTGACCGGTGAAAATTTCGTATCTTTTATTTCCAAAATTTGACCATGAATCGGCAAGACAATTTCCCATAGTTTGTTTCCAAGATTTTATCCTTTATTTTGTTCCAAACTTATACACTTATATCTTTCCAATAATAACATCTTTTGCACTCCGTGAACAAGGCTGGATTTCCTACCCAGAACAATTTCCAAATGTATTTGACTTGTTTTTGTTTTCTTGATTAATTTTATGTGTTCCGCTAAATAAATTAAGCTTGCCTCTACCATCCTAACTACCTAAATAATCGGACCTTTTTATTCAAGCTTTCATCGGACGGTCAACCCGAGAAGCCAACCAACTTCAAAAGAAATGCACGAAAGAAATACATGTTCATAAATAAATGCTAACAAATAAAATATGTAATTTAGGATGCGACGTAGGATGCATCATGTTCTGGTCTCTCCTTTCAATCTTCTCTTTATTAGTCGTCTAACCTAAGACCCTGATTGCTATAAAACATTTTCTTCCACCTCTTTTTTTGTGAGGGATAGTAAGACGAAGAATATAATTAATAAAGGGAAACTGTCGAATGGGCTCTACATCATGGACCCCCCCCCCCCATGATTCTCTCCTATTTTAGATCTGTCAAGTGGCATCGGCGTCTTGGGTATGCACTTCTCCACACCCTCCAAAAAGCTCTCCCATATTTGTCCCTCAATGACTTCGCATGCGAGTCTTGCATCTATGGATGTGTTTGTTATACTAATAATTTTGGCCCGTCCACAGACAAGTTTGCTCCACATGCCATAAAATATATGTTCGTTGGATACTCTCGCACTCAAAAGGGTTACGTCTGTTTTTCTCCCAATGATCACAAGGTTGTTACATCGGTTGATGTCACCTTTCCTGAAGACCAGCCCTATCATTCTCAAACCAGTGAACCTCCCCTCCTGCCTCTACTTCTGCAACTTACTGTCCCAGTTACTTCTACCCTCCACCTCTCCTTCCCACGCTAATCCCACACCTACCACCAAAACTACTTCTGATTTATGTGTATACTCGTCATACTCTTTTGTTTAATGTTCTACGAGAGATGCCCTCAACTTATGATATTTTGCGGCCTGTAGATCTGACAACCATCTCTACTGCTCATTCGATGGCGAATTATGTCTCCATACACCGCCTCTCTCAGGAACTCAGGAACTCAGGAACTCAGAAAATTTGTAATATCTTTATCCTTTATTTCCACCCCTAACACAGTGCAGGAGGCTCTCCAACATCCGGGGTGGCAGGTGGTCATGGATGAAGAAATGTCTGCTTTTTGGGCAAACCAAACTTGGGATCTTTTCCCTCTTCCTTCTGGCAAGACCTGTGTGGGTTGTAAGTGGGTATTTGTCAACAAACATGGTCTGGATAGGACTATTCAATGACGGAAGGCTCGCCTTGTCCCGTGGCTTTACTCAACAACAAGGTCTGGATTATGACGAGACCTTCTCTCCGATCGCCAAACTGAATACTATTCGGGTTTTGATTTTCCTCGCTATTCATCGTCACTAGCTGTTGCATCAATTGGATATGAAAAATGTTTTTCTCAATGGCAATCTGCAAGAAACTGTCTACATACACCAACCTCCCGGGTTTGAGACCACAATGGAGTCTCTTGGTTGTTATCTCAAGAAATCTATTTGTGATCTCAAAAAGTCTCCTCGCGCATAGTTTGACCAATTCAGTAAGATTGTTCGTGATGTTGAATTCACTCGAAGCTCGGCTGACTTTTCTCTATTTACTCGTCATCGACCGACAAACACAGTAATTCACTTAGTTTATGCCGATGATACTCTGATTACAGGTGATGACTTCAAAGGAATACAAATGATCAAGCAACATTTGAACTCAGTCTTTCAAACTAAAGATCTGGGAAATCTTTGGCACTTTCTTAGCCTTAAGATAGCAAGACGTCCTGATGGTCTCGTCATATCTCAATGGAAATATTGTCTTTGCCTTTTTCATGATGTTTACTATTCTGGATGCAAGCTGGCTGATACTCTTATGGATGTCAACCATAAGCTTTGCGCTCATGACTCTGACTCCAATCTATTTCTTCCAAACCCATAGTATTATCGTCGTCTTGTAGGAAGGCTGATTTATCTTACAGTTACAAGACCTGAAATCTCATTTGTTGTTAGAGTTGTCAGACGATTCATGCATTCTCCACGGGTCTCTCACCTCCAATCCGTCGAGCGCATCCTAAGATATTTGAAGACTGCTCTTGAACAAGGACTTGTATACAAATCATCTTATTCTTCTTCTTTATCTTTGATTGTCAACTTTGATGTTGACTATGCTGGCTCCCTGAATTATCGACGCTCCACAAGTGGATTTTATACATACCTCGGAGGATACTCACTATATTGGGATTTCCCCTTTTCTCTCTCTTCCTATATAAATGTACAAATACCTGAATGTATGTGAACAAAATTGAAATATTAATAAAATTATCATTTATTTTTCTCTTATCTCGTGTATTTCCACACTTCATTTGGCACAGGAGACAACGGGATACTCACTATCTGCCTCTCACCACCACAGTTATTCTCCTCCTCTCGTCTCATATTATTTATACTGAATGATTCTCCAAGAGACGAGTCAATCGAAGAGGAGCAATATGACTCAAGCTCTCTAAATGTGTCATTCATACTAACGAATAACTTTCTCTCCACGGGACTCCAACATACATTAAATCCCTTTTAGGTAGTCTAATACCTAACAAAAACACCTTCAGGGCCCTTAGATCCAATTTTCCCACATTTGATCTGTTGTCATGCACAAAGCACACGCAACCAAAGGTCTTGAGGGGAAGAATCTCTTCATTCTTCCCTCGCAGCATCTCAATCGGAGGTCTTGAGGGGAAGAATCTCTTCATTCTTCCCTCGCAGCATCTCAATCGAAGACTTCCGATCCAATACTTGTGGGGGTATCTGATTCATTAAATAGGTCATTGTTAGCACAGCTTGTCCCCACAAGTGCTTTGGCACCTTTATTGTTATCATCATACAACGAGCTATGTACAGAAGGTGTCTGCTCTTCCGCTCCGCTACTATATTCTGTTCTAGTGTGTATGGACAAGTAGTTTGATGTTGGATTCCCTGTGAGGGCAAGTACTCTTCAAACGCCATGTTAGTGTCATGTCTCATTGTCAGACCTCAACACATTTATGACTACACCTTTATCAAAATCTTCGAAGCAAGCAAACACATCGCTCTTGTTTTTCATCAAGTCAAGTCACGCGAGAGAAATAATCAATAAAATATACAAAATACCGAAATTCATTCACAGTAGGTGTGGTTGTGTGGGACATGGTCCCCAATCATCAGAATGTACTAGATTAAAAGGATAAGAACACACACTGCCAGAACTAAAATAAGAGTTTCTGGTATATTTTCCCAGTTCGAATACATCACATACAAAGTTGTTATGATTAACTTTCTCAAACAAAATGAAATACATCTGTCTCAAAACGAAAACAAAAGGATGACCCAGGCATCAAAGATGAAGTAGGAGTAAGTCCTTTATGCTTCTTCTACCCCCCCCCCCCCCCGTAGCATCCTCTACCAGTGCTGAAAGAGTTGAGTCCATATTCTTCTTATCTAGGTACCACAAGTCACTATGTCATAAGTCAGTCGCAAGTCTCCTGTCAGTTTTCTTCTCCTGGAAGATCACCTTTGGGATATCAAACAAGGCGACAAATTTTAGTTAAGATATAATTGCACTAATGGATAAGAGATTCGCAGAAAAGGAAGGAGCAAGCAGAATATTGGACAAAGTTAAAGTGTTGGCACATTGCGCAGTACCCTTACCAACCACTGGCTGAGCAGTGTCATCGCCAATCCAAATGTGCTCTGGGACTGCTAGGGGAGTGTACGAAAAGAAATCTTGCGCATCCTCAGTAACGTGTTGAGAGGCACAAGAGTTGACTATCCAATCTAAAGAGTCAGTGGTGGATGTAGATGCGAGGGCAAGGGCAAGTATATTGTAAGTATCTGTGGCTGAGTGAGAAAAAGAGGTAACACTAACCCTAGATGATGTTGTAGTGAGTGCACCATCAACAGTACTCTCCTACTTTTTTTGAATCAGT
Organism: Platanthera zijinensis; assembly: GCA_039513925.1. NCBI lineage: Eukaryota > Viridiplantae > Streptophyta > Magnoliopsida > Asparagales > Orchidaceae > Platanthera > Platanthera zijinensis. The sequence continues at coordinate 125,693,414 of CM077098.1, forward strand.
TGGGAGTAAGCATCTGAGATTCTATGCTCCTCTGAGTAACTTGCATCAGTCATACTTCCTTCTGCATCCTCGCTTGCGACCATTAGATTTGCACGGTAGCCTCCTCTACCACCTTTACGACCCCCAAGGTCGCGACAACGGCTCCCAAACTGACCTTGTCCACCTGTATCTCGCTCCTTTGGTTGCTTGGGGAAAGCTAGTCAGAGATGACCTATCTCACCACAATTGTATCATTGTCGTGTCTCGCTCTTGTATCTTGTGTACCCCAGATTGGTGGCCGCTAGAGCCGATTTCACCCCCAGAAGAGTGGTTGCACCATACTAGAGCCTAATCCCGCTTTCCCCCAGCATCATGGTTGAGATCGTCCCATATATGATATGTTTAGGGTTTGTGATACAGACAAACTTAATCTTCATCTGGTATATGACATATGAGATTCAATGATAGAAAATGTGAAGCTTGAAATATATAAACACGATAAGTTGACAGACTTGGAAGCTCATTGCTCTCTTTATGAGGCAATTTATGATGTCCTCGTTGATCGATGGACCAAGAGTTGCACATCACTACATTGCATGGCTCATTCTCTTAATCCAAGGTAATTTTTTTCTTATTTGATATTAAACATTTACTATGATTTATTTATTTACTATAAATTTTTATTTGTAGGTATTATAGTAGAGAATGGCTTGAAGGAGGGCCAAATAGAGTTGCTTCAAATACGGATGAGGAGATTTCTTTGGAGGAATAAATGCTTAAGAAGATATTTTCCTGATGTGGTGGAGAGGAATATAGTAATCAATGAGTTCTCTAGGTTCACGGGATTTGGTCAAGCATTTAGTGAGCCAGATAGTTTGGAGAGTAGAGCTTCATTATTGTCCAAAGATTGGTGGAGTTACTATGGAACTTCAGCACCTAAATTACAAAAAAATGCTTTGAAGTTATTAGGTCAACCTTCTTCATCGTCTTGCTGCGAGAGAAATTGTAGCACATACTCATTCATTCACTCATTGAGAAGAAACAAAATTCTACCACAACGAGCTGATGATTTGGTGTACGTGCATAGTAATCTACGCTTATTATCGAGGAGAGACGAAATCTACAGTCAAGAAAGGAGTAGAATGTGGGATATAGGAGGAGATGCATGGGCAAATCCTTTTGATGGAGTTGGCATGCTTACGGTTGTCAACTTGTCTTTAGATGAGACAGAAATTGAAGATGTCTTGATCTCCAACAATATGGAGGAAGATGAAGAAAATGAGTGATGAACATCGTTTTATTTGAAATAATTATGAATAGCTTATGTCTAAGTACTTCATGTTATATTACATTAGTTATGGACTTGTACTTCAATTGATTATTTGTGCTTCATGTTTTATTGTTTTGAGAATTTATAATTGTATTTGTGATATATGCATATATATTTATTAAATTTAATACAATGTATCCCGCCGTACCCGTATCCTTGATTTTAAAATTTTGTCATACCGTCGTAACGGATACGTATCGCACCCGGTACCCGTACCCGTACCGGTGCTTCCGGATTTTCAAGCTATCAAATGTATAATGTGTTATGCAATGCAATTGATCTATTTAAAACTGAAATCAAACCAATACAAAAAAGAAAAAAAATGATAGGCGTGCACATTGATCAAGAGAGGAGACCGGATTCGCCATCATGCACATGGGAGCTGCCACAATAATCATGAAGGAACGCGATGTGACATCGCGGGTCATGTTCTAATTGTGGGCTATTATTAATAGGTGATTAACTGATGTCTTTAATGTCATTAATGTGAGAATATCAAAACTCATGTGTCTTGTACTCTTGTATGTATCCTGTAGTCTTGTATGTATCTTGGAGATCATTATATTTCTAGCATGGAGAGGAAATTTTTGGGAGGAATCAACAAAATTCTCTCGAGGTTGTGTTGTTCTTCGCCCCACCCGACCCCACCCTAACTTTTATGTTATGAAATAATGGTCCGACCTACCGCTATCCACCCATTGCCCATGCAACCGCTGGGTATCAGCGCCTCTTTCATTGAGTAAATCATCCCCGGTCAAGTTCGGCAAACAGCTTGCCTCAACAACATGATTGCTATCCTTCTTCATACGAGCAAAACATGAGACCAACTGATGGCGCCCTTCTAGGACACTAACACCTACATTACCTCGTTGCACCGACCACCCTGGCAACACCAACTTTAAATGCCCAACCCAACCACACTCTGACCCCAAAATTTGTATGTCCCTCTCACGGTAACTGCACCAACCATAGTTTTATTTCCCCCAATATCTGGGCCGTGCTTGCCATGTTGAACCTTGCTCCCGCCTTGAATATTTCTTCCCCACTCAAACCATCGCTGCCCAGTTCATAATCCACTCTGGCACCATCATCCTTCATACAATCGATCATAACTACCTTCGCTCCACTCAATGCATCCACCAGCTCGTCTCATCCTCTCTCATCGAAGCCAATAACCCACTACCACCAACAAATAACTCTCACTCTCCACAGTCCAATACAACCCCTTCGATGCCAACCACCCCATGTTGGTGGTTTGGTACCTGCTGGCCATTGCAACTTCTTACTCATTTTCTAGCCTTGTGTCAAACCCACCTAATGCAGGACAGTCCTAAGACGGGGGATAATGTATGGTCACTAAATGCAGACACAATTCCGATGAATAACTTACAATAATTATGATTAATAAATGTGAACACAAGAAAACCACAATAGATGAAAACTTCACAAAATAGAGAGCATGTGTTGGAGCATAAATATGAAAGTGCGTGAATCGTAAATAAGCAAGCCAATGAATATCAACACTAGCCTCAAACGGCGTTGAAACGAAGATACAAAAAAGATATCGCGTAAGCAAGAAAACAAACACCAATTCAACAAAGAATAATTAATAACCAACTTTAGAGCTCACGCGACTATAAGAGAGTTGAGCATAATAATCGAAACTCAAAAATCGCTCGAATTTTTAGTTGAATCGAAGTCGGAAAAAAATGATTCGAATCATTTTCGCTCGAATTAAAATAACTCGGAATCGATTTCGAGCCTCACATGAATCGCTCGACTTTTTTATTTGAGCCGTCTTGATTTACTTCCAATTAAATATTTTGGTTCTTTCTTATTTCCACTTGGGGTTCCACAACCTGTAAGGTTGGGCCCCAAGAGTGCAGCATTATCTTCACGTGCATGCCTCTTTAATATTTCCTTTTCTACTGCTGAGCATTTACCGTCCCGAGTCCTAGCGTCATGCGGTGCTATTTACAACTTTCGAGTTTCGTCTATCTTCTACCTTTACTAGGGCTTCTTCACAACCTTCACCTGCTATGATGTTATCCACAACTCCATGCGAGATGTTCTTGCTTGACGAAGATCAAAAAGCTCGGCGGGATTTGGACGGACGCTAGGAGCTGGGACATTTTGGTCCATCCCCTATCAAAAACGGCAAGAACAGTGGTGGTATAGTAGTATACTGGCATTATGTTCTTTATTTTCATTCCTAGTTGAGGACTTTTTGACAGCTGGTGTTTTACAAGTACTTTAGATAGTTTTTGCTACAAGTACTCCCTGTTCATTTTTCAAACTCTTTGTAATATATAATTAGGGTTAATTACGGGGACCTCCCCGGGAAGTTTACATAATTACAGTTTGCACCCCCCTAACTATAGAAATTACATTTACCTCCCCTCAATGTTCTTGCAACTTACATTTCCCCTCTTCCCATTAATTTTTATAAAAAAAGACCATAATACCCTTCATAAATAATAAAAGGCCTAAATCCCTTTTTTTTTATTTTCCCTCTACGTTAACCCTCTCGGTCTCTCCCGGTCGGATAAACCCTAGCCGCATGTTCCCATCGTTGCGCCCTCGTTGCCGGCAAGAAATCGCCGGATCTCGTACTCCCAGCCACCGCAGGCATGAAATCTCTTCTTCCCCTGTTTCTTCTTCCATTTTGGAGTAGGCTCTAATTCTTTTTTTCCACTTCTTCCCCTGTTTCTTCTTCCATTTTGGAACAATTTCTAGTTCTTTTTTTCCTCTTCTTCCCCTGTTTCTTCTTCCATTTTAGAACAATTTCTGGTTCTTTTTTTCTCTTCTTCCCCTATTCCTTCTTCCATTTTAGATGAATTTCTGCTTTATATAACATTGATTTTTTTGTGCAATTTCTACGCATTTGTTTGATCACTAGGCTTTGTTTTGAATTTTTTTGAATGTTAGTGTTTCGATTAGTAGCATTTTTTGGCCTTGTTTTCTAGGTATGCAGTTTACCATGTTTTCATTAACCATGTTTTTATTTATTTATCTGTTTTAATATAGTTTGGTAGTTATGAGGAGCAAAAAAATTGATATATGCGATGAGGTTGATAGTGATGCTTTGAATGACATGGTTAATGAAGATGAGGAACTTGCAGGGACCGATCATGACTCCATATTATCAAATTATGACACAGACATTCAATGTGATATTGAGTTATCTGACGAAGATGAGTACATTTCTCGAACTAATGAAATTGCACGGATTGGATGGGAATATGGGACTTTACCCCCCTTGCATTCGCCGTGGTTGAGGTCGAGAGCAAAGAAAGTTGGGGATTCTTTTTTAATTCTCTTGAAGAAATGTTGGGAGGGTTCGTGGATCACAAGCCTAGGACACTCATGACGGACAGACAAAAGGTAATACTACATATTGGGTTATTTCCTTTTAGCATTGTAGTAACATGTTATTTCCTTTTTGATTAAAATGTAATCTTTTATTTTTGTAGGGGCTTGTTGATTATCTTACCCAGGTGTTTTGGTAAAAAAACTATTTTGGGCCGCCGCTAAAGCGTATTCTCAAGCGATATTCATGAAGGCAATGAATAATTTAAGGGAAGTAAGCCCGAGTGCATATGAGTGGGTAATGAAAATTGAAGTAAGCTTATGGGCTAGACATGCATTCCCTATGCAAGTAAAGAATGATCATGTCACCAACAACATTAGTGAATCTTTTAATAATTGAATTGGTGATCTAAGGGGAAAGCCTATTTTAAGATTACATGATGGCATTAGATCTAAGTTAATGGGTTGAATAGAAACAAGGTATCAAAGAGTTGAATAAGGTGAATGATGAAGCGGTAAAGAGCACACTTCTCGTTGGAAGTGAATTTGAGTTTCAAGTGAGTGATGAAAACACTCACTACATTGTTAACATAATACGTAGGAGTTGTGATTGTAGAGCATGAGATATATCTGGGATACCTTGTAAACATGTTGCATTGGCTATAGGACACAAAATACATAACATGCAATCGTACACGGATTTATGTTTTTCTAAAGACAAGAACCTAAAAGCCTACAATCACAAGATTAAAGGGATTCCAGACGTCATGTTTTGGCCTGCAGTTGATGTTGTGCCTTCTTGCATCTTGCCACCTCCCAATAAACGATTGCCCGGAAGGCCCAAAAAGAATAGGAAAAGAGAGTCGGGTGAGCAAGCTAAAGTAATCCCGTCAAGGAAGAAAATGAGTACTAAAGGTGGCAACTGTGGAGGTATTGGCCACAACACGAGAACATGAAAAAAATAGGAGATTGCAGGTATTTTCAAATTTTAATTATTTGCACTTATATTTTTTATATTACTTGAAAAATAATAAATTGTTTTTTATCTTTTTCAGATGGATGACGAAACACCGCTTGCTACCTATTTATACCAGAAGAAGGTCATGAAAGCTGTAAAATGATATTGCCCTCTTAGTTTTGGAGTGAAAGCATGAAAGATGAATCATCTTAGTTTTTGGGCCAAGTGTATTATTTTGTAAGTGGACTATTTTTTGTAAGAGGGTGTATTATTTGAAAGCGTGAATGTTAACTATTTACATGAATGTTGAACTACTTTTGCGATTACACGAGTGCAGATATAGCATGACATTAAATGCACATATGTTAGAACTTGGAGATATACGAGTATACGCATAAGAGCTAAGAGAAACTTGTTTTTTTGCCTCTAAATAAAGACTTTCAATAATTTTATCAGAGAGTTCAATGCACACAGGTTTCATTTGTAATACAGGTTTTATTTGGGGATATTTTATATCTGCAGAAAATAAAGACGTTCAATGCACACAAGTTTTATTTGCAATTTCGGCCAAATGCTGGTGTTGAGAGTAATCATGAACATTTTATAAATTTAATCACTTAAAAATTAATAGATTGAGATGATATTTTATATCCTCTTGAAAAAACTTATTCAAATTAAAACATTACAAACACATCCTTTTACAACTTAAAACATAACAAACACCCCCTTCAATGATATGAATCATTACCAAGGGTAGTTTGGGGATATTACCAAATATTTTCATTAATACTAACAGTCTTCAGCAATATATTGGATGGAAGGGGGGAAACGTAAGCTGCAAAAACATTGAGGGGAGGTAAATGTAATTTCCATAGTTAGAGGGGTGCAAACTGTAATTATGTAAACTTTCAGGGGAGGTCCTGGTAATTAACCCTAAAAAATTATATATAAGTGATCAATACTACAGGTTGATCTTTTTGCTAAATTAGAGCTAATAAGCTATAGATTGTTTCATTAATTTGGAACGGTGCTTGAACAAATTAAGTAGGACAACATTACAACAAGGGATCATTGTACTTTTTATGTTATTTTAGGGTTATAAAATAAATCAGAAATACTTTTGTTTAATCAATAATCAGATATATATCATTTCAAATGCTGGTAATATTTAGTTACATGGATCCAACTCAAATTGTGTAGGCATATCGAAACTTGTTATAACAATGCCCTACAAAAATAACTATTAAACTCTAAAATTTACAAAAAATAGTTCATTTTGACTCGGAATTGAGTCGAGACGGCTCGACTTGATTTTGATTTCGAGCCAACTTTGAGTCAAAAATTTCTATTTTGAGCCGAGTAGGAATCGATTGAAATTGACTCGACATCACCCCTACTATAAGGTAGGAGGCTTAGTGGATTTCCCGGGGCTGGAATTAAAGGAGGCACTGAATTATGGGCTCCCAATGGTGCTGAAGGCAGCTGGACAGCAAAAACCAAGGCTAGAAATGTGTCTCCCGATGGCTGGAATAGGGTGGTTGCTGCAGGTATGGTTGGAGGTTGGTTGAGGGCTGGTGGAGATCGGCATGGGGCTGGGGTTTCTGGAAGCAGGCAACTGTAGCTTCTGGAAACAGTTGGGAGGAATCCAGTTGGGTATTTTAAGGCCCAAATGGAGAAGGGGAATAGGGGAGAATGTTGGGGAAGATTGGATGAACTATGTAGGGGTTCAGAGGGGTTGTGGGGGTGGAAAGTGGCTGGCTGGGTAGTATTACAGGGCCTCGGTTTGGAGAGAGAAATGTGTGAGATTGTGGCTCCGCGTGGGGCTGTTGGGAGATAAGAGGGGGCTGGCTGAATGGAGGTGGGGAGTAGAGGTGGTGGAGGAAATTTAGGAGATCCTAAATTTTAGTAGTGGATTTAGTGGGGTAGTGAGCGGTGGCGGACCCAGGGTTTTTGCCTAACCCGGGTCCCAGGCACTAATTAACAAGTACTAGGACTTACCCCGAAAATATCAAAAGATGTTTCAGTTGAGATCAAGTTGTTTTTTAGTTTTATCTTGTATTTACCCATAAGGGTATTCTCGTCCTTGTACATTTTTCTCCCTCACTTATATAAGTGTGGGGATCTCTCTTTTGTAATTATTCATTAAAACCTATTTCCGTTTTCTACTTGATATCAGAGGGAATAACCCTAGCCGCCGCTCGCTCGCCATGCTCCCTCGCTCGCTCGAGCGTCGTCATCCCGCCGCTCGCCGCCGCTCGCTCGATATCCGCTCGTCCTCACCGCTCAGCACTGCCCTTCGAATGTGGCTGCCGGGCGGCCTCCTCGCCGGTTGCTGAGAAGGACGCCGCCGCCGTCCTTCCATGAAGCACCCGGACCACCGCACCACTTCCTGCATCGATTAGCTGCCGCCCGCTCGACCCCTGCTGCGTCTCCGAGCGTGCGACTCCTGCTGCTTTCCTGCGTCTCCTGCGCTGCCTTCCCCCGCTTCCTTCCTGCGCTCCTTTCTGCATTTTCTTCAGATCCAGTTTTTTTCACGGATGCTGCTGCTGCTTTCATATCTGATGTAACTGAGTCTCTTTGATCCGATCTCTATTCCGCTGTTTCCCATGGATGATTCTTCGATTGGTGGTGGCTCTCCATCACCGAGTGTTACTGTTCCCCAAGTGGGGGAAACCCAGCGGTCTTCAGGTTCCCAGATGGGTGAACTCCAGCGACCTTCTGGTCATACTAGCTCCTTGAAGATCACCACGGTGCCGTTAGATGGCACTAACTATCTAGAGTGGTCTCGTGCGGCGCAGCATGTTATTCGCAGCCACCAGCTCTTTGGATACATTGATGGGACCAAGGTGGCACCCCCCTGACTGATCCAGCCTGGTCGCGTTGGGATTCCGAGAATTCCCTGGTGGTTTCCTGGCTTCTCCACTCTATGTCTCCAAAGGTATACCGCAGTTATATGCTAATGGACTCAGCTTACGAGATTTGGACTCGAGCGCGGGAGACTTATTCTCAGATCGGAAATTCCACTCAGGTTTATGAGTTGACCCGCCGTATGTTGGAACTACGACAGGGATCTATGACTGTTTCCACCTACTACTCTGAGTTTGAGCGCATATCTCAGGAGTTGGATTACTTCGATCAGTTTACCCCCTGCTTGCACTGCCGATGCAGTTCTGTTGCAAAGGAGAGATGAACGATTTCGTCTTCATGTGTTCTTGATGGGTTTGAGCATGGAGCTGGATATGGTTCGCACCAATATTCTTTATTGTTCACCCCTCCCATCTCTCAGGGAGGCGTTCAGTATGGTTCTTGGTGATGAAGATCGTCGGAGGTCTCTCAACACAGCAACTCCTCCTTCTGACCGATCGGCTTTTACTAGTACTGGCCGTGGTGGTTCTAGTCATGCCACCCAGATTCCCACCTGTGACCATTGTGGTCGTCGGGGCCATTCCCGGGAAGCGTGCTTCAAGCTTCACCCGCACCTTGCTCCACCTGGATATGTCCGTGGTCGTGGACGTGGGCGTGGTCCTGGCCGTGGTGGACACCACCAGACTGACACCCGTTCTCATGATGCTGCTTACTCCACAGAGATTCAAGGGGGTCATCATGGACAGCTCCCAGATCATTTCACCGCGTCTGAATTGGATGCACTCCGCCGTCTGCTACATTCTCAGTTTGATCCTACACCGAGTAATTCCTCTTTGTTTGTCACTGATGCGATGCCCAATGCCCATGCTGCTGTGACTCCGTCGTCTGAGTGGATTATTGACTCAGGAGCTACTGATCATATGACCGGGTCCTCTACAGGTTTTTACTCCTACACCCCCTTGTCTGGTAAGGACAAGGTTGTCTCCGCCAATGGCTCCTTGTCTCCTATTGCTGGCAAGGGCAATTTCTCCTGCTCTTCTTCGCTTCCTCTCACTTCGGTGTTGCATGTTCCATCTTTTCCCCGCAGTTTACTTTCTATTAGCAATCTTACTAAATCTCTTAACTGTTCTGTAACTTTTTTCTCTGATTCTTGTATTTTTCAGGAACTGGGTACGAAGAGGATACTTGGCAGTGGTAGGAACCGCGGTGGTCTGTACTACCTGGATGCTACACCATCATCCCTTGCTCTGTCCTCTTCTGCTGTTACTACTGCTGACGCTCGATGCTGGCACTTGCGTCTTGGTCACCCGTCTCCTGTTTATCTTCAGAAACTTTTTCCTACTTTATCTCAGTTTGTTTCTAGTTTTAAATGTGATGTTTGTGAAATGTCTAAACATGTTCGTCATTCATCATCACACTTGTCTTCTCCTAGTAGTGTTCCTTTTTCTGTTATACATTCAGATGTCTGGGGACCTTCCCCAGTTGTTTCTTTGACTGGATATAAATGGTTTGTTACGTTTATTGATTGTTTTTCTCGTACTACTTGGGTTTATCTTTTAAAAAAAAAGTGATGTCGTCTCTGTCTTTCAAACCTTTCATAAGATGATACAAACTCAGTTCAATGGAACCATTCGTGTCCTTCGTAGTGACAATGGGGGCAAATATGATGATCGTAGTGTGTTTGGGGCCTACCTCTCGAACAATGGCATTATCCATCAAACCACTTGCGTTTACACTTCCACCCAAAATGGTGTGGCAGAACGAAAAAACAGGCATCTCCTTGATGTTGCCCGTTGCCTTCTCACCACCATGCACCTTCCGAAATCCTATTGGGGTGATGTCATCATGACGTCTACTCATCTTATCAACCGTCTCCCCTCGCGGGTTCTCGGTTTTGCTACACCTCTGACTCGTCTTGCTTCTAAGACTATTGTTCATACCTCATCTCTTCCTCCTCGTATATTTGGGTGTGTTTGTTTTGTTCATGTTCACCAGCCACTTCGTGATAAGCTCGATCCTCGAGCTATCCGATGTGTCTTTCTTGGTTATTCTACCACCACCAAGGGGTACAGGTGTTATCACCCCCCCAACCAGACGTACTTTCTGTACCATGGACGTGACGTTCCGCGAGGACGAATCATATTACCTTGATTTGACTCCTTGTCGTCAGGGGGAGAAGGAGGATGAGGTCATTGATATTGTCCCTCTTCCTGTCATTGGTACTGTTCCTCTCACTTGTATTCCCCCATACACCTTCCACTACGCCATCCACTACAGATATCCCTCATACATCTCCCTCTCATCATCCTTCACTCATAGCTCATCTACCTCATGTATATCATCGTCGAAAACCAGGTACACAACCCACTGTCGCCCCGCTGCTGCCAATGTTGTCTTCGGACTCAGATCCTGATGCTGATTTACATGCTCTCATTGCTCGGCTACGTGGTAAGGCCCGGTGTACTGAACATCCCATTTCTAATCATGTTGTTTATGATCATCTCTCTAAGCCTCATCAGTCATTTATATCTTCCTTGTCCGAGATCTCTATCTCTAAAACATGGCAGGAGGCACTTTGCATCCCAGTATGGGCTCAAGCAATGAAGGAAGAAATGTCAGCTTTGGAGAAGAACCACACTTGGGATGTCACATCTCTCCCTCTCGGCAAGAAACTCATTGGTTCAAGATAGGTTTTCTCAGTTAAGCAAAATCAGGATGGGAAAGTTGAGCGATATAAAGCCAGGTTGGTTGCTCGTGGTTACACTCAGACTCAGGGGGTTGATTACCAAGAGACATTCGCTCCTGTAACAAAGATGGACTCTATCTGTGTGATCATATCTTGTGTTGCGATCTTAGATTGGAAACTTCATCAACTGGACATTAAAAATGCATTCTTGCACGGTGACCTCGAAGAAGAGGTGTACATGTCTTTCCCCCCAGGTTTTGTGAAGAAGGGGCAAGAGAGGTTTGTTTGTCGGTTATGGAAGTCCCTGTATGGGCTAAAGCAGTCTCCGAGGGCATGGTTCGGCAGATTCCACAAGGCCATGATCAAGTTTGGCTACAAGCAGGGGCACTCTGATCATACTCTGTTTGTCAAGAGGAATGAAGGGAAAATTGTTGTGCTTATTGTCTATGTTGATGACATCGTGATCACCGGAAATGATGCAGATGAAATCTCAAAGCTGAAGGGATTTCTCTCAGCCGAGTTCGAAGTAAAGGACCTGGGAAGGCTACGCTACTTCCTAGGAATTAAGGTGACCCGTTCTAACAAGGGTATCTTTATCTCCCAACGCAAGTATGTGTTGGACCTGCTGACTGAGACTGGCATGCTTGGGTGTGCCCCTGCTAACACACTTATGGAGGAGAACCATAAGATTGATCAGGACAGCAATGGTGATCGTACTGATGCTTCTAGTTATCAGAGGTTGGTAGGAAAGCTCTTATACCTCTCACATACTCGTCCTGATATTACATATGCTGTTGGGATTCTGAGTAGGTATATGCATGCCCCAAGGGTCAGACACCAGGAGACTGTCTATCGTGTTCTCCGGTATTTAAAGAAGTCACCCGGACGGGGGTTGATGTTCTCGAAGAACAAACATCTGCGGATCGAGGTCTTCACCGACGCAGACTGGGCTGGATGTCATGATGACCGGAAATCTACAACAGGTTATTGTACCATCATTGGAGGAAACTTGGTTACATGGCATAGCAAGAAACAAAGTGTGGTGGCTAGATCCAGTGCTGAAGCTGAGTATCGTTCGATGTCTCAGGGTCTCTGTGAAGGCCTTTGGTTGAGCATCCTATTGCAAGATCTCGGTCTTTAAGGAGGAAGCTCTCATATCCTTGTACTGTGACAACAAAGCTGCCATTAGCATAGCGCACAACCCAGTTCAGCATGATAGGACCAAACATGTTGAGGTGGATCGGCACTTCATCAAAGATCATCTTGACAAAGGAAGCCTAGTCACACCCTTCGTCCATTCCAGAGATCAGTTAGCCGACGTCTTCACCAAGAGTCTTGGCTCCGATGTCTTTACTGATGATATCCATAAACTCGGAATGATAGACATCTACCATCCAACTTGAGGGGGAGAGTTGAGATCAAGTTGTTTTTTAGTTTTATCTTGTATTTACCCATAAGGGTATTCTCGTTCTTGTACGTTTTTCTCCCTCACTTATATAAGTGTGGGGATCTCTCTTTTGTAATTATTCATTAAAACCTATTCCCGTTTTCTACTGTTTCTACATTGATAATTTTCTACCCTATTAGAAATCAAGATGAATCTCGTTTTTATTTAATATGTTTTTTTCTATTCAGTTTTCTATTTTTCCCTAAACAAAAAAAGGAGAACCTTGGCGTAGGCATTTTTTCTTTATCCCTCCCAACCTGGACCGCTCATTTTGACTTCTCCAAACAATAAGAAAGATAAAACTGATGTACTATTAGAAAGCTGTCATTGCATGTTCTCCCGGGAAAAATCAAGGAGTTAGCAGTCTTAGTGATGTAGGGGTAGGCTACGTGGTGCGCAGAAACCTACAACTCTAGGTGATAGTGCAAGGGTGACACGCTAATCCAACTCTACATGCAATGCGATGTTCGATATTTAACGAATAAATTTAAGCAATGAAAATTTCAGGAACCACGCAGATATTAAAATAGAAAAACAAATATTTATTTTGGCAATTTTATAATGGCTTTCCTCCGCTCGGAGGGCCAAAGCAAAGCGCGCGGCGAATAGCTCCTCCTGCAAATTATTAGGGCACCAAAACAACCTTCTACTAGCAAGAATCGCAGCACAATATAATAAATCACCAAGTGAAAATACTGAATCAAATAGTACAATACTATAAACACTCACAAAGTAGAGGGCTGAACCGAGGCACTGAAGATTTGGAGGCTCGGATGTGTAGATCGGCGATCGGAGATGGAACCGGTGGCGAGGCGACGGGGACGGTGGCTGTCCTCGACGGAAAACGGTGAAAACGGACAATAAAACGGTAGATCCGGCCACGAATAAGTAGATCCGGGCCGGGGAGGGATAGATCCGCTATTTAGGGTCGGATCCGGGCAAAAATGGGAAGTATGAGCGGTGTAAATAACGGATCGGGAGCGAAATTCTCAAATCTGAATGGATCTAGAGAATTAGGGTTGTTTGGAAGTGGCTCCACCAAGGGGGCGATTTACGGAGTGGCCGGCTAGGGTTTGAGGAGATTTCCGGGTGGTGTGTAGGGGAGGAGGGTGGGCGGCTGGAGGGGAGGCTGAAGGGGAGTGGTCGACTGGCCTATAGCAAGGAGGGGAGGCAGAAGACACATGCGGTGGAGGTGAGGAACCGGTACAGGAAATCCAAAATTACTTTGGAAATGCACAGTGAAAGTGATTGATGAACAGTAACTGAAAGGAACTTGCAGTGGGGTTGGAGGAGTTTGGCGGCCTATGAGTCGTCACCTATGGTTCTACGGCGTCGGCACCGGGGAGTGATTGCTGGAATACGGGAATACTTCTTCTCCAAATTCTGTAATGACTTAGTTCAGCCTCTTAGAGCAATATTTATAAGAGAACAACCTAGGGCTTCACCATCAACGGCTATGATTGGCCGGTTGGATCGGGCACTAAATACATGAAAAAAAACTAAAAAAAATAAACTAATATATGTTTTTGACTCGCAGCGACGTGTCAAACGCAACCGCAGGGTCCGATCGTCGATCCGGACACGTCATATATGGTAAGTCGCCAAATCATCCCCGAACGGGTCCAAAGCTCGTGCTCGTCTCTGCTCCGCATCACTTAGGCTAGTTATTTTAGTGAAATTATTTTGTCCACTACATTGTTAACATTCAATTTGTTGTACGATTTTAGCTTGCAAGAAATTTCTTCTTTCCATGAGAGCTTTTGTTGCTTGACCTTAAAGGACAAGACCATTGAAGCTTGCAAGTTGTTTGCTGCCGTTGTTTGCAAAGGACCGAAGATGGTCGGATCTCTTCTTTCAAGAGAAAAATAAATTCCAAAATCAATAAAAATTTCACCAAAATTGGAAATTTAATAACCGGATCTCTTCTTCCAAAGAAATTCCAAAACAGTATGTAATTGGCTATTTTTCTCCTTCAACGAGCTAAAAACATGGAAAAGAATAAAGCTACCATTTTTGTTTCGTTTCCAAAAGCAGAAACCTGTTGTAGCCCCAAAACTCTTCCAAAAACTGAAAAAACCTCTGACCTGTATAAAGTATAGACTAGTCATTATTTCTCAAAAATTATACCCAGGCACTTGCCCGGGTGTGCCTCCACTTGGGTTCGCCCATGGTAGTGAGGGAAGTGGTTACGGTGGTTATGTGGTGGTCGGGTGATTGATTGTCGGAGGTGGTCGTCAGAGGTGGTCGCCATAGGTGGTGAAAGTGGTTCCCGGCGATTACCGAAAAACCGTTCATATAAGGAAAACTGTGTAGGTGGTGGTGGTTGATGTTGGGGGTGGAAATAATTGTCTGGCGATCGCCGAAAAACTGAAGATGGATGAAGTTTGGTAGGAGAGGTGGTGGGAAATTATGGAGAGGCGTTTCGGTAATTGGTGGAGTGGTCGGCTAATGGGGGTGGGGGAAGGGTGGTTGGCTTAGGAATGAAGGGGGAATGGGGTGTTCGGCTTATGAAAGTGAGTGGGTGACCAGCTAGGTGACAAAGAGGGTTGTGGGAGGTGGCCGACCAAAGGGGGTGAAGGAAGGGTGGTTCGCTTAGGAATGAAGGGGGAATGGGGGTGTTCGGCTTATGAAAGTGAGTGGGTTACCGGGTGGTACAAGGGCTACTCGTCCAAGCTCGCTTCTGCACGCCCAAGCTCGTCTCTGCACGCCCAAGCCCGCATCTGCTCGCCCAAGCCCACCTCTGCTCGTCCAAGCCCGCCTCTGCTCATCCAAGCCCGCTTTTCCTCGCCCAAGCCCGTCTTTGCTCGCCTCTGCTCGCTCAAGCTCGTCTCTGCTCGCCCAAGCTCGCATCTGCTCGCCTCTGCTCACCCAAGTTCCCCTCTACTCACCTCTACTCTCCCAAGCTCACCCCTGCTCGCTCAAGCTCACCTCTGCTCACCTCTGCTTGCCTCTGCTTGCCTCTGCTTGTCCAAGCTCGTCTCTGCTCGCCCAAGCTCGCCTCTGTTCATGGCGTGGTCTGCGAATAAGCGTCTCCTTAGACATTTCTGATCTCGACGAATTATTGGTTATACAAAACTACTATGAACTGAGAGAATGATGACTTCACCCATACAATGGATGGGAGACCAATCTTGTAAGATATAAGAGAAGGATCTCTTCGTTTGAAACAAATGTATATTTTTGATGGGGTTCCCTAGCAATAATACAGTAAAATCGGGGATTTCTCGCTTCGACCCGACTGGCTCGCTGATACAATTTCGATAGGTCAGGTCTCGCGTGATTCCGAGTCTGTTTGGTCCCTCAAACGGGTGCGCCCCGCCAAACGCGCGAGCACTGTGCGTGACACTGCGTGAACCATGCACAAATGTTGCGCGTGAGGCACACTGTCGTGCGACCCACTACCACGCATCCCACTACTACGAAGAGCATTTCCACGCAGTGTGGCCGGGCGGAACACTTCTAGGGGGACATTTCTGCGCGGGAATCCTCCCATGCGGCATCTGCCATGTGGGATACCCGAAGCCAACCCCAATTAAGGTGCTAACCAAGTCAGCGCCCCCATTGGGTGCTAGGGCGCTGACCAAGTCAGCAACTCCATTAGGTGATAGGGCGTTGACCAAGTCAATGCCCCCATTGGGTGTTAGGGTGCTGACCAAGTCAGCGCCCTAATAAGCGATGACTTGGTCAACGACCTTGAACGATACTCGTGCGCGGTACCCGATACCCCCTGGCCTCCGCCTATAAATAGAGAGGGTAGGGGCGTCTTAATTACGTTGTTGTGAATTCCCCTTCTTGATCGCGAGTATCTCTGGTCCTTTTCTTTCTCGTACTCGAAACTCGCCCTCCTCTTACTCGCATTCCAAGATGGTTGGAGACGATGTTGCTGCTCGCCGAATGGGGCACGCGAGGAACTTCACTGAGGCTGTCTTCAAAAAGTTTGTCACCGACAAACGAGACTTGGCGGATTTCAAGAGGAGGCTTCTGTCGGAAAGATATTCGGCGAGGCTTCCTACACGGGTCGAGCGACTTAACACTGTTCTGGATGGCGAGCTCAACCTCCCTCTCCGCCTCTTTGAAGTCGGCCTGCGGCTTTCCCTGTGGCCAGAGTACTCTCAGATACTTAGGTATTTAGGCATGGTCCCGACCCAGATCAACCCAAATGGTGTGGCGAAGGAGGTCGTGCCCTCGCGCCAGAGCTTGGTAAACCCACCAGCTTATGTCGAGCAAGTACCAGATCCTTCGACCAACTCACATGTGGGTCCTGAAGGTCAGCTGCGACCTAGCGGGCGAGGAGATCCCTCTCAGAAAAGACTGGATAAGGGGAAGGAGAAGGCCAAGTCCCCGGAACATGTGAGGAAAAGGGTGAAGGTCTCTCGCGAGATCTTTGGAGAGAAGGAAGATCCTGCCGAGGTGGCGAGCCTTACCTCCACTCGAATTACAATCTCGGATGCGGCGGCAAGGATGCCTACGGTGGCCTGCTGGTGACCTGGGACGAGTGCGAGCACCGGGTGACCCAGAGCACTAACCTGCCCGCTTGGTCGGAAGACTGGGAGGACAAGGGCGAGGTGTATGACGTCGTCTTCGCATTCTATGGTCGCGCTGACGCTGAGTCGCCGCAGGACATCGGCGCGACAGACCTCGCTAACCAAACTGCCCGCTCGCTCCTGCGATCTGTTGAGCTGGGCCACTACATGGCAAAGAGGTTGCTCGAGGCCCAAGAGCAACTTAGGGAGGTGACGAAGAAAATGCTGGAGCTGGGGCTTCAGGCCACCCAGTGCAAAGTTATGAGGTAACCTAGGCTTAGATGTGCGACCTCTGCATAGTCGCTCCTTGTTGATCGCCTCACTTGACGATTTTTGTTGTTACTCGCGGGAAGCTGAGATCGAGACGGCGAAGAAGGTCTTCGCGCTAGAGCAAGAGCTCGCGGACACCAAAGCCGCACTGGAGACCGCCCAAGTGCGGATTGCCGAGCTAAAAACTCGCTCGGTCGAGCCGCAACCAGAGGTGGCGAGTACCTCCGAGATGGGGAAGAAGATCCGCATCCACGGCGATGAGATGCCTGCAATCCGTTGCGACACCGCGCGGGCGACGGGGGATGTCGTACTCGTCAAGCTGAGGATGGATGGCTACCTTGGCCCAGAGACGTCCCACTTGACGGTGATGGACCTCTACCAGGGCATGCTCGCGGAAGAGTCCAACTCGCCCGATCGCTCCCTGTCCTCTGTCACTGACTCCGACGAGGATAAAGGCGACGATGACGAGGAAGGCGAGGATGACGGGGACGAGGAAGATGGAGGGCGAAGGCTTTGTAGGCGGTATTCTCGTCGACCCTTCCTGGTTTTGTAGGCGGTATTCTCTAGTGGCCAAGGCTTCTAGGATGATGAAGGGCCCCTCCCAATTAGGGTTCAGCTTGCCGACTGCAGCGACCCTTCCTGTTGCGTCCACCTTCATGACGAGATCTCTTGAAGGAAATTGCTTAATGCAGCTACTTTGTCGAAGTGCTTCGTCATTCGCCTCTTGACCTCCTCCTGGCGGATAGAGTCTAGGTCTTAAAGCTCTTCAATGTAATCTAGTGAAAGCTTCAAGCGCCTTTGTTCTCCAAATGCCACTCCTCATCGCCTTCTCCTGCTGCTACGACCCTCGAGCTTCTCACTTCGAACTCCACTAGTATGAGAGCCTCAACCCCGTGGGATAACTTTAAAGGTGTTTCCCCCGTAGCTGAGTTAGGAGTGATTCTCATAGTTCATAGGACCGAAGGAAGCTGCTCTGCCTAGTACCCCTTCAGGTTGGTGACCTTCTTTTTTAGGAGGTTGATGATTAGCTTGTTGGCGGCCTCCACCTGCTCGTTGCTCCGAGGATGGTGGACAGAAGCAAATCGAACATCCGTCCCTAGCTGCTTGCAGAAGTCTTCCAGCTCCAAGCTCGTAAATTGCGGGCCTCTGTCGGTGATGATGGCGAGAGGGATCCCGAACATGCAGGCGATCTCTCCAAAAATAAAGTTCTTCGCGATCTCAGAGGTGGTCTTGGCAAAAGCTTTTGCCTCGATCTAATTAGAGAAGTAGTCGATCATGACGAGGACAAACCTCCTTTGACTGCTGGCCTGGGGAAAAGAACCAATCAAATCCAGAAGGAGACATCAAGACAGTCAGGGGGATGCATTCGGATCTGGTGATACCCTGAAAAAGCATCAAGGAAACTCATCACAGAAAAACCGATGGTTGAATCAACAAGTGCGTTGATTCGAGATAATTGGTAGCAATCATTCGAACAAGTTTTATTCAACATCGAAAAATCGATACATAGTTGCCAGCCCCCTTCGGCTTTCTTCACCATTACAACATTGAAGACTGGATCTCCGAAATAAAACCTGCATCTAACAGCTTTCCCACTCCCCCCCCCCCCTCCCGATGGGCTCAGTCAGCACAACTGCGCTCTTTCTTTGCTTATGGCGGTCGGGTGCGACCTTGAGGTCCAGATTGAGGTGATGGCACGCAACTTCTGCATTGATACCCGACATCTCTGCGGCGCTCCAAGCGAAAATGTCTATGCTCTCTTGCAGACAGACCGCCATCTCCATCTTCCCTTCCAGCGTCAGGGATCCTCCAATCTTCAGCAGTCCGGGCTCTCCATCCTTGGAGATCACCTCCACTTCCTCCAACTCCTTTACAGCTTCCAGCTTGTCCTCTTCCCTTCTCTCCGGAGCCACTACGGGTCTCCTCCCTTCCTTCCTGTGAGGCCTTTCTTGCCTTTTCGGCTCTTCCCTCCTACTTAGCTCTTCCCACCTTCTTTCTTCCTGCCTTTCCTGATTTCCCCCGGTCCTCCACTCAAATGTTCCTCCTTCCTTCTCCTCTACCTGGGTCACCATATCCAGCTTAGCCAAGAAATTAGTGTTCATCTCCCCCTGCACAAACTTGTTCGCCCTCTCGATCAAGTTCTCATAAGACACTAGGGGATTTGAGCCGACCTCTATGCTGAAGAGACCCTGCTTCAGGCCGAACGTCAGGGCCTGCAAGATAAAACCATCCACCTCTTGGATGCCGAGAAAATCCTCCTGGAACCGGTCGATGTAGCAGCAAAGCCTCTCATGCTTCCCCTGCTTGATAAGGAAGAGAGTGGTTGTCTCATTCTTCCTCTTCTTTGACGTTGCAAACCTCATCATCAGCCATCGACACAGGTCCTCGAAGCAGAAAATATAACTTCCCGGCAGCTGGTGAAACCAATCTCTGACCTTCCCTTCGAAGGTGATAGGAAGAACCTGTATTTGAACACGCCGGTCATGTTGTGGATGGACACTACATCCTCGAACCACTGGAGATGCCTGATCGGGTCGTCTCTTCCAGAGTAGTAGTTGAGGACTGGCTCTCTGAAGCCTTTTGGAACTGGGGTTGCTAATGTGACAGCCCAAGGATTTACTCTGACTTCGCGCAGGACTATTCCTGGCTTCCTGGGCTTGACCTTGGCACCATCACAGGGCTGCAGCTTATTGGTGATGAGAAGTGAAGAATCTTCATAATTAAGCGTACGCAGGCTAGAGAAATTTTGGGATGGGTGACCTCCTGGGAAGTTTCATAGGGCACTTTGAACTATGGAGTTTGTTCATCAAAAGGGGGGCAGAGGCCTCCAACAACCCGTTGTGCCCGGAAGTAGGCTAAAGATGGGTTGGGTGTATTGGGTTGTAGCCCTGTGATGGTACCAAGGTCAAGCCCAAGAAGCCATGAACAGTCCTGCACGAAGTCAGGGTAAATCCTGGGCCGTCAAAAAAAAAGTGCAGCTCAATTGGTGATGAGAAATTGAAAAACTTCAGAGTTAAGCGAGCTCGGGATGGAGCGGTACTGGGATGGGTGACCTCCTGGGAAGTCCTCGTATTGCACATTTAACTATCGAGTTTGCCTCATCGAAGGGAGGTTATGACCACCAACAACCCGCCAGTGGGCTGGAGAGGGGTTGGGGTGCTTGGGTTGGAGCCTGGTAACGTCGCCTAAAGCGGAGCCGGGACGTCGCGTTGCATCGGCTAGGGTCGTTACAGTTAACACTTCATCGTTGAAGGGGATCCTCCCACCATGTCGATGAACCTCGAACATGAGAGTATCACCTCCATACTCGCCACCTTGCCGAGCATCCTGGTATCGCGCCGGGTTCTCCACATCCCGAAACTGATGCCTTGAGAACTCGTCGGGCAGTACTGCGACTGCACTAGTCACTTCGGCTCTTCTACCACGTGCTCCTTCCCTTGTCGCCTGGGGGGACCCTCTTCCTCAGACGGAGTCATGTGACGAGGCGAGGTTGTCGTGGCATTCGGGTGAGGAAGGAACGCTGCTCGCATGGTCCCCTCAACCCTCCAGCGGTCGGGCTTGATGGATTGATGGGTTAGAACACAGGAATAGAAGGAAAACTAAGAGGACCCCAGGTGCTGCGGTAGGGAGGTCCCACCACGTACCATAATGCTTAGAAGAAGTTTCCCCTCCACAACCAAAGATGGTCGAGTATGGTACACGGTGGACACTAGCTAGCGACTATCTCAAGATGGTGATCAAGGGGATTATTACAATCTCGCGGCTCAAGTCCTTAGTCACAGGATCCAAAAACTCAGCTAAAAGTCCAGAAAATGGTTCGGTCGAGATGTGTCGAGGTTCCTATCCTTGTACCCAGCGAGTATGCGAGGGGAGCTCGTCATACTCGTCCAGGCCTTTTGCTGCCTTGATGGCTGATTCTGAGTTCTGTCTTGAGTTGTTGACTTTGACTCTTTGCTGACCTGGCTTTGAATTGACCCACCCTCGACCAATATGGATTGTACACAATAGCTATATATTTAATTATCAAGATTCATTCTTAGTTACTCAATAACATATAATTTCTTATATATATGAAAAATATTAAATATGTAGCACTTTACATATTAAAATATAAAATTGCATCATCCTTGATCATCATAATGCAACTAGAGAAACATGCATGGTAAATTATTGATAATGAAGTAAATGAAGTCATGTGATTAAGTGTATTCATGAACCGAACCCAATCAAATTCAAATTTGTCATAAAATACAATGATTCGGATTCTGATTCGTGCGAATATTTGAATTCAAATTTGAGTGTCCCGAAATCCGGGATTCAAATTTGTATTCGAGTTTGGATTTGAATTTGAATTTGATTACATAAAGTTTTATTTAAATTGTAAAAAAATAATTTAATTATATAAAGTTCATTTAAATATATATTTTCATTATTCATGAATATTGATAATAAAGATATTATTATTTGAATTTGAATTCAAATAAAACTCTAATTCGGATTTGAAAAAAAGTATCTTAATTGAATTTTCTCTTAATGCAACTTCAGGACATTGGTTAAATTATTTGATTACGATAAATTAAGGTAAAATTTAGTTTATAACATTTATCATTTGATATAAGCTTAATCATGGACATGCGTTGTAGTGTATATGTGGGGGTGTGGTTCTCATCCGATGTAAAGAAAATCACCGGACTCATAAATAACGAGTTCGTGATTTACTGACTCGTGATTCGGTTTTATGCTCCTCGTAACTCTCACGACTACCTATAAGTGAATCTTTACGGCCGCAGTTTTTCTTTTTCCTCGGTTCAGACCATCACGTGATAATTTTAATCTACATGCAGTTCACGATGAGATTAGTCAATCAAGAAAAAAAATTAATTAATCCTTAGCTAGCAGCCCACATGAAGAGAGAAGAGAGGAGAGAGAGAGAGAAAAAGAAAGGAAGAGAGTGTGCTTGTGAAGGCTGCATGTTGATCACATGGTATTACTATATTATATATATTTATATAAATATAGAGTGACATAAAACCAAAGAAGCAAGCAAGCATCCGCTCTCCAATAGAAAGCACCGGAGAAGTGAAACTCCAGAAGAAGGAGAGAGCAGCTCCGCCATCATTTGAATGTCACCGCCGCATTGTTGGAACGCCGCCGTCGCCGCCATTGTTGGAACGCCGTTGTCGTCGCCGCCATTGTTGGAAGGCCGCCGCCGCCGTGCTGTTTGGAAGCCGTCGTCGTCGTTGCGATTGTTCGGACGACGTTCAACGACATTGCGGTCGTTCAACGTTGTTCAATTTTTGTAGCGACGTGGTGAAGATCCTTTGTGGATCGAAGAGGGAAAGCCTGTAAATTTTTTGTGTGTTTTTATACACGTTCTAGTGGAGGCTTTGGGGTTGGACTCTGATCGTCCCATGATTTTCACCTAACGGGGTTTTTACATTAAAAATTCTTGCATGTTATCTTTATTTTTATTTTTGTTTTTGTATCCGTATACGCTAAATTAATTTGCAGGTGCTCGGGTCGGGTTTGCGCGCTCTCAAACCCAACAAGTGGTATCAAAGCTATGTTCATTATCAAAGCAATTATTGGGCTGACCTGTCTGAGATTCGAGACGAGTCGATCGGATATTTCGGGTTAGTGATCAGGTGCAGTAGGTGACGACCATTGGTCCACTCTCTATCCTCTTTGATTCCTTTTTTTAAATAGTCTGCTTCAGGTTCAGGTTTCGAGCAAATGATGAAATTGAATGATGCGAACTACCACCAGTGGAAATTACTAATGGAGGATCTCATTTATGTGAAAGAATGTCATGCTCTCATCTTTAAGGAGATGCCTAAAGACATGGATTCAAATAAGTGGAAGGTGGAGCACCGGAAGTTATGGGGATTCATCAGACGATTCGTGTAGACGAACGTCTACAATCACGTTGCGAGTATCGTTGATGCAAAAATCTTCTAGAAGACTCTGGAGACGTTAGATGTCAAGAGTATTGACATCAACAAATTATATTTGCTAAAGAAGTTGGGCGAGTTCAGATACGGAGAGGGATCACCCATTCTGGATCATGTAAACGAATTACAAAGCATTATTGATCGTCTCACTGCTATGAAGGTAACCTTCGAGGACAAGGTCAATGCATTGTGACTATTGAAGTCTCTTCCAGACTCTTGAGAGATGGTCAGAGTTTCTCTGATCAACTCATCTCCCGGTGACATTATTACTATGGAGATTGTCAATAATGACATCCTAAACGAGGAGGTGCGAAGAAAATCACAAGAACATTCAGGCTCTTCTTCACAAGCTGATGTCCTCTACATTGAGCCCAGGGGGTGAGGCGTGAGTAAGGGTAGAGGAAGGAAGAGTGAGAGGAGCCAAAGCAGGGGAAATTCAAGTCACGTTATCAAAATGTGGAGTGTCACCCTTGTCATAAGAAGGGGCATATTCAGAAGTTATATTATTCTCTAGAATAACGAAAGGAAGAAAGGAGTGTCTACTGATGATAAGAAGGAGAGTCACACTGCAGCTATTATATGTACAGTGGAGGACGATGTCATCATTATAGAAGATGATATCATTGTTGTACTCTCATGTGATGACAGGAGCTGGATTATGGACTCGGGTGGTTCTGCACATGTATACCACAATACAGAGTTGTTTGTCACTTACGCGACTCACGACCTTGGAGTTCTTAGAATGGGCAACGACGACGCGTCCAAAGTCATCGGGAGGGTGACGTGCACCTGAAGACCAGCACGGGAGGTTTGCTGATTATGTGGGATTTACGACACGTACCCAACATCCGCTTTAACCCAGTTTCAGTTGGAAAGTTAGGTGATGATGGACACTTAAGTGTCTTTGGTGGACATTCTTAGAAGCTGATTAGAGGATCGTTTATAGTAGTCAGTGATTGGAGAGATACTGGCTTATATTATATGGAATGAAGACCTGAAGTTGCTCGGGCTAATACATGTAGGGATGGAGCATCCACCACCTTATGACATATGAGATTGTGTCATATCAGCCAGAAGGGACTAGAATGTCTCTCCAAGAAGAAGACGATCACTGATCTATCTGCAGATCAGTTGGAGAGGTGTGATCACTGTATGACTGGGAAACAGAATAGAGTATCATTCCAAAGACACACTTCCACCAGGAGATCTGAGCAACTAGAGCTCGTGCATACTGATGTTTGGGGACCATTAAAGGTCCAGACAAGAGGAGGAGCGTCCTACTTTTTGACGTTCATTGATAATTTTTCGAGGAAGTTTTGGGTCTATGCTTTTAATACAAGAGATGAGGTTATCGACACCGTTCGAAGATTCCACGCCGAGGTGGAGAGGCAGTCCGGGAAGAAAGAATTTGCATCAGGACCGATAATAGGGGAGAATATATATGTCCTTTTGATAAGTACTGTATAGATCAATGGATCAGGCATGAAAAGACCCCGCCTAAGACGCCACAGTTGACTAGCGTAGCAGAGATAATGAATAGAACACTGATGAAGAGAGTAAAGTGCATGTTGTCTGAGGCAAATCTACCAAACATGTTTTGGGATGAAGCTTTGTATACAGCTGCACACGTCATCAATCTCTCCCCTAGTTCTGCATTACAAGAGGATGTTCCTGATAAGGTCTGGTACGGAAAAGACTCTTCATATAGTCACTTGAGGGTTTTTTACTGCAAAGCATTTGTGGATGTCCCAAGGGACAAAAGATCAAAATTAGATTCTAAGACTCAACAGTGCATCTCTTTGGGAAATGGATGCGGCGACGAGTTTAGCTACAAGTTCTTTGATCCGGTTAAAAGGAAACTTGTACGTAGTCACGATGTTGTATTTATTAAGGATCAGACTATGTTTAATCCTGAGAAGATTGATGAGGCTGGCTCTCGCACAGATGTAGAGTCTCTTGCGATTGATGATGATGACAGTATGACACCGAGGAGGCCGCCGAGCCTGATCAGATACAGGGCACTGAGTCACCTCCAGATCATGAGGACACTATTGATGGTGATCTTACAGAGGACATCAATGATGATGATGCTTACACCAACAACTGAGCTCACTTTACGGAGGTCTGATCGAGTCAAACGCTCATCCTCGAGATATTCTGCTTTTGAGTATATTTTGTTGACTGATGCGGGGGAGCTCTAGTGCTTTGACGAGACAGTGCAAAGCTCAGAGAAGAAAGAATGAACGGTTGCCAAGCAAGAGATGTAGTATCTGCATAATAACCACAGTTATGATTTGGTAAGATTGCCTAAGGGCAAGAAGACTGAAGAATCTGTGGATTTTCAGAGTAAAGTACGGAGACCCCTCGACACCACTCAGATTCAAGTCCAGATTAGTGGTGAAAGGTTTTAATCAAAAATATGGAGTTGATTTTGATGAGATCTTCTCTCGTGTTGTGAAGATGTCGTCTATTCGGGTTGTTTGTGGCCTTGTTGCGAGGCTAGACCTGGAGATCGAGCAGATAAATGTCAAGATTATCTTTCTGCATGGCGATCTTGATAAGGAGTTACATATATAGCAGCCTGAGGGTTTCATGGTGAAAGAGGAGAGCTTAGTTTGTCGCCTAAAGAAGAGCTTATATGACCTGAAGCAGGCCCCACGATAGTTGTATAAGAAGTTCGATGTTTTATGGGGGAGATCGATTTCAGGAGGATCACCCTTGATCACTACGTATTTGTGAAGCAGTATGCTCTAGACGATTTTATTATTTCTTTTATATGTCGACGACATGCTGATATTCGGGAGAAGCACTGCGCACATTGCTGAGCTGAAGCAGCAGTTGAGCTCCAAATTTGAAATGAATGACTTGGGAGCGACGAATATCATCTCTGGGATGCATATTCGACTAGATAGAAACTTCAAGTTACTATGGCTATCCCAGGAAAGATACATCGAGAAGGTGTTACAACGATTCAGTATGGATCAAGTGAAGAAGGTGAGCACGCCGCTTGCAGCTCACTTCAGACTTACCGCTGACCAGTGCCCGAGTACACCTGAGGAGAAAGATGAGATATAGAAGGTCTCATATGCTTCTACAGTTGGCAGTCTTATGTACGCAGTGGTGTGCATCCGCCCTGATATAGCATATGCAGTTGGTACTGTGAGTAGATTTATCTCTAATCCTGGGAGAGAACATTGAAATGCAGTGAAATGGATTTTGAAATACCTATGTTGGACATCAGACGTGACATTGATGTTTGGGGACAATGAGTCAGAGCTTCTGGGCTACACTGATGTTAATATGGCTAGAAATTTGGACTCCAGGAGACCAACCTCTTGGTACCTGATTTTATTTGTTAGGGGAGATGTTTCGTCGCAATCGAGATTACAGAAGTGTGATGCACTGTTGACTACGGAGGCAGAATTTATTGCGGTCACCGAGGCAGGAAAAGAACTTTTTTGGATGAAGTGTTTTATCAAAGAGTTGAGTTTCACTCAGGAGCGCTACACACTAGTATGCGACAGCCAGAGCGCAATTCATTTGGGGAAGAACCCTACCTTTCACCCGAAGTCCAAGTATATTGATACGCGGTATCATTGGATATGTGACATTATGGAACTAAAGGACCTGCAGAAAGTACACATTGATGATAATGGAGGGGATATGCTCACAAAGTCGGTGCTGAGGGGGAAGTTTGAACACTGCCTAAGGGTCGCTGGAATGGCGGTTTCCTCCTCATCGTTGTGAAGGGGGAGAATTGTTGGGGTGTGGTTCTCATCCGATGCGGAGAAAACAACCGGACTCATAAATAACGAGTTCGTGATTTACTGACTCATTCTTCAGTTTTATGGTCTCGCAACTCTCATGACTACTTATAAGTGAGATCACGACCGCAGTTTTTCTTTCTCCTCGGTTCACGACCATCACACGATTATTTTAATCTACATGCAGTTCATGATGGGATTAGAAATTTTTTTAAATTAATCCTTAGGCTCTGTTTGTTTGAGTTGTTGTTGATGGAAAGCTGCTGATGAAAAGCTGTTGTTTGAAAAAGTACTGATTCTGGAAAATGAAGTATTGTTAGAAAACTGTTTTGGTAAAATGGAGTTCATAAAACGAAGTTTCGGAAAAGTTGTTTGGATGCAAAACGAAGTTTTGAGTCAAAAAAAAAATTTCCAAAAAAAAAATTTACAGACCTCAAAATATTTCAAAAAACCCATTTTTTCATAATATTATACCCAACACAAGGAATATTGTCCCACATTACATCTGTCTTACCATCTTTTATTTTGCCCTTCCTTAACAAACAAAACAAGTTATACTTTTTATGAACACACATTCATATTAAGAGCTCCAGTTTCATCAATTATTGCAAAATCAAAGGCAGAAGTTATTAGCACTACGATTCAATTAAGTAATCACCTGGAAATCAAAATTACATATTGCAAAGATCAAATCTTAAACGATAAATCAACTGATAAATCCAAAAATTTATCAAGTGAAACAGAAATTTGCAATAATTGCAGAGATCCACTGGAAAAAAAATTGGAAATCAAAATAAAATCGTGGAACAACAAGGATCCAATGAAAAAAAATTGGAAATCAAAATAAAATCCTAAAGAGGGAGGATCCAGTGAAAAGAAAACCCGGAAATCAAAATAAAATCCTAAACCAGGGAGGATCCAGTGAAAAAAACCAGGAAATCAAAACCTAAATGAGGGAGGATCCAGTAAAAAAAAAATTGAAAATCATAATAAAATCGTGGAACAACAATGATCCATGGACTGTATGGATCCTAAACAAACAGAAACAAAATACAAGAACTAAAATGGGGAAGAAGATGCACGGGAGGAGAAGATGGACCGTCGGCGAGCGAAGAAGATAGGCCGCCGGCGAGCGGAGAAGATGCACCACCGGCGACGTGCTGCGTGAGGAAGAAGCGCGGATGAGACGCGAACTGGGAACCCTAGATCCGGAAGTTGCCGCTAGCAAGGAGGAACCAGGAATGGCGATAGGGTTTCGGAAGAAGATACTTCAGGCTTTTGCGGCTGCTTTTGAGGCTGGACGTTAGGAAAAAATTGCGGATCGGGATATGAATAAAACTGCGGCATAAATTAAACAGAGTTTTTAAATTAAGCCATGTCAAACACAGCTTACTCCCAAATGACGGTGCGTTTCAACAGCACCGCAGGTTAAAAGTCTGACCAAACGCCACCTTAGTTAGCAGCCCACGTGAAGAGAGAAAAGAGAGGGAGAGAGAGAAACTGTGTGTGCTTGTGAAGGCTGCATGTTGATCACATAGTATTACTATACTATATATATTTATATAAATATAGAGTGGCATGAAGCCCAACAAGTAAGCAAGCATCCACTATCCAATAGAAAACACCAAAGAAGTGAAACTCCAGAGGAAGGAGAGTGCAGCTCCGCCATCATTTGGCCGCCGCCTCCGCGTTGTTGGAGCGCTGTCGTCGCCGCCATTGTTGGGAGGCACCGCCGCCGCCGTCGTTGCGGTTGATCAGACATTGTTCATCGACGTTGACGAGTTTTGCTACACAAATTGGATCCACCGTCATTGGAAGAATACGAGGAGGAAATCCGTCATTTGCTACTGTTGATATCTTGTGTTTTATTATATATAATTTGTGTAGCGACGTGGTGAATAACCTTTGTGGATCGAGGAAGAAAAGTCTATAAATTTTTTGTGTTCTTATACACGTTCTAGTGGAGGCTTTCCGGGTTGGACTTTGATCGTCTCGTGGTTTTCACCCAATTGGGTTTCCACATTAAAAATTATTGTGTGTTGTTTTAGTTTATTTTTGCTTCTGTATTCGTATTCGCTAAAACGACCGCGCAGGTGCTCTCACTAAATTAATTTGCAAGTGCTCGGGTCGGGTTTGCGCTCCCTCAAACCCAATAATATAAGGTATTGTTTTGTAAATTAATTTTAAAAATACTAACATCTATACTATATTAAAAGGGAAAAACACCCTTTGGTTAAACATCTGATTTCTGATTTTACCCCTCTTTATCGAAAGAATTTCAATATTTAAAATTTATGTGATTTTTTTATTTTAAAAATTGTGCTCTTATATAGACAATGTCCTCTAACTACAATAAAAAATCGTGTTCTCCCCTCCGCTCGCAAACCCCCGTGCACACCACAAAAATGAGCGATGAGCGTAATATAACACTCAAGAGCTTGCGAGCGGCGGGAGAGCTGTAGCGCCGGGAAAATGTCGTGGTCGGAAATAATATCGCGCTGAGTTACTGTTGCGGTTGGTTGTAGCCTGGTAGGGGCAGAGCCCAATGCCTGTCACTCGTATAAATTAAATGATGCATCTAGAAAATTAAAAAAGTAGCAATTAAGTCTTTAAATTAAATTTATGTACAAAATCATTAACATAAAATGTTTATTTCAAGCATAAATCAAAACAAAATTGTGTACTACATCATCCCAAATGTTTCCACATGCGAACACATCTTATTTTTACAAATATGGAATTTTGAACATAATATATAAAGCCACAAAATAATATGTCAAATAATGAATTTATTATATTCAAAACACAAGCTCCATTTAGAATGACTTTTTTGCTCCCGTGAGCTTGGACAAAAACACCATCGTCATAGAATGTATGTTTGGCATGACAACGGTTGTGACCGTCACCAAGAAAACAAAACTAATTTTAAACATACAAGTGAAGGAAGTTCATTAGTTAAAGTTGGGCGTTCACAAATGATGATTCATAACCATCACGTTCACAGCCGCTACCACCCTGCCAAACGGATCCAAAATGAATTTACTAATTCATAACGAGGGGTTGGATCATTATGACCATTCACCGTGCAATGCATGGAAATTAAGAAACCCACATATTTAGCTCACAAGATGATCCCATGTGGACTTGATGAAAACGAGATAATATCCAACATAAATCTCTAAATATAGGAGTAAAACAATGTCAATATAAGCTAAATAGATGCCTAAATTTCTATATGAAAAAAACTGATCATTGACCACGTTCTTCTAGGTCAAACAAATCTTTGTGCCTCAAAAATCATAATTTTTGATTCGGAAGTGAAAGAAAGAGGGAAGAGAGAGGGGGAGAGGAAATCTCTATATCCCTCCTATCCTTACATAAGAAAGAGAGGGATGAGAGAGAGAGAAATCAATCTTTTAGGTTAAAATGTGCATTTAAAATAAAAAAAAATCAGAATATTGATTTATATTTTTTACCGTATTTTTAAGTACTAATCTCTCTTTTTTTTTAAGAAATATTGATATAACTTTTACTATGTACAACCCCATATTCGCTGAGTGGGACCCAGAGGCTTCAGTGGTCAGGGTTGGGCTAGCCTCGGGCTAGCCTTAGGACAGACTGGCAGAGTTCCCGCCCTGAAGGAGCTCTCGCCTAGAAGCAGGCGAGACCGTTTGCGTCAGGCCTCGGGTCTTCAGGTCAGCTTTGGGCTTAAGGGCAGATCAGCTCCCGCCTTGAAGGAGCTCTCGCCTAGAGGCGGGCGAGAAGGCGTTGAGTGAGCTTCGGTCCGCCGCGTTCGGCGGCAAAGGGTGTTGAGTGAGCTTCACTCACTCAACGCCGTGTTCGGCAGCGAAGAGCGTTGAGTGAGCTTCACTCACTCAACGCCAGGTCCCGCAGAAGAAGGCGTTGAGTGAGCTTCACTCACTCAACGCCAGGTTCCGCAGAAGGCGTTGAGTGAGCTTCACTCACTCAACGCCAGGTTCCGCAGCAGAAGGCGTTGAGTGAGCTTCACTCACTCAACGCCGCGTTTGACAGTTCTGAAGGCGTTGAGTGAGCTTCACTCACTCAACGCCAGGTTCGACAGCAGAGGGCGTTGAGTGAGCTTCCCTCAACTCAACATCGTGGCCAGCAGTAAAGGCGATGAGTGAGCTTCACCCACTCAACGCCACATCCAGCAGCAATGACACTCAGACCACTGTAGGCGAGAAGGTTCTCGGCTGGAGCTCTCGCCAAGTGGGGGCCAGGTGGGGGCCGGTGCCCGGAGAAAATTACTTAACTACCCTCGGGTAAGATTACCTATATACCCCCGGGAATAGTATTTAATATGGACAGCAGGTTTTGGCTATTGGCAGACCCGTCAGGGGTATTTCAGTAATTTCAGGTCAGGGAAAGACTATAAATAGACCCAGAAGGGCTCTTTGGAAAGCAAGCTTTCATTTTCTCTCCAACTCTAGTGCTTTCTGAGGAGCTCCTAGCCCAGCATTTGGCTTTGGAGGGGAAGCTCTCAGAGATCTTCCGAGTGTGAGGTGGGACCTCCCAGCTGAGGCTTTGGGTCAGTCTTTAGTCCTTAGCAGCCAGTCGAGGGTCGAGGCTTGGAGGAAGTAGGTGTTGGCTGCACCCTGTTTTTGAACTCCCGTTGAGGTCAATTTTGGCTTCAACAGTTCTGGTGCGGTGAGCGTGGAAGGCAGTCAGTGCAAGAAAACCTCGAGTTTGGTTCCATGGCAGGAGGTGAAGGAGAAGGATCTGTCTCAGGAGGATCTCCCACCCGGGGAGAAGAAGCGACAAGGAAGATGTTAGAGGACTTCAGGCGAGAAGTCCTGCAGACGATCAGTTTGGCCTTCTCGGCGAGAAGCGAGTGGGCGACACTGCAGGTTCCAGTAAAGGTGGTCCCGCTGTTGGGCGAGAACGCTCCAGGGCAGCGCCCTAGGAAGGAGGTCCCGGTGGAGGTTGGCGAGAGAGACGTGGCCGCGCGGGAGCTTTTCCCAGGCCAGCGTCCCGAAAAGGAGATTCCGGCAGACTTGGGCGAAAGGGAGGCGGAGGTGCGAGAGCTTTTCCCTAGGCACGGTCTCGCGGATTGGTCCAGCCAGTCGAGGTCGCGAGACGTGCCCTCTCGCCTGTCAGGAGGCGAAACCCCTTTTAGTGAGCTCATCGTTTCGGCCCCGATGCCGGAGGGGTTCCGGGAGACAGACATGTCCTACTACACGGGGAAGGATGACCCGATTCAACATGTGCAATGGTTTGAGAATGTGGTGTCGATAAGGCAGATGTCTGATGCCTTCAAGTGTCGGCTGTTTGCCATCAGACTGAAGGAGAAGGCCAGGGACTGGTTCCACCAGTTGCCAGCAAGCTCAATCTACAGCTTCGAGGATCTGCGTCGGGGTTTCTTGTTGAGATTCTCGACATCGAAGAAGCGGAAGAAGGAAGCGGAGTGTCTGTTCGCGGTGAAGGCAGAAGCAAGACGAGACGTTGGGTCACAATGTTGACCGGTTCCAAGAGGAGATTCTCCTGGTCCAGGAGGTCCCGGGGTATGCATTGATGCTTGCCTTCACCCTGGGGCTGAGGCCGGGGTTTTTTAGCATGGAGTTGAAAAGAGTGCCCCCTCTCTCTTTTGAGGAGCTCATGGAGAGGGCGGCAAAGGAGATAGACTTCGAGAGAGCAAACCCGGCGTTTGCCAGGAAATTGGCCAGGTTGGCAGAAGATGATGTGAAGGAGCCTGCAGCAGGAAGGCAGAGGGAGACAAGGGAGCAGAGGGAGCCAAGAGAAGATAGAAGGAGAGAAGAACCCCGAGGACAGGGGCAGCAGCATGGATGGGGGGCCCGGGAGCCGAACAACCGATTGGGTTGGAGGCCTCAGGAGGGTCTCCCCCAGGGCCAAGGAGGAGGTCTTCAGGGAAGAGAGCAAAGGAGGTTCGATCAGACAACGTGGAGGCAGGGACCGAGGGGTCACTTCCCGCCGCCGCAAGAAGCAATAGAAGTGGGAAGAGGAAGAGGAGGAAGAAGAGTCTGGGGAGCTGGGAGAAGGGGAGGAGGAGAAGGAAGAGGGGGCAGGGTGGCGTTGCCCTTTTGTGATTTCCATCAGGAGGAAGGTCATGCGACGGCCACCTGCCCGGAGTTTTTGGAGATGAGGGAGGCCAGAGGAGTTGGGAGGCAGGATCCGCCTGTAAGGATCGTAGAAGTGCAGCATGGAGAGGGGGAGGAAAGGTGCGAGGACAGAGTCGACGTGGGGACTCGAGGGGGGATCGGAGTGATCCATGGGGGAGTTGGGATCGAGGCAACCCGCAAGGGGAGCCTTCAAACCATGTTCCGGAGAGGGGTCGCCTCGACCTCCTTAGCTCCCCCCCCCCCGGAGGAAAAGATCACCTTCTCATCCGCAGACATGTCAGACTACGAAGATCCGTTCTGCGATGCGCTGGTGATCCAGACGGCAGTAGAGAACTTCACAGTCTCCAGGATACTCGTGGACAATGGGAGCTCGGTGAATGTAATCTTCAAGAAGGCCTTCGATGAGATGAAGGTGGAGGGGAAAAGGGTTCTGGCTTCTGATGGACCACTTTTTGGATTTTCTGGAGAGAGGAAGGAGGTGGAAGGAGGAGTAGGCCTGCATGTAAAACTGGGGGGCGTGTTACGGAACTGTAGGTTCGTGATAGTGAACGCCCCAAGTAGTTACAACGTCATCTTTGGGCGTCCCCTCATCAGCGTCTTTCGCTGCGTCCCCTCCTCTTTTCATCAATGCCTCAAGTTCAACAACGGAGGGGTTCAGGTTAGGATCAGGGGAGACCCGAAGGTGGCAAGGCAGTGTTATGTGACAGCGGTCAACACTGTGTCGTGGATGGCCGAGGCGGAGGAGCTAGAGATAGAGATGGCAGGGCAGGAAGGAAGAGTCGGAGAGGAGGAGAGCCTGAAGGAGGCGGAGGAGATAGTGGCAGAGCGAGCAGGAGTGGAGGAGGTGAGCCTAGAAGAGGCGATAGAAGCGGCGACAGAAGTGGAGAGGGAGGAAGAGCACCAGCAAGAGGAGAGCCTGGGGGAGGCTATGGAAGTTGAAGTAGGAGGGGAGGAGTTGGAGCAAGAGGAGGCAAGGGCAGGATGGGAGCGGTCGGGGCTGGAGCCAGCCGAAGAAGTGGTGGAGATGGAGGTGTTCACTAGTGCAGGGCAGGTGCAGAGGGTGCGGGTCAGCGGGGGCTTGAGCCCCGAGGATCAGGAACGAATGCGGATCTGCATCCAGAGTAACATTGACATCTTCGCTTGGAGCGCGGCAGACATGTCGGGTATCGACGCGGACGTGGCTTGTCACCGCCTGAACTTGGAC
Organism: Platanthera zijinensis; assembly: GCA_039513925.1. Taxonomy (NCBI): domain Eukaryota; kingdom Viridiplantae; phylum Streptophyta; class Magnoliopsida; order Asparagales; family Orchidaceae; genus Platanthera; species Platanthera zijinensis. Next base: position 125,727,798 of record CM077098.1, read on the forward strand.
CCCAGGACCCGCCCCATACGCCAGAAGATGAGGGTCATCGCCACCAAGCTGGAGGAGCCCATTCGAGAGGAGGTCAAGAAGCTCCTGGAGGCGGGCTTCATCTCAGAGATCCAGTATCCAGGCTGAATCTCCAATGTGGTAATGGTGAAGAAAGGGGGGAAAATGGCGAATGTGTATCGACTTCTCTTTATTGAATAAATCATGCCCTAAAGATTGTTACCCCCTGCCTCGGATCGACGCGCTGGTTGATTCAGCCGTCGGTTTTCCTATTATGAGTTTTTTGGATGCTTTTTCAGGTTATCACCAGATCCGAATGCACCCTCCGGATGTCAAGGACGTCTCCTTCATCACGAGAGAAGGATGCTCAGCTATAAAATGATGCCCTTTGGGTTGAAAAACGCAGGGGCAACATATCAACGCATGATGGATCGGGTCTTCCGAGACCAAAGGGGGAGGAATTTGGAAGTCTACGTCGATGACCTGATGATCAAAAGTAAATGTGTGGATTCACACCTGCGGGATCTAAAAGAAACATTCGCCACCCTGCGGAGGTTCAAGATGAGGCCGAACCCCTTGAAGTGTGTCTTTGGGGCCAGTTGCGGGAAGTTCCTCGGGCACCTCTTGACTCCGACAGGGGTAGAGCCTAATCCCGACAAGGTGAAAGTCATCCTAGATTTGGGGTCGTCTCGCAACGCCAAAGAGGTTCAACGCTTGACAGGTAAACTGGTCGGGCTAAGCAGGTTCCTCTCCCGGTCCGGGGACAGGTGCTCTTCATTCTTTAAAGTACTGCGGGGTAACCAGATGTTCGAGTGGACCGCCTAATGTGAAGAAGCCTTCCAAGGGCTGAAGAGGCAGCTCTCCCAAGCTCCACTACTTCAAAGCCCGAAGGAGGGGGAAGATCTAGCCTTGTATCTCGGGGTGGGGGTGGAGGCCGTGAGTTCCGTCCTGGTCAGGGAAGAGGGGAAGAAGCAGCTACCCATCTACTACGTAAGCCGAATCTTGAAAAAGGCGGAGCTCCGCTACCCTATCCTAGAGAAGCTGGCATATGCTCTGATAGTCTCGGCAAGGAAGCTTCGTCCATACTTTCAAGCGCACTCGATTAGGGTGGTAACCGACCATCCTCTTCGTAAGATCTTCGAAGGGGTAGAGCACTCAGGCAGGCTTGCCAAATGGTCCATCGAACTAAGCGAGTTCAACATCTCTTTCGTTCTGAGACTCTCCATCAAGGCCCAGGCGGTAGCGGACTTTCTGGCAGACTATGTTGTTGAGGTCGAGGAGGGAGAGCCGCAGCCGCAGGAAGCGTGGAAGATGATGGTCGATGGGGCCTCGGGAAAGCATTCCCTGGGAGGGGGAGTAGTATTGATAAGTCCCCAAGGGGTTGCAATAGAGCAGGCAGTGGCCTACCACTTCCCAGTAACCAATAATCAAGCGGAGTATGAGGTCGTGATAGCTGCCCTTCGGTTGGCAAAGGAGCTGGAGATCCAGGATGTGGAGGCCTTCACAGACTCGATGGTAGTGGCATCGCAGATCCGAGGGGAGTTTGAGGCTCGGGAGCCTACCCTCGTGAAGTATCTATCCAAGGTAAGGGCAATCATCGGAGGATTCCGGTCTTTCTCCATCCAGCATGTTCCCAGGGAAGAAAGCGCAGCGGCTGATCGATTGGAGAAGTTTGAGCCTCGAGGAGGAGGAACCTTAACTGAACTGTTCCGACCGGCAATTGAGGAAGGGGAGTTGATGGAGGTAGGACGGCGATCCTCAAGGGTAGACCCATTGGTGACCTTTCTGACCACTGGTGAGCTGTCAGAGGAGGTTAAGGACGCAAAGAGCTTCAGGAGGAAAGCAGCCAATTATCTGATGCTAGAAGGAGGTTTGCATCGTAAGATGTTGTCGGGGCTCCTTGCGAGGTGTGCGACCGAGGAGGAAATCCTGAGGATTCTGGAAGAGGTACATTCGGGAGAGTGCGACAGTCACTCGGGAGGAAGGACGTTGGAAGCAAGGGTGGTAAGGCAAGGGTATTTCTGGCAGACCCTGAGGAAGGATGCGGTTGAGTTTGCAAAGAGATGTCTAAAGTGTCAAGTATATGCTCCCATCCAGCTCTTGCCCGCTCAAAGGCTTCGGAGCATCACGGCACCGTGGCCCTTCGCCATCTGGGGAATGGATCTACTTGGACCTTTTCCTCCAGCTAGCGGGCAGAGGAGGTTCCTCCTGGTCATGATCGACTACTTCTCCAAGTGGCTGGAGGTCAAAGCTCTGGCTAAGGTCACCTCCCAGGTCATCAGAAACTTCATTTGGGGGAAAATCATATGCAGGCACGGGCTACCCCAAGCAATAGTGACAGATAACGGTCCCCAGTTTGCCAGTGAAGAGTTCATCAGCTTCTGCGCCCAACTGGGGATTGACCTCAGATTTGCCTCTGTCCATCACCCCCGGAGCAATGGCCAAGTGGAAGCGGCAAACAAGATTATTGTGAACATGCTCAAGAAGAAGGTGGAGAATCTGAGGGGTAACTGGGTAGAGCAGCTCCCCTCCATCCTGTGGGCCTTGCGAACGACCCCAAACACGGCCACCGGTGAGACCCCCTTCAAACTCTCTCATGGGTGTGAGGCTGTCCTCCCAGTGGAGTTCGAGGTGCGGTCCCCGCGAGTCACGGCTGCAGGAGAAGGAGATGAGGCTTGGAGGTTGGGAAATGAGGAAGAGTTGTGTCTCTCGCTAGACATGGTAGAAGAGCTACGGGATGTTGCAGCCATCAGGCAAGAAGAGATCAAGCGGCGAATGGCCAGGTACTTCGATAAACACATCAGAATCAAACAATTCGCCGAGGGGGGCCTAGTGCTGAGAAAGGTCGACGCGGCAGGGAGGTCGGCCCCTGTTGGCAAGCTCAACCCAAGCTGGGAAGGGCCTTACATCGTGAAGGAGGTTATGGCAAAAGGAGGTTACTACCTCCAGGATGTGGAGGGGAAGACCTTGAGCCACACTTGGAGCGGTGATGACCTAAAGCGCTTCTACCCGTGAGGGGAGAGGGGGATTGTACTGTTGTAATCAAATATTATCACTTCAAAATATTGTCATTTCCAAATGCTATCATGATATGTCTCTTGCTTTGATCTGTTATCTGCTTTCTCATCTTAATGATAGAATAGGTTTGGTTGGAAAAACCTTCATCAGCACCCCGAGCTCGGCTCGGCCCCAGGTAGACCCGTTGCGCAGGCTCTCATCTAGCTGGCAGGTCCGAAGGCTCGCTTGTAGGGGATAGGTTTGGTTTGAAAAATCTTCATCGACACCCCGAGCTCGGCTCGGCCCCAGGTAGACCCGCTGCGCAGGCTCTCATCAAGCTGGCAGGTCCGAAGGCTCGCCTGTGGGGGATAGGTTTGGTTTGAGAAGTCTTCATCAGCACCCCGAGCTCGGCTCGGCCCCAGGTAGACCCGCTGCGCAGGCTCTCATCAAGCTGGCAGGTCCGAAGGCTCGCCTGTGGGGGATAGGTTTGGTTTGAGAAGTCTTCATCAGCACCCCGAGCTCGGCTCGGCCCCAGGTAGACCCGCTGCGCAGGCTCTCATCAAGCTGGCAGGTCCGAAGGCTCGCCTGTGGGGATAGGTTTGGTTTGAGAAATCTTCATCGACACCCCGAGCTTGGCTCGGCCCCCGGTAAACCCGTTGCGCGGGCTCTCATCTAGCTGTCAGGTCCAAAGGCTCGCCTGTGGGGGATAGGTTTGGTTTGAAAAATCTTCATCGACACCCCGAGCTCGGCTCGGCCCCAGGTAGACCCGTTACACGGGCTCTCATCAAGCTGGAAGGTCTGAAGGCTCGCCTGTGGGGGATAGGTTTGGTTTGAGAAATCTTCATCGACACCCCGAGCTCGGCTCGGCCCCAGGTAGACCCGCTGCGCAGGCTCTCATCAAGCTGGCAGGTCTGAAGGCTCGCCTGTGGGGGATAGGTTTGGTTTGAGAAGTCTTCATCAGCACCCCGAGCTCGGCTCGGCCCCAGGTAGACCCGCTGCGCAGGCTCTCACCAAGCTGGCAGGTCCGAAGACTCGCATGTGGGGGAGAGGTTGGGTTTTTTGGAAATGTTTTGACACTGGGTTCTAATTTAGACCAAAAGCATGCCCTGAAGGCAGGCCCACAGGGGACTTGGCCAGCAGAGGTTTCCGCCAGGAGAGATCTCGGCCAGGAGGTCTCGGCCGGAGGATCTCGCCAAAAGAAGCTCTCGGCGGGACTGAGCAGGGTGACCTGATCGATCGCGCAAGGTTCCCGCCTACTAATCACTAAGGGAAACTACCCTAAGGAGACCAAAAGGTCTCAGCGGAAGCTCGCTTGAGAATCTCTCGGCCAACAAACCTACTCATACAAACGCAAGCACACTTACAACGAAGCGAAAAGAACTGAAGAGCAGGTAATACATTATATTTAACAGGAGTAAAGCTACACAGTTAATTACAAAGATCAGAGCTTCTCGCTCGTTACGGAAACAAAAAAGCGAAAAAGAAAGCACCGTCAATGGGACGCACTGTACCCCTCGCTGGAGCTCCCGCCAGAGCTCTCCCCGGACGTCTCGCCAGCAGCAGTAGGAGATTTCGGGACGTCCGAGGGCGGGGAGTCAGGCGCACCTGGGGGCTTGGGGATGGGCTCGAAGAGCCACGGGAGGAGTTGGCGGGCGACGACGGTTGCGCCGTCCTCCCGTAGCAACTTCACATCTCGCAACGTCTCGAGGGTAAGCTTGACGGTGGCCTGGGCGTTGGCCTGCAGCAGCTTGTCGATGTCGTACTCCGAGAAGTGACGACTCCTCAGCCTCTCGTCCAGCGTCGGTGGAGGCGAGACCTTCGCCGCTTCAGCGTGACGGAGCTGCTCCCTCAGAAGGACGTTCTCGCAACGTGCATCGGCCAGCTCCGAGCGAAGCGCCATGGCCTGAGCAGAGTCCTGTGAAAAGGAGAGATCAGCATGGGAAGATAGAAAGGTGGGGTCGCGACCTAAAGTGGCGAGAACAGGGGGCTTGAAGGGTCTCGCTTACCTCCGCCGCTGGGCGCAAGGACAGCAGTCCCTGGGCTTCCGCCAGCTCCCTCTCCAGATCACGCGTCCGGGCCACCGCTTCGTCCCTCGCCTTAAGCAAATCCACGAAGTTGCGGTCGGTGTTGATGCTCCGGCGCGCGCACATGTGCGCGAGCTCGAACCCACGCAATAGGGCCCGTGTGGAATCAAAGGCCAGGAGCCGGGTGGACATCTGGTCATAATCATCGGCGTCCTCGCGGTTGTAGAGGTCGTAGCCTAATGAGAAGGCCTCGCCGGTGACTTCGTCCCGCTCCCTCCAGCTGGGAAGGCGAGTCGATACCGCGATCCGGTTGGTCTCATGATCCCATTGAAGCAGAGGCGTCCCTTCCGCATCGACACACTTCGAGCCGAAACCGAAATTCTGGTGCCCTTTCGGCACCTCCTTGGGCAGAATCTGGGCAGAGGTCTCGGCGTCAGCCCTCTCGCCTCCAGCTCCACCTACAGCCGGGAGATTCTCGGCAGAAGCCCCCGCGCGACTCGTGGCAGCAGCATCCGTCTCGCCAGCCGTCTGCAAGAGCCCTTCAGAGGATCGGCCCAGGACGGGAGTCTGGACGGGCACAATCACCGCGGACTTACCCTTCTCGGCGGCGGATGGCTTTGGTCTTTTCAGAGACTGGAAGGCGGGAACGGTGACCCTCCGTTTCCCTGCTAGGGACGACATGGGCGGAGCCAGCTCATCAAGACAGGCGTGAGCAGCGGATTTCGCGAGAGCTATAGGATCTCTCGCAGCCCGTCCCCCGGTGGCCTGGGTCTCGGGAAAAGGCTGGCGTTGGGGGACCTCGCGCTCTCCTGCAAGGACGTCATCACTTAGTACAAAAAGTTTAACACGGAGCAAAGTCAACAGGCGAGACCGTACCTTCACCAGGGAGTACGGGAGGGAGAGAGTCGACGTCTCGGCGGAGGAATTGTACGTCGAACTCTTTCGTCCCAAAGAACTCCAGGATGGCGCTCTCGCGCAACCCTAGAGTGGGCGGCTTGTAGGCGGCATCCTCATATTAGACCGGCGCGAGAGGGACGGTGCCGAAGTCGCCGGAGACATAGACGAACTTCTCGCCCTAGTGGTGGTGTTTGTTGGCGAGACCGGTGGTCTTGAGCAGTTGCCCAGAGAAGAAGACCACTCCCGCCTCGGTTTCCCGCCTCGGTTTCCCGCCTCGGTTTCCCGCCTCGGTTTCCCGCCTCGGTTTCCCGCCTCGGTTTCCCGTCTCGGTTTTGCCGCCTCGGGGTGACAGCGACTGACGGACGATTCAAATTCGCGCAAGCATTCTTGAGGTCGCGGCATAAAAAACAAAAGAAGAAAAAGACAAAGAAACGCTCTCGCTGGAGAGAGTTGAATAATATTAATAATGACTTAAAGTACAGGCGGCGCAAAGGGTACATTGGGGAAAGGGAAGGCTAAGAGAGAAGAAGGCGAGACATCAACGATTAATAAGGTTCCCAGCGCCATCGTCCTCGTTCTCGCCGCCTAGTACTTGGAGGCGCCAGCGGGTTGAAGTGGGACGATAGGGTGGTACACCCTAGATTTATCCGGCGAGCTTGATCTCGGATCTGCGCGATGCATCTCCCAGGCGAGGACTCGGCAGTGGACCCTCCCGGCCGCTCTGTCACGCATAAGAAGAAGTCTCGCTCCAGAGCTTCCAGCCTTCGCTCCACCGATTCACGGAACGCTTTCGCCGCGGAAGCATGGGCACGCTCCCGCTGAACGAGCCTCGATAAGATGGCCGCAATTTTCTTCCCTCGCTTCTTCGCGCTCCCGGCGCCGTTCAGAATTTCCTCCATCTCGCCAGATGAAGGGAGGGGGGAGCTCTCGTCGTCTTCTTCTTCTTCTTCTTTTTCTTCTCCCTCATTAGCTCCTGACCGCGAGCTCGGATCCCCTGCAAAAAAGTATCCAGGGATATGACAAAAGTGTAGCAATAACTGCGATAAGTGTCTCGCATACCTGCAGTATGGCGAGAGCCATCGACCGACACTAGGCGAGAAGGCTCGGCGCCTGCCTCGGTTCCGTAAAGGAGGTGGAGTGGCTTTCCTCGCCCAGGGCGGAAGGGCTTGCGCGTGATGGTCCCGACCTGGCAGGAAGCACGGGGGAAATTGTCCTCTCTCGAAGGATGGCCGACATCCTTGGGGGGTGCGGAGGATTCAGCAGCCCCCCCTCTCACCTGCGGGGCGGGATTGGCCGCTGGGGGAAGCAGGTTCACCGCAGTTACTTCGTCCTCCCGGGTGGCGAGACCCGGGTCAACAAAAGCTGGTGCTGTGAAAAGCCGGTTCAGCAACAGAGAAGCGTGATCGGAATAATGAGAAGGGTGGCGCGGGAAAAAATATACCGGCCGTTCCGGAGTCAGCTGGAGGAATTGCCTCCGAGACCCGTGGCTGATCCTCAGCGGCGTGAGACGGTGAGTTCGGGGGAATCAGCGGGGACTCGGCATTATCGTCTTGGACGGCCTCCTGCGAGAAGTACGGCGTTAGTCACCAATCACCTTGCGCAATCAGCTTAGTCAGCAAGGCGGAGAGGCATACCTTTTGCGGGGAGAGATCCCCCGCAGGATTAGGAGTCGGGGTAGGAGAGCCCCTGTTCTCGCGAGAAAGGTCTCGTCGGACCACCTTCGCCCTTCTCTTCTCTTTCTTCTTCTTTCTTAGCTGGGAAGGCCCAACGGTTGGGGACTTTCTCGCTAACCAGGGGGCTACCGCGGCGCTGTTAGTCAGGGCTCGCGCTTGAGCCGCATTTATCCGATCTTAAAGGTGTTGCGGGAGCGGCTTGTCAGCGCGTTTAGAATACATCGTGATCTCGCGCGAAAGTTCAAGCAAGAAGCGGTATGTTGAAACCGGAAAACCGGTCTTTGTGGAGTTCGACCCTTGGGGAAGGGGTGACCTCACACCTACTACACTTGGAAGAATGTCACGGACCAAAGACTTGGGAAACTAGGAACAGACCCTCGGCTCTAGCGCGGAGGTCCCACCACACACCCGGAAGGTCACAAGAACACTTCCCCTCCCTTACCAATGAGAGCTGGGTACCTTGGAGAGTTCTCTCAACTCTACCAAGAAGAGAGCTAGGGAGGAGGAAGTCAAAAGCCAATGCCTCTCCAAAGGTACCCAAGGGGGTCTATTTATAGTTTTTCCAAGTCCTGGGGGGTAAAATGACCGAAATGCCCCTACGACCTTTTTGCCTTGAGCCAATAGCAAACCTCCACACCAAGGGGCAAAGAGGTAACCCCCCCCCCCCCGAGGGCACAACAGTAAGAACAAGGCCAAAAGAGGGCCCGGGCGACCAGACGACCCGACGAGTTGGCGGCCTAGCGAGCCGGGAGGGCTGGCCTGACAAGCTGGGAGGGCTGGCCTGACGAGCTGGGAGGGCTGGCCTGACGAGCTGGGCGAGGGCTGGCCTGACGAGCCGGGAGGGCTGGCCTGACGAGCCGGGCGGGCTGGCCTGACGAGCCGGGCGAGGGCTGGCCTGACGAGCCGGAAGGGCTGGCCTGACGAGCCGGGCGAGGGCTGGCCTGACGAGCCGGGAGGGCTGGACTGACGAGCCGGGAGGGCTGGCCTGACGAGCCGGGAGGGCTGGCCTGGCGAGCCGGGCGGGCTGGCCTGACGAGCCGGGCGGGCTGGCCTGACGAGCCGGGGAGGGCTGGCCTGACGAGCCGGGGAGGGCTGGCCTGGCGAGCCGGGGAGGGCTGGCCTGGCGAGCCGGGGAGGGCTGGCCTAGCGAGCCGGGGAGGGCTGGCCTGGCGAGCCGGGAGGGCTGGCCTGGCGAGCCGGGAGGGCTGGCCTGACGAGCCGGGAGGGAGGCAAATATTTCATCCCCCTTGCGCCTGCTAGAGGACCCCCACTCTGCGAATACGGGGTTGTACACAATCCCCGCTCTTTTCGAGGTTGGCACAAACTCGGAAAGAAACATCCAACCCAACGTATTCGCTGAGTGGCCTTTTCTTGCGCGGTCGAGAAAATACTTAGCCTCTCCGAGGGATCAACCTGTCATGTCAGCTAATGGGAAGCTGGGTGACGAGACAACCTCGGGGTGAAAACACTTAGCCCCCCGAGGGGTCAACCTGTCATGCCAGCTAATGGGAGCCTGGGTGACGAGACAGCCTCGGGGTGAAAACACTTAGCCTCCCGAGTGGTCAACCTGTCATGCCAGCTTATGGGAGCCTGGGTGACGAGACAGCCTCGGGGTGAAAACACTTAGCCTCCCGAGTGGTCAACCTGTCATGCCAGCTTATGGGAGCCTGGGTGACGAGACAGCCTCGGGGTGAAAACACTTAGCCTCCCGAGGGGTCAACCTGTCATGCCAGCTAATGGGAGCCTGGGTGACGAGACAGCCTCGAGGTGAAAACACTTAGCCTCCCGAGTGGTCAACCTGTCATGCCAGCTTATGGGAGCCTGGGTGACGAGACAGCCTCGAGGTGAAAACACTTAGCCTCCCGAGTGGTCAACCTGTCATGCCAGGTTATGGGAGCCTGGGTGACGAGACAGCCTCGGGGTGAAAACACTTAGCCTCCCGAGGGGTCAACCTGTCATGCCAGCTAATGGGAGCCTGGGTGACGAGACAGACTCGAGGTGAAAACACTTAGCCTCCCGAGTGGTCAACCTGTCATGCCAGCTTATGGGAGCCTGGGTGACGAGACAACCTCGAGGTGAAAACACTTAGCCTCCCGAGGGCTCAACCTGTCATGCCAGCTAATGGGAGCCTGGGTGACGAGACAGCCTCGGGGTGAAAACACTTGGCTTCCACGAGAGATCAACCGGCCTTGCCAGCTAGTGAGAGCCTGACAGCGGAATCATCATCGGAGCTAAGGACTGGGCTTCCACGAGAGATCAACCGGCCTTGTCAGCTAGTGAGAGCCTGACAGTGGAATCATCATCGGAGCTAAGGACTGGGCTTCCACGAGAGATCAACCGGCCTTGTCAGCTAGTGAGAGCCTGACAGCGGAATCATCATCGGAGCTAAGGACTGGGCTTCCACGAGAGATCAACCGGCCTTGTCAGCTAGTGAGAGCCTGACAGCGGAATCATCATCGGAGCTAAGGACTGGGCTTCCACGAGAGATCAACCGGCCTTGTCAGCTAGTGAGAGCCTGACAGCGGAATCATCATCGGAGCTAAGGACTGCGATTCCACGAGAGATCAACCGGCCTTGTCAGCTAGTGAGAGCCTGACAGCGGAATCATCATCGGAGCTAAGGACTGGGCTTCCACGAGAGATCAACTGGCCTTGTCAGCTAGTGAGAGCCTGACAGCGGAATCATCATCGGAGCTAAGGACTGGGCTTCCACGAGAGATCAACCGGCCTTGTCAGCTAGTGAGAGCCTGACAGCGGAATCATCATCGGAGCTAAGGACTGGGCTTCCACGAGAGATCAACCGGCCTTGTCAGCTAGTGAGAGCCTGACAGCGGAATCATCATCGGAGCTAAGGACTGGGCTTCCACGAGAGATAAACTGGCATTGTCAGCTAGTGAGAGCCTGACAGCGGAATCATCATCGGAGCTAAGGACTGGGCTTCCACGAGAGATCAACCGGCCTTGTCAGCTAGTGAGAGCCTGACAGCGGAATCATCATCGGAGCTAAGGACTGGGCTTCCACGAGAGATCAACCGGCCTTGTCAGCTAGTGAGAGCCTGACAGCGGAATCATCATCGGAGCTAAGGAAAAATGAGCCACCCCCCGAAGCACTCTCGACCCTGCCAGCTGGTGTGAGCCTGGTATGAGGAGATCCTCCCGGGGGTTGGGAGCTGGGCATGTCACCTAAACTTTTTCAGTTCCAACATCCTCTAACGGGGAAAAAAGATGGGTTACATGACCCCCTCGACTCTACTGGTCGAGAGCTGGACTCATTACAACATAAAAAAACGATACAAGACTCTGCCGAGACGAGGCTTCTTCAGGGGGCCTGGGCCTGATGGCCGTCACCCGATTCCTTCCCCTCGGACACTTCCATCCTGCTCAGGCTCTCCATGATCTTCTCCATCTCCTCCGTCTTGGCCAACCAAGAGATGGTGTTGACGGCCGTGACGTAGCACTGCCTCGCCATCCTGGAGTCTCCCTTGATCCTGACCTGGATCCCTTCCGAGTTGAACTTGAGGCACTGGTGGAAGGATGAGGGCACACACCGGAAGGCGCTGATGAGGGGCCTTCCGAAGATGGCGTTGTAGCTGCTTGGAGCGTCAACAATGACGAACCTGCAGTTCCTTGAGGTCCCTCCCAACTTCACCTGGAGTCCGACTCCACCTTCCACCTCCTTCCTCTCCCCTGAGAATCCAAACAGTGGTCCGTCCGAGGCTAGCACCCTCCTTGGCTCTACCTTCATCCCGTCAAAGGCCTTCTTGAAAACGACGTTGACAGAGCTTCCGTTGTCAACCAAGATCCGGGAGACGGTAAAGCCTTCGATGGCTGCTTGGATGACCAGGGCGTCGCAGAATGGATCCTCATGCTCGGGCATGTCTTTCGACGAGAAGGTGATCTTTTCTTCCAGGGGAGGGGTCTGGGACGTCGAGGCGATGCTCCGGCGGTACATGACATGGAGGCTCGCCTTCCGAGTGGCCTCGATCCCAACCCCACCGTGGATCACTGCTATTCCTCCTCGGTGTCCTACATCAACCCGATCCTCGCATATCTCATCACCCCCTCCTTGGGGTAGAACTCCTTCAACCTGTGCCGGCGGCTGAGGCTGGGCAGGGCCTCTCGCCCCCCTTACCTCTAGGAACTCGGGGCAGGTAGCTGTGGCATGACCCTCCAACTGGTGGAAGTCACAGTACAGTGGTGCCCTTTCTCCCCTCTTTCGGCGGGCTGGGCGATCTCTCCTGTTACCTCTTCCTCCTTCGCCTATTGCCAAGGCTTGCTGGGGTGGGGGCAGGAGCTGCCTAGGGGCTTGCCTCTGGAAGTTGAACCTCCCTTGGCCCCCGTGGAAGTTCTCTCCACCTGGCACGAGAGCTCTTCCTGGACCTTGGGCAGGTCTTCCCTGCTGCCTCCAGCCTGGTTCCGGACCCTCCTGTCCTTGGAACCCCTGGGCTCTCTGCTCCTCTCTCCTTCTTCCTTCCTGCTGTCTTGAGCCACCTTGCTCCTTTGAATCCACCTCCGTCAACTTTGTTAACTTCTTCACAAAGGCCGGGTTGGCTGCCTCCATGGCTATCTCCTCTGCCGCCCTTTCCATCAGCTCCTCGAAGGAAAGGGGGGCCTTCCGAGTCAAGCCCATCTTGAAGAACCCTTCGCGCAGCCCCACCGTGAATGCCATCTGGAGGGCATACCCTGGCACCTCCTGGATGTCAAGGACCTCCTCCTGGAACCTGTCAACGTAGCGGGCCAGCGACTCCTCGGCCCTTTGCTTTATCAGGAAGAGGGACTCAGGACCCTTCTTCCTCTTCTTGGAGGTGGAGAAGCGAAGCTGAAAGCTCCGGCTCAAGTCTTCGAACCCGAAGATGGACCTTGGAGGGAGTTGATGGAACCAGTCCCTCGCCTTCTCTTTCAAGGTGATCGCAAATAGACGGCACTTGAAGGCGTCCGTCATCGGCCTGATGGAGACGGCATCCTCGAACCACTGCAGGTGCTGGACGGGGTCATCCTTCCCGGTATAGTAAGCCATGTCTGGCTCTCTGAACCCCTCGGGAACGGGAGCTGAGATGATCAACTCACTAAAGGGTGACCCCCTAAGGGGATCTCTCGCCACCTCCACTCGCGCGACCTGCTCGCCTGGGGGGCGAGCACTCGACGGGCTGGGGAACAGCTCCCGGCCGGGGAGGTCTCGCTCGACCCCCTCTCCCATCCTCTCCTTCCCAGGTCGCCTCCCTGGGGCACTTCCTTCTCCCCCTGCTGGGGTGATCTCGCTTAGATCTCTGGGGGGCAGCTCACTGAGATCCCTGGGAGCCGGTACCTGGGGGGTGGGAGCTGAGCTGCCAGCCCGAGGAGCAATGCTTCGCAACATCTCCATGATGCCAGAGATGGAAGCCATGAACTCTTCCCTTCCTACGAAGGGTCCTGGGTTGGGGAGACCGCCGAGGTCATCACTACCTCCCTGATCTCCAGCCATGACACTCTCCCGAGATATTCTGTGCTGGTCACTCTCCACGCTCACCGCACCAAAATGTTGAAACCAAAAACTTGGTCTCTGTGGAGTTCGACCCTTGGGGAAGGGGTGACCTCACACCTACTACACTTGGAAGAATGTCACGGACCAAAGACTTGGGAAACTAGGAACAGACCCTCGGCTCTAGCGCGGAGGTCCCACCACACACCCGGAAGGTCACAAGAACACTTCCCCTCCCTTACCAATGAGAGCTGGGTACCTTGGAGAGTTCTCTCAACTCTACCAAGAAGAGAGCTAGGGAGGAGGAAGTCAAAAGCCAATGTCTCTCCAAAGGTACCCAAGGGGGTCTATTTATAGTTTTTCCAAGTCCTGGGGGGTAAAATGACCGAAATGCCCCTACGACCTTTTTGCCTTGAGCCAATAGCAAACCTCCACACCAAGGGGCAAAGAGGTACCCCCCCCCCCGAGGGCACAACAGTAAGAACAAGGCCAAAAGAGGGCCCGGGCGACCAGACGACCCGACGAGTTGGCGGCCTAGCGAGCCGGGAGGGCTGGCCTGACAAGCTGGGAGGGCTGGCCTGACGAGCTGGGAGGGCTGGCCTGACGAGCTGGGCGAGGGCTGGCCTGACGAGCCGGGAGGGCTGGCCTGACGAGCCGGGCGGGCTGGCCTGACGAGCCGGGCGGGCTGGCCTGACGAGCCGGGCGAGGGCTGGCCTGACGAGCCGGAAGGGCTGGCCTGACGAGCCGGGCGAGGGCTGGCCTGACGAGCCGGGAGGGCTGGCCTGACGAGCCGGGAGGGCTGGCCTGACGAGCCGGGAGGGCTGGCCTGACGAGCCGGGAGGGCTGGCCTGACGAGCCGGGAGGGCTGGCCTGACGAGCCGGGAGGGCTGGCCTGACGAGCCGGGAGGGCTGGCCTGACGAGCCGGGAGGGCTGGCCTGGCGAGCCGGGCGGGCTGGCCTGACGAGCCGGGTGGGCTGGCCTGACGAGCCGGGGAGGGCTGGCCTGCCGAGCCGGGGAGGGCTGGCCTGGCGAGCCGGGGAGGGCTGGCCTGGCGAGCCGGGGAGGGCTGGCCTGGCGAGCCGGGGAGGGCTGGCCTGGCGAGCCGGGAGGGCTGGCCTGGCGAGCCGGGAGGGCTGGCCTGACGAGCCGGGAGGGAGGCAAATATTTCATCCCCCTTGCGCCTGCTAGAGGACCCCCACTCTGCGAATACGGGGTTGTACACGGTAGCTCAGGGGCAGGCTTGTGGTCGTCCATCAGCGTATATTTATAGCCACGGTATGGCCCACCGAAAGATTCCCTTGACAGGAGGACACGTGCTAAGCGAATATTTAGGGGGTTGGACGAGTCTTTTCAAGCGCAGAGCTGGCTCGAAAAGAGCGGGGATTGTGTACAACCCCATATTCGATGAGTGGGACTCAGAGGCTTCAGTGGTCAGGGTTGGGCTAGCCTCGGGCTAGCCTTAGGAGTTAGGACAGACTGGCAGAGTTCCCGCCCTGAAGGAGCTCTCGCCTAGAAGCAGGCGAGACCGTTTGCGCCAGGCCTCGGATCTTCAGGTCAGCTTTGGGCTTCAGGGCAGATCAGCTCCCGCCTTGAAGGAGCTCTCGCCTAGAGGCAGGCGAGAAGGCGTTGAGTGAGCTTCGGTCCGCCGCGTTCGGCGGCAAAGGGTGTTGAGTGAGCTTCACTCACTCAACGCCGTGTTCGGCAGCGAAGAGCGTTGAGTGAGCTTCACTCACTCAACGCCAGGTCCCGCAGAAGAAGGCGTTGAGTGAGCTTCACTCACTCAACGCCAGGTTCCGCAGAAGAAGGCGTTGAGTGAGCTTCACTCACTCAACGCCAGGTTCCGCAGCAGAAGGCGTTGAGTGAGTTTCACTCACTCAACGCCGCGTTCGACAGTTCTGAAGGCGTTGAGTGAGCTTCACTCACTCAACGCCAGGTTCGGCAGCAGAGGGCGTTGAGTGAGCTTCCCTCAACTCAACGCCGTGACCAGCAGTAAAGGCGCTGAGTGAGCTTCACCCACTCAACGCCACATCCAGTAGCAATGGCACCCAGACCACTGCAGGCGAGAAGGTTCTCGGCTGGAGCTCTTGCCAAGTGGGGGCCAGGTGGGGCCCGGTGCCCGGAGAAAATTACTTAACTACCCTCGGGTTAGATTACCTATATACCCCCTGGGAATAGTATTTAATATGGACAACAGGTTTTGGCTATTGGCAGGCCCGTCAGGGGTATTTCAGAAATTTCAGGTCAGGGAAAGACTACAAATAGACTCAAAAGGGCTCTTTGGAAAGCAAGCTTTCATTTTCTCTCCAACTCTAGTGATTTCTGAGGAGCTCCTAGCACAGCGTTTGGCTTTGGTGGGGAAGCTCTCAGAGATCTTCCGGGTGTGAGGTGGGACGTCCCAGCTGAGGCTTTGGGTCAATCTTTAGTCCTTAGCAGCCAGTCGAGGGTCGAGGCTTGGGGGAAGTAGGTGTTGGCTGCACCCTGTTTTTGAACTCCCGTTGAGGTCAATTTTGGCGAATATTTAGGGGGTTGGACGTGTCTTTTCAAGCGCAGAGCTGGCTCGAAAAGAGCGGGGATTGTGTACAACCCCATATTCGGTGAGTGGAACCCAGAGGCTTCAGTGGTCAGGGTTGGGCTAGCCTCGGGCTAGCCTTAGGACAGACTGGCAGAGTTCCCGCCCTGAAGGAGCTCTCGCCTAGAAGCAGGCGAGACCGTTTGCGCCAGGCCTCGGGTCTTCAGGTCAGCTTTGGGCTTCAGGGCAGATCAGCTCCCGCCTTGAAGGAGCTCTCGCCTAGAGGCGGGCGAGGAGGCGTTGAGTGAGCTTCGGTCTGCCGCGTTCGGCGGCAAAGGGTGTTGAGTGAGCTTCACTCACTCAACGCCGTGTTCGGCAGCGAAGAGCGTTGAGTGAGCTTCACTCACTCAACGTCAGGTCCCGCAGAAGAAGGCGTTGAGTGAGCTTCACTCACTCAACGCCAGGTTCCGCAGAAGAAGGCGTTGAGTGAGCTTCACTCACTCAACGCCAGGTTCCGCAGCAGAAGGCGTTGAGTGAGCTTCACTCACTCAATTCACTCACTCAACGCCGCGTTCGACAGTTCTGAAGGCGTTGAGTGAGCTTCACTCACTCAACACCAGGTTCGGCAGCAGAGGGCGTTGAGTGAGCTTCCCTCAACTCAACGTCGTGGCCAGCAGTAAAGGCGTTGAGTGAGCTTCACCCACTCAACGCCACATCCAGCAGCAATGGCACCCAGACCACTGTAGGCGAGAAGGTTCTCGGCTGGAGATCTCGCCAAGTGGGGGCCAGGTGGGCCCGGTGCCTGGAGAAAATTACTTAACTACTCTCGGGTAAGATTACCTATATACCCCCGGGAATAGTATTTAATATGGACAACAGGTTTTGGCTATTGGCAGACCCGTCGGGGGTATTTCAGTAATTTCAGGTCAGGGAAAGACTATAAATAGACCCAGAATGGCTCTTTGGAAAGCAAGCTTTCATTTTCTCTCCAACTCTAGTGCTTTCTGAGGAGCTCCTAGCCCAGCGTTTGGCTTTGGAGGGGAAGCTCTCAGAGATCTTCCGGGTGTGAGGTGGGACCTCCCAGCTAAGGCTTTGGGTCAGTCTTTAGTCCTTAGCAGCCAGGGTCGAGGCTTGGGGGAAGTAGGTGTTGGCTGCACCCTGTTTTTGAACTCCCGTTGAGGTCAATTTTGGCTTCAACATACTATATTAAAGATTTTTTTTGAAATGCAAAGATAAATCAAGACCATTGCATATACGCCAGATTTTTAATCACAGTTATCCATTGAAGAGAGAGAAAACAAGAGTGAGGAGAGGAAGAGAGAGAGGAAGAGAGAATATGTATAGCCTTCCTATCCCTAGAGAGGAGGGAGGGAGAGAGAGAGGGAGAGAAAAAAACAAGAGGGAGAGGGAATATGTATAGCCCTTCTGCCCTCCTATCCCTAGAGAGAGGGAGGGAGGGAGAGAGAGGTGGCGTTTGGTTGGACTTATGCCCTATGGTGCGGTTTCAAAAAAAACACTGTTTTTCGTATAAGCTGAGTTTGGGTTGGCTTTTATACGAAACTCCATTTATTTTATTCCGCCACTTTGCCCTATAATCCATCAGCGATTGTAAACCCCAGCCCATCCGCACAGCAGCTACTCTCGATCTTCCTCCCGATGTAGCGAGAAGAACTTGAAGCCCTAGCGCCTCGGCGGCAGCTTCCGTCTCTGACCACGACATCGACGGTGTCGGCGCTTCCGTCTTCTCCCTCGGCGACCACTACAACCCACGCAAGTTTGAAAACCCTCGATTTTTCTTCTTTCTGGTGCCTGGATTAGGTATATTTCCTGATTTTCCGGTGCCATCAACTGTTTCAGATCATTGACTGTGAAATTGGCTGGTGGTATTTTTTCCGGTGCCTGGATTGGAAACCCCGCAGATCCTCCGATTTGCTGGTGGTATTTTTTCCTGATTAGGAATTTTTTCCTAATTAGTTTAGGGGTACGATTTACTTCATGATTTTTTTTAAACTCACTATTCTATAACATCTATAGATTGTGATAGAAAAAAAATTTCGCTCAAAACTCCAATTTGTTTCCAAACAATTTTTTCCAAACTTCGTTTTGCAAACTCCATTTCACCCAAACAGTTTTTTAACAAAACTCCATTTTCCAGAATCAGCACTTTTTCTATCAGCAGTTTACCATCAGCAACAACCCAACCAAACAGAGCCATAGAGGGGGGAGAGGGATCAGAGACTGCACAGATGAGAGTGTGTTCAGAATAATTTCAAATTGGTTTGTGGGCATGCATCTAATCAATTGTTTTTCAGCTTAAAACTTGAGTTCTAATATTATGTAACTTAAGATGCCTGCAAACTTATCCACCTGCATGTTCTAATCAGCTCAAATAGGAAGCAATTAACTACCAAGAGAAATCTTAAATCAAAACTAATAAATGATCATCATAACATTCAGTTATGTCATGTTAATTCGTCACTGCAGACTCGATACTATAGGAAGGGCTTTTACCAGCCATTTGGCCACCATGTCGAAATGCTCGGCAAGGGGCACGCGCGGCCTCCCACTCATTTCTTGAAGATGAATGTTTCTCCTTCAATCCCGCTCGCTGCACTCTTTTTGATCCTCAATTTAATCCATATTCTCCTTCATTTTTGTATAAATTTCTTAAAATTGGCCGATAGGTATTCCTTAAAATGATGCGGTCCAAATAATATACGGTCATTAATTGCTCTTTGTAAGAAGCCAATTATGGGATCGAAGGCGATGGACGAATATCTCAATTGTTCTCATGTTAAATTTGTTTCAGGTCGCACGGTGCTCCCGCGAATCAGTCGAAACGGACCATCATAGTGTTACGTGCCGCACAGCTCGAGAGCAGGCCGGGCACACAAACAGTCAAAATAGAGATTAATAGTTGGGAATGTGACTTTTCACGTGGAAAATCCGAAAATAGGGACAAACCACAGGGTCGGATCGGTGCCGATCAAATTGCACTATCTCTTTTGGGTGTTACAAGTAGAAGTTGAATGCTCGAGGATGACATGTCACAGCTCGTTACAATAAGTATTTAGTGGAGGAAGAAGCAAGATCTTTGAGTTACCTTAATTTCCGGAGAAAGAGATCTTTGAATCGTCTTTCGGGTGAAAGAGAGATCTTCCAGTCACCTTCGAATGAGATCTTCGAAGGGGAAGGAGATTTTCAAAGCCCGAAGAAGATCTTCGAAGGAGTCATTGAGTGCCGAAGGAGAACTCTGAAGGATCTTCGAAAGAGATCTCTCTAGTGCCT
The DNA here is from genome assembly GCA_039513925.1 of Platanthera zijinensis. Lineage (NCBI taxonomy): Eukaryota > Viridiplantae > Streptophyta > Magnoliopsida > Asparagales > Orchidaceae > Platanthera > Platanthera zijinensis. The sequence continues at coordinate 125,746,640 of CM077098.1, forward strand.
AAAGGCAAGTTAAGTTCAAATGAGGGCTATGAGCTGATTTTATAGCTTTTGACAGGAGCGGTTTGGTAATTGCGCCGTTGTAACCACCATAACAACCGGACGGGCGAATCACATTCCTTGATCTGGAACACACTAATTGCCATTTTTGCAGATACGACAATTCCCCCACCCCACCACCACCACCCCAGCAATTTGGGCAGGGCCGGCGGCGTCGAAGTCGACGGCAATGAACACGGGCTGCTTGGCCGATTGCGGGCGTCCGCACTCCGGTTGTGTGGTCGGGCAGTCGCCCGGTTGGGCGCAACACGGCCGGGGCCACGCGCTCGTACGCACACGCGCCAACAGTTGTGGGTGATTTCAACAGACATGGGCGGTTATCTCTCTCTCTCCAATATGATCACTTGTCATAATGGAGAAGCAATCGCTATGCACATCCCTATTTTTGAGGGGAACGCGTTATTGGCAACCCATCTCAATGTATAAATATTGGGGTATCCATCCAAAATATTTATAAAAGAGAATGACTTGAATCGTAGTGTTCGGTAGTGGAGTCTCGTTCGTGGGAATTGACCTTCACATCAAAGCTTTTTGAGGCAACCCGTACGAAACCAAGCCCAAATCTGACACCAATTACTATACCCACAATATGCATGACTGGATCTAGGAAAGATTGAGCAAGATCTTGTTAGTTTGGTAGAAGGACACCGGCGATAACGTAATGGACAAGGATTTCTAGGAAAATGGGAGATTTGTTAGTGCAGATAAAATTTGCCTCTATAAATGATGAATGTGTTGCGCTTAACCTCAGAATGGAGCGTGACGTAGTGGAAACAAGATAGTCCACTTAGCCGATAAATTCTAGGGGACAAAGTTGCATTGGTATGTAAGGGGTCTTCTTGGTGAGCTGCTATAGTGGCTAAGTGGCGTGAGCAAAAAAAATGAGGGGACATAAAAGCAGGAGAGAGAGGAGTCGACCAAATAGCACTCGTCAAGAACATCATCGAGATGAGTTATTAGGCGATCGAGATAATTATGGAGAGTGGTCTTCCTGGATGTAAACCACTTACTTTTTGATGGACCTACTTTCCTATACAAACTTATCTGTTTAATTCTAGGATATTCCTTATTAATCTGCACTTTAAGGTGATCCTCTTAAAAAGAAATGTAAACTGAGGATGAAGAAAGCTCAAGATGAATCAACGATCATAGGATATTGATTTTATTTGAATTTTTTATTCTCTTAATTAAAAAAAGCATAAATATAATAATATTAATATCTTATACTTATTATTATAGTTATATATATATAATTATTAATGCATATATTATATAAATGTTAAGGTTAAAGATAAGTTACTTAGCATTTAAATATACATTTATAATACATATATTATATTCACTCGTCTGGGCGGGCGAAGACCGCCGTCGCCAGCCGGGTACTGTCGCGCGGGGCACGGGGTGCCCCCCGTGCATTATCCACAGAAGAGATTGCTTTCACCAAAATCTGAGCTGAAACCCCTCGACTCCATGCCCCAATTCGACGTCGTCACCCCAATCCTGACAATTCCGGCAAGCAACCCTGTAAACCCGAGTGCGGGCGGAACACCTTCATATGACCCTTATACAACTCCGACCATGGAGACGCCTTCATCATCTTCCGGCTCGAGCTAGTGCATAGCAGCGCAGTCGGCTGCACAAGCTACGCTGCAGGCCGCCCTGGACTACGCCTGTGGCCATGGAGGTACAGATTGTTCGCAGATTCATCCAAATGGGAGTTGATTCGTCCCGGATACAGTTCGAGATCACGCATCCTATGCCTTCAACATCTACTATGAGAAGACCCGGATTCCCGACAGCTGTGATTTTGGGGGAAATGCTATAATCACAAATATTGTCATGATATGGGTTTACTTGATGCTCATTAACCTTAAGTAAATCTAGTGATCACTGTTAGATGTTCGTGATGCTCAATAAATCTGTTTCAAGATGATCGTGATGCTCATTTTACTTGATCGTTTTTTAGGAGATCATTGTTAACCTGAAGGAGATCACTGTTAACCGGAGAGGAAGGTGGCGCGAGAAAGATGCACCGGGTGGGAGCGGCGGTGCGGCTTCCGATGATCATGATACGTGAGATCTGCCTTCGATGTCCAGATGGGAGTGAGATCTCTCGTATGTGATGTGTGATCTGATGTCGAAAACCAAGGAGTCGAGATCGAGCGTCGAGTAGAGCTGTCACTTAAAACCAAAAATCATAAACCAAACCGGAACCGAACCGAAACTGCAAAGAACCGAACCAAACCTTTCACAAATTATTCAGGTTTCGGTTTGAATTTTGAAACCGTGAACAACATTGGTCCGAGTGTAATTCTTTCATTTATTATCCGAACCGGAACCGGAACCGCAACATACAAGTCTCAAGCGGTTCTAAGATTTTTAGACCCGATCCGAACCAGACCGAAGCAAAACCGAACTGCAACCCGTTTATTATTATTATTTATTAATAATAATATTATTATATTGTTATTTTTTATAATCTATCTAGAATATTTATACTTATTATTATGGATGAAACTAACGCGATTTGAACCCAAACCATAATCGCACTAAAAGACATCGATCATGGACCGAACAAAACCGCACCACACCAAAACCGGGCGGTGTGGTTTGACATTGATGCGGTTTGGAGTCGGTTTTGGCAGTGTAGTTTCGGTTTTTATACTATTATATAATATATTTTCAGTTTTACTCGTATATTTTCTGATATAATTAAAGTAACTTGCACTCGTTGAAAACGATTGGAATGTCAGACCCTCGCAAAAAAGACGGTGCGGCACAGTTTTGCCGATTTTGTACCGGCAAAAACCGCATTGCAAACTATGTTGTTTTGTAACCAACGAAGCCGCAACCAAATCATTCAGTATGGTTTAAAAAGGGCGTGGTTTAAAACCGATATTGTTTAAAATCGGTGCAGTTTTGTGCAGTTTTGTGATTTTGCGATTTCAGTTTTTAACTTTCAGCGCTACTTACTATTTTATACAAAAAGTAATCTCTTTGGAGTAATGCAAAATTCTTATGTCTGGGCCCCGAATTTCGAAGTTCCTCTTGGAAAAAAAATTGAACAACTTACATTTCTTCTCCAGTTTTTTATTTTTGACCTCCCTCATTTATTTCGTCAAATTTGATTTGTTTCTACTTCGAACCGATTGGAACCGGACCGAACCGTATAGAACCGGATCGAACCGTTAGTGCTCGGTTTGATTTTGGTTCTTGTTGAACCGTAACCGAAACCGTTGACACGGCGGTTCTAAAAATTATTCCAGAACCGGAACCAGTCAAACCAAAAAAAGATTTTTGTTCAAATTTGAAGAACTGTTACATTAGCGGTTTGGTTCATGGTTTTACTAGAACTGGAACCGAACTGGAACCGTGACAGCTCTAGCGTCGAGAGAGGATCTGGCGCAGCCGTCGCCGGTGGGAACTCAGAGATGTGTCGATGATTCGAGAAAGAGTTAGGGTTGCGGCTTCAGTGAACTGGTAGAGAGTTAGGGTTGCAATCTGATGCCGAATACGGGAGCGGCTTCCGCGATCTGATGCTGGAGAAGGGAGCGGCTCGGTGAAGAGGGAGACGGGGTGTGGCGTTCGTGAAGTGGGGGAGACAGGGTGCGGCTTCCGTGAACTGAGAGAGAGTTAGGGTTGCGATTAAAGTTTTAGAAAAAGGTTTTTTTAAATGAATTGGGGTGCAGATAGCCAAAACCGGGCTGCGGCTAACAATCGCCTTATATAAAACAATAGACATATTTGGAAGCACACCAAACATATCATCTGGACCGTTGGATAGGGATAATTCAAAGAATGGTCGTCGGATTCAAAGGATCTGGCCTGCTATTAGCCATTCCTCAAAAAAACCCTCTCCTCCAACTCCCTATTTCCCCCATAGATTTTTTGGAAAAAAAGCCACACATCGATCGTTAATGTTGTCGGCGGCGGAGCCGTAGGCGGACGCCTTACTGGAACCCACAGGCAGGTTCGTTGAAGTCTGGCGAACCCGTCGGGGGTTGTCCGGTGACTCACGGGCAGGGCCACTGCCGGCGGGGGCCCTACCGGCTCGCTGACGGACAACCCCCAGGCGGGTTCGTCGGGCCCCCACGAACCCACCGGTGAGCTCCGGTCAGGCCGCCGGCGGCTCCGCCACCGGCTGTGGGGTGAACCCGTGAAGGCACGGGAGGCGGAAGGGGGGTATCGGGTTTGCAAGCTTTTGTAAATTTTTAATTTTGTTTTCAATTATTGTTATTGTTATTATTGAAATATTATTATAGGCTTTTCTTGAAATATTATTGTTATTGTTATTATTATTTATTTATTTATTTAAAATTGAGGGGGGGGGGGGCGCAGCTCGCACGGATGTGGGCGCAGCCCCGATGGATTGTTTATTTTAATTAATAAAATTGTTAAAAATTCTAATAATTAAAATTTAGAATACTTTTAAATAATTGTCGGGGGGGCGGGCGGAGGGGGGTCGGGCGAAGCCTGCCGGAGGCTGCGAGTGGCGGGTACGGCCCCCGAACAATGTCGTCGCCCCCGAAAAATGTCGCCGCCCCCGAACAATGTCGCCGCCCCCGAACAATGTCGCCGCCCCCGAACAATGTCGCCGCCCCCGAACAATGTCGCCGCCCCCGAACAATGTCGCCGCCCCCGAACAATGTCGCCGCCCCCGAACAATGTCGCCGCCCCCGAACAATGTCGCCGCCCCCGAACAATGTCGCCGCCCCCGAACAATGTCGCCGCCCCCGAACAATGTCGCCGCCCCCGAACAATGTCGCCGCCCCCGAACAATGTCGCCGCCCCCGAACAATGTCGCCGCCCCCGAACAATGTCGCCGCCCCCGAACAATGTCGCCGCCCCCGAACAATGTCGCCGCCCCCGAACAATGTCGCCGCCCCCGAACAATGTTGTTGGGTTGCGGGCGAAGCCCGCTTGGTTGCGGGCGAAGCCCGCTTGGTTGCGGGCGAAGCCCGCTTGGTTGCGGGCGAAGCCCGCTTGGTTGCGGGCTTCATCGAGAACGGGCGAAGCACGTTTGAAGATGTCAGTATGTATATATATATATATATATATATATATATCTTTAACTGCATTAAAGAAGTAGTTTGGAATGATAGAATTAATCTTAGCCATTTAATATGTGCCAAACTTTTGGTCTCATCCATCCAATGAAGAGAGAGAAAGAAAGAGGAGAGAAAGGAGGAGAAAGGGAGAGGGAATCTTTATAGCCCTCCTATCCCTACATTTAGGGATAGGAGGGAGAGGGAAAGAGAAGAGAGAGAGGGAGAGCGAAAATAATTTTTTAGGCAAGACTTTACATTATTTTACAAAAGGAAAAATAGAAATATTGATTCATATTGTTTTACGATCATTTTAAGTACTCATATGTATACGTTGCGGGTGCAGTGCATTCGAATGCGGGCGCAGCCCGCAAAGAGTCAGCGAGCATGGGCGAAGCCCGTGCGGAGTTGCTCGTATATATATGTGGGTCTATCATAAACGGGCGTAAAACGGCATCCGTCCGATTAGCGGCATAAATCCCTTCGCGTGCAGGAAGTGCGGCAACGACATCGGCGGCGGGGGGAGAGCTTGCCATATTGGTCGACGATGTCGTTGAAGATCGGCGGAGCGAGGAGGGCTTCTTCAACCCTCTGCAAATGCCCGCCCACGCCTTCTTCTTCAACCTCCAGAAAATGCACCTGTAGCCGCAAGAAACTCAAAAAATGTCCGTAGGGAGACTTGCGTGTGGCCGGTTGTCGTCGAGAGTAGCCGGTTGTCGTCATTCGTTGAGGAGGAGGTGGATCGTGGCCGGCTGTCGTCGTTCGTAGAGAGGAAGGAGGAGGTGGATCCGCCCCGAATCGGACGGCTCTGCACAATCGTCGTTCGTCGAGAGGAAGGGGGAGGTGGATTCACGACCAAAAAAAGGAGGAGGTGGATCCGCGACATTGAGAGGAAGGAGGACTCACAGGGAACAACAAAAAATATGCATTTCAGCGCCGAGAAGAAGAAGGCAACCGGTAAAAAGCGTGTTACGGTGACCGTCGGCGGGCTGGTAATCTGCGATGGGGAATGGTTGTATGCGGATATTGATGGCAATGTTGTCTCTAAAATAGATCTGCATTGTTAAGAACGGTTTTTTGGATTTTTGTGATGATCTAATTAACTGATTGATGATAAGTTGAAACTATGAAGTTGTCGTCGAAGAATTGTAATTGATGATGCTTTTATTTGGCACGGCGGTGGCGATCGTGGACGTGGTGGTGGCTATGAACCCTCGTTCGTGAGCGCCAGATTGCACTTGAGAAGTTTCGGTTTCATTTGGTGCAACGTTGGCGGTCGTGAATGCGGTGATTACGAATCATTGTTCGTAAACACTCAACCTCGCCTAAAAAATTTTAGCCACTTTTATGTTCAAAAAAAAATTTTCATGCTGGCGGTGACGAACATGCATTCTATGACGGTGAAGTTTTTGCCTAAACTCGCCAGAGCAAAGATGACACGCCAAACGGAGCCTTCATCTACTTTTATGTTAATAACTAGTTTACTATCTTGGTAGTGGCCATAGCCGTTGTCATGTCAAATCTACATTCTACGAGGTGGCATTTTTGTCCAAATTCACGGGAGAAAAACCACCACACAAAACCGAGTCATTGTATAATCATTTCGCTATCCTTCTCTCTTCTTTCCCCCTCTCCCTCCTATCCCTAAATGTAGGGATAGAAAAACTATAAAGATTCTTGTTTCCTCTCTGCCCTCTCTCTCCTCTTTTTCTCTCTCTCTTTCATTGGATGGATGAGATCAAAAAACTTGTCACATATTGGATGGTTAAGATTTATTTTACATCTCCAAACTACTTCTTTAATGTAATTAAAGATATATATCTATACTATTAATAAAGTTCATCTTTCCGGTAAGTTTTTGTGTCACGCGATTTGCCGGAAAAGCCCCTGCAAGGAAGTCCTTAGTCTGTCCGCCGCTTACTCTGTCGCGTGGCCCTTCCACCGCTCTTCTTCGCGTCGCTTCCGCTCTTGGTTAATATCTCAACTCAGTCTGCTATTTCTCAGAAATCCGCCGCTTCTTCGCTGCTCCTTACCGTCGAGCTCTACATTCTTGCGCATCGCCAGAGCCGAATATCGCCTCTATTCGCCCCCTTTTTAAGTGATTCGCCTGCTCAAGCTCCGCCTGGTCGCGGGAGCCAAAGTTCTCCTCCGTTCGCCCCCTTCTTACAAACCCTTCATAAAGTAGGGCAGAGCTCAAATGGTTACAATGCGGGAAACAGCTCATTCAGACTATGAAGATAAGTCATCCTAAGGTGACTTGCAAACCCTTCATAGAGCCTTACAATCATTCAAAATAAAGCCCAGCTAGGAACCGTGAGCTAGTATAGAAATTTATTATCATACAAAATAAATCTCAGCTAGGAACCATGAGCTAGCAGAAATTATTGAATTAGGATTAAGAGGTAGATTAGGAAAACAGGAAAACGAAATCAATATTTATCCAATGGACTCAGACAATCATTTACTTACACTGAAACAAAAATCAAAAAAGAAATCAATAACTAACCAAAAATCCGTGGAGTGATTGAATGAGGGCGAGCATAGAAGTCTGGCGTTGGAGTTCTTGACCGAGGATATAGGTTTTCAGGCGAGAGCTGCATGAAATGACGAAATTAAAGAAAGAACTCAAAACGAAAATGAAACAAAGAAATAAAAAATAAAATCAAAAAAGATAATCAAAAACGAATAATCAAATACAGGAGAACTGACCTAGCATCAGCGGTGGAAGGGCAATCCAGGGCAAGTGCAAGGAGATCAAGGCAGAATCACAAACTTGTCTACAGGAACGCCAAACAGCAAAAAAGATGGAAGAAAATGCATCAACGGGATTGATCTGTAATCATTTTTAAGGGAAATCAAGCATTCCAGCAATAAACATAGGGAATCATTTCAAAATAGCCGATTCAAGATGAATAAATACCCAAAAAAACAAGTCAAAAAAAGGAAATCATAAACAAATTGGTCGGTTTGTTGGGGTAATTGTCGGCGTCGTCTTTGAGACACAGTACGCCGAATTTCTCTTGTGTGCTTGTTGCGCTTCTATCATACGTGTGCGCCTCGTCCTTTGGTAAGATCGATTACTCGTTGAGCTTCACGTTGTTCATCGTACATCAGAGCTCTTCTTCTCTGTGAACGTTCTCGATTCATATGCACATTTCTTATCGAGGCGTATGAATGATTATGCAGTTGATGTGCTTCACGTTGTTCGTCCCTCATAGACAACCCTTGTACTCGTTTTCGAGCATGAACATGAGATCGAACGTTATTATGTAGTTCTGCTATGGTATGATTATGCTCCATTGTACATACAGTGGTCTACGAATAGCTGCAAATAAAATATATTAAGGTATGGAATGTCTCATGCGTGGTTTTAGTGAGAGGGATTCAAAATGTAAAAAAACATCACAAAGAGATAGCAAACAATGTTAATTGTAGGCAAATCATAATAACAAATGATAATTGTCCATCAATACATCCTATTTCACATCCAATTTCATAAAAAAATTGGAAGGGGGAGGTGGATTCACGACCAAAAAAAGGAGGAGGTGGATCCGCGACATTGAGAGGAAGGAGGACTCACAGGGAACAACAAAAAATATGCATTTCAGCGCCGAGAAGAAGAAGGCAACCGGTAAAAAGCGTGTTACGGTGACCGTCGGCGGGCTGGTAATCCGCGATGGGGAATGGTTGTATGCGGATATTGATGGCAATGTTGTCTCTAAAATAGATCTGCATTGTTAAGAACGGTTTTTTGGATTTTTGTGATGATCTAATTAACTGATTGATGATAAGTTGAAACTATGAAGTTGTCGTCGAAGAATTGTAATTGATGATGCTTTTATTTGGCACGGCGGTGGCGATCGTGGACGTGGTGGTGGCTATGAACCCTCGTTCGTGAGCGCCAGATTGCACTTGAGAAGTTTCGGTTTCATTTGGTGCAACGTTGGCGGTCGTGAATGCGGTGGTTACGAATCATTGTTCGTAGACACTCAACCTCGCCTAAAAAATTTTAGCCACTTTTATGTTCAAAAAAAAATTTTCATGCTGGCGGTGACGAACATGCATTCTATGACGGTGAAGTTTTTGCCTAAACTCGCCAGAGCAAAGATGACACGCCAAATGGAGCCTTCATCTACTTTTATGTTAATAACTAGTTTACTATCTTGGTAGTGGCCATAGCCGTTGTCATGTCAAATCTACATTCTACGAGGTGGCATTTTTGTCCAAATTCACGGGAGAAAAACCACCACACAAAACCGAGTCATTGTATAACCATTTCGCTATCCTTCTCTCTTCTTTCCCCCTCTCCCTCCTATCCCTAAATGTAGGGATAGAAAAGCTATAAAGATTCTTGTTTCCTCTCTGCCCTCTCTCTCCTCTTTTTCTCTCTCTCTTTCATTGGATGGATGAGATCAAAAAACTTGTCACATATTGGATGGTTAAGATTTATTTTACATCTCCAAACTACTTTTTTAATGTAATTAAAGATATATATCTATACTATTAATAAAGTTCATCTTTCCGGTAAGTTTTTGTGTCACGCGATTTGCCGGAAAAGCCCCTGCAAGGAAGTCCTTCGTCTGTCCGCCGCTTACTCTGTCGCGTGGCCCTTCCACCGCTCTTCTTCGCGTCGCTTCCGCTCTTGGTTAATATCTCAACTCAGTCTGCTATTTCTCAGAAATCCGCCGCTTCTTCGCTGCTCCTTACCGTCGAGCTCTACATTCTTGCGCATCGCCAGAGCTGAATATCGCCTCTATTCGCCCCCTTTTTAAGTGATTCGCCTGCTCAAGCTCCGCCTGGTCGCGGGAGCCAAAGTTCTCCTCCGTTCGCCCCCTTCTTACAAACCCTTCATAAAGTAGGGCAGAGCTCAAATGGTTACAATGCGGGAAACAGCTCATTCAGACTATGAAGATAAGTCATCCTAAGGTGACTTGCAAACCCTTCATAGAGCCTTACAATCATTCAAAATAAAGCCCAGCTAGGAACCGTGAGCTAGTATAGAAATTTATTACCATACAAAATAAATCTCAGCTAGGAACCATGAGCTAGCAGAAATTATTGAATTAGGATTAAGAGGTAGATTAGGAAAACAGGAAAACGAAATCAATATTTATCCAATGGACTCAGAGAATCATTTACTTACACTGAAACGAAAATCAAAAATGAAATCAATAACTAACCAAAAATCCGTGGAGTGATTGAATGAGGGCGAGCATAGAAGTCTGGCGTTGGAGTTCTTGACCGAGGATATAGGTTTTCAGACGAGAGCTGCATGAAATGACGAAATTAAAGAAAGAACTCAAAACGAAAATGAAACAAAGAAATAAAAAATAAAATCAAAAAAGATAATCAAAAACGAATAATCAAATACAGGAGAACTGACCTAACATCAGCGGTGGAAGGGCAATCCAGGGCAAGTGCAAGGAGATCAAGGCAGAATCACAAACTTGTCTACAGGAACGCCAAACAGCAAAAAAGATGGAAGAAAATGCATCAACAGGATTGATCTGTAATCATTTTTAAGGGAAATCAAGCATTCCAGCAATAAACATAGGGAATCATTTCAAAATAGCCGATTCAAGATGAATAAATACCCAAAAAAACAAGTCAAAAAAAGGAAATCATAAACAAATTGGTCGGTTTGTTGGGGTAATTGTCGGCGTCGTCTTTGAGACACAGTACGCCGAATTTCTCTTTTGTGTGCTTGTTGCGCTTCTATCATACGTGTGCGCCTCGTCCTTTGGTAAGATCGATTACTCGTTGAGCTTCACGTTGTTCATCGTACATCAGAGCTCTTCTTCTCTGTGAACGTTCTCGATTCATATGCACATTTCTTATCGAGGCGTATGAATGATTATGCAGTTGATGTGCTTCACGTTGTTCGTCCGTCATAGACAACCCTCGTACTCGTTTTCGAGCATGAACATGAGATCGAACGTTATTATGTAGTTCTGCTATGGTATGATTATGCTCCATTGTACATACAGTGGTCTACGAATAGCTGCAAATAAAATATATTAAGGTATGGAATGTCTCATGCGTGGTTTTAGTGATAGGGATTCAAAATGTAAAAAAACATCACAAAGAGATAGCAAACAATGATAATTGTAGGCAAATCATAATAACAAATGATAATTGTCCATCAATACATCCTATTTCACATCCAATTTCATAAAAAAATTATCACATCCTATTTCCTTAATGCAAACAATGATAATTGTAGGCCGTTTTTTCAGCGAATAAAATTTAGGAGAATACAAATTTCTTCGTTTATGCTCTGATCAGACACATAAACACCCCCATTTTTTATTGAAATGTCTTCTCCAGCTTTGAGATAGCATCCAAGAAGAGATAGAATCCAAACAGGTATAGAAATCATGATTCAATTTGATAATGGGTTAGTCTTAAAATCATAAAAATGCTGTAAAAAAACATCAACGAAGAGATAGCCTTAAAATCAATAACAGAAATATTTTGGAACAGAAGCCAAACAGGTAGACAAATGATGATTTTACCAAAAAACTTGAAAGAAAAACAGCAGATATCTGTTTAAGCTTAGTGAATGGTACCTGAAAAGGACGACCTAGATGGGGCGAAAGAGCTCGGCAGCCTGGAACTGCTGAGGAAGTCGGCGGGCTCAAGCAGGAGTTGTCCGCAAGCCGGAGAAGGAATAAGATGCGAAGGAGGTTTAGGAAGACGAAAATATGCCGGCGATTTGATGAGATTTACCGTAGCAGATAATTGCGAGAAGTAACTGAGAATAGGAGGATCGAAGGTGTTTCATACCTAGAGCAATGAGTTGAGGTAGAAATCAGAGGCGCCGATCTTGCGAGGGAAATCACTGGAGCGATGATATGAGGTAGAAATCAGAGGCGCCGATCTTGCGAGGGAAATCGGAGGCGGTGCAGGAGTGGCGCTTGAGTGCTTGGAGTCGGAGAGGAGATGAGGCCGGCGATCAAAGAGGCGATGCGCTGGATGAGAAAGCCCTGGGGCACGGGAGGAGGAAACTACGGTAGGAAGAAGAGAGCAGCGAGAGAGGAGAAGTGCCGATTTCTTTGAAACTTATTACGCGGAAAGTGGCCACGAAGGGGAAGGGGGCCAAGGGGCGATGATGAAGCGTCGGATGGCATTGGCAGCCCAAATCCAAATGTAATAGCAGTACACCAAAATTATCTATTTTTGTTAATCATACAATCACATTTAATTAGAGCAAAAAATATAAAATAAAGTCCGTAATTTTTGAGAGAAAACTTTCATGTACTTGTGCTCAATCTTTGAGAGAATGGGGCATCCACCTCCTCCCGCGTGCATCTCACGTACGTCCCAGAGTCCAAGACCTTCTTCCCACGGTCCATGCCGCCAGCAACCATCTCCGTACCTGAGAACCCTGATGGCAAAATAAGCGAGAAGGGAGGACCTTCCATAGGAGTTTGTCGGCACCCAAGGCATCTTCTCCGGCGGTTTTCGGTGGCCGGCGACGGAATCGACCATTTGTGGCGGGCAATGTCAGGAGACGGTGATGGTTTTCCGAGAGAAGGCGTAGGGTTCTGGAGAAAAAAAAAGGAAGACAATAATTTTATTAGGGCTGCTATTAGAGATGAGTAAAACATAATTTTGTGTTTTTAATGTTTAGTGGGGCTGCCAACAGTCAAACACGGGCTGTCAATATAAACGTCCTTTCGGAAAACAACTTCCTTGATTGACGTCCTGCATAAATATGTAGAGATATATATCTCTACCATATCTCTACCATATGTCTATCATATATAAGAAAATATGAAACTCATGAATTTCAAACTCATTGAAATGATTCGAACCGTCGGATCTCTCACTATTTCAGCAGCCGTCTGATCAAATCACACATTTTCTCTCTCCACTTTTTCATAGGCCTCCTAAACCTAGGAGGGTTGTCCTAAACTTATGTAAAAATTATTAAATAGTAGTCTGACTGTACAACCCATATTCGTCGAGGGTGGACCCCTTCAAAAGCTAGTTCAGCAAGAGTCAAAGTCAGCAAGACAAGACAGACGTCAGAGTCAACGCGCGAGACGATAGAAGGTCTGGGCGAGTATGGCGAGCTCCACTCACATACTCGTCAGGTATGCGACTGGGACTGTTACTCGCCCAGCTGACCAAGCTTCCCTAAGAAGTCGCCTAGTCGCCAGGGGTGGGCTATAAATAAGACCCCCCCCCCCCACCCTCCATTTGGATTTACCTGTAAATAGGACCTCATGAGTACGAGGAGACAGACTTCGGAATCTCGCAAAAGATCTTGACCACCTTATTTCCTAGACTTCGAGCTGAGCATTTGGATCATTTCTTCAGAGAGACAGGTCGCAAGCTAGCGACTATCCATCTTAGTCGCCAGCTAGAGTCTATCTCGTACCATGCTCGACCATCTTTGGTTGTGGAGGGGCAGCTTATTCTAAACATTCGAGTACATGGTGGGACCTCCCTACCGCAGTGTCTGGGGTCCTTTTGTTGTCTGACTGTTTCTGCGTCCTAGTCTGTTAGCCGTCGAGCTCGACTGAACTGGTAACATTTGGCTGCCTTGATTCGAATTTTGGAGTAGGGATTTTCCAAGCTTCAACACTTTGGTGCGATGCGCGTAGATCGTAGCCAAGGAGGAAAGTTCCGCGAGTAGATGAGATGGTGAATGGAGGCGAGCATGAGGAGATAGTCGGCAACTCGACAGGAGTAAGCAACTCTGCGCGAGGAAGCGACTTCGTGACAGTGACAGCGTTTTAGGAGTTCGTGAGGAGGATATAGGGGAGCATCCTAGCAGGGTTCCTTCCTCGCCCCGACGTTATGGCGACCCCGCCTCATCGCATGACATCGTAGGAGGAAGAAGCGTCACCCAGGCGATCAGAGCATGAACGGGCTAGAGAGGGATAAGAGCAACGAATGCAGTTGCGGCACCATCCGACAAGCAGTCAAGGGATCAGGTTCCGAGATGTTGAACAATAGATGAGATACCGTAATACTCATTATGGTTGCAAGTATGACGATGATACTCGTGAGGATAAAACTCGCCACCACTAAGGAGGGAGAAGCCCATTTTATTACGAGATCCTAGGGGCCCCAGTTCCCGAAGGTTTCAGAGAGCCCGTCCTGAACTACTACTCCGGCAGAGATGACCTGACCAGGCATCTCCAATAGTTCGAGGATGTAGTGTTGATCCGTAACATGACGGGTGTTTTCAGGTGCAGGTTCTTCTCCACTACCTTCAAGGGGAATGTGAGAGACTGGTTTCACCAGTTGCCTGAAAGTTCCATCTATTACTTCGAGGACCTGTGTCGGGGCCTGATGGAGAGGTTTGCGACGTCCAAGAAGAGGAAGAAGGAGGCAGCTGCTCTCTTAAAAATCGCGCAAGGGCAGCGCGAGAGCCTCGGTCACTATATCGATCGTTTACAGGAAGAGGTCCTAGAAGTCGAGGAAGTGGATGGCTTCACCCCGATGCTGGATCTGAAGTTCGGCCTGAAGCAGGGCTTTTTTAGCCCGAAGATTGGGTCTGAGCCCTTAAGATCTTTCGAGCAGATGATCGAACGGGCAAATACGTTCGTCTAGGGAGAGGATAAAATTCCAGACTTCTTAGCGAGGATAGATGGGGAAGGTCTGAGAAGCAGAGTAAGAGGAGGACCTTCGGAGGTAAGTGTCGGAGTAGTGCTAGAGAGGCAGGGAGAGCGGAGAAGAGAAGAACCGAGGAGAAGAGGAGCCTGTTGAAGCCAAAAATGACCTCAACGAATGTTCACAAACTAGGGTGCAACCGACGCCTACTTCTCTCAAATTTCGACCCTTGACTGGCTGCTAAGGTCCTAAGACTGACCCAAAGCCTCAGCAGGGAGGTCTCACCTCACACCCGGAAGATCTCTGAGAGCTTCCCCTCCAAAGCCAAATGTTGGGCTGGGAGCTCTTCAAAAAGCCCTAGAGTTGGAGAATAATGAAAGTCTGCCTTCCAAAGAGCCCTTATGGGTCTATTTATAGTCTTTCCTTGACCCGAAAATACTGAAATACCCCTGATGGGTCTGCCAATAGCCAAATCTCGCTGTCATCCCAGGGGCACATAGGTAATTTTACCCGAGGATAATAAAATAATCTTTTCCCGGGCGTCGGGCCCTACTACATGGGACCCACCTGGCGAGAATTCCGGCCGAGAAGACTCTCGCTGGGCCCCAACTGGGCTCACCTTGGCGAGAGCTCCCGCCAAGAAGGTTCTCGCCCTTGGTGGTCTTGATGTCATTGTCGTTGAAGGCTCACCCAATGCCTTCTTGCCTGCCCCTGGGCGGGAGCTCTCTCAAGACGGAAGCTCGTCTGGTCTGAAGCCCGAGGCCTCGCGCGAACGGTCTCGCCTACTGCTAGGCGGGAGCCCCTTAAGAAGCGGGAACTCTGTTGATTTTCCCTTGGGCTAGCCTGAGGCTAGCCCAACTCATACCACTGAAGCTTCTGGGTTCTACCCAGCGAATATGGGGTTGTACACAATCCCCGCTCTTTTCGAGCTAGCCCTGCGCTCGACAAGACAAGTCCAACCCCAAAATATTCGCTGGACACGTGCTTGTCAGCCAAGAGAATCTTTCGGTGGGCCCTACTGCGGCTATAAATACGCTCTGACAGGCGACCATAAGTCTTGCCTCTGAACTACTGTTTCTTGACTGAGCTCTCGCCTGGGATTTTTTGTGCGAAACCACGATGCATGCTAAACGCGCTGCCAAGCCACTTCCGCCGGACCTTCAAGATCGGTTAATCGCGGCTCAAGCGCGAGCCCTGGCTAACAGTGTTGCGGTAGCACCCTGGCTATCGAGGAAATCTCCAACCGCCAATCCTTCTGAGCCGAAGAAGAAAAAAGAAAAGAGGAAAGCGAAGGTGGTCCGGCGAGACCTTGCTCGCGAGAACAGGGATCCACCTTCTCCTACTCCAAATCCCGCGGGGGACCCCTCCCTGCAAAAGGTATGCCTTCCGACCATGCCTACTGAGATGATTGCGTTATAGGACCAATAGCTAACGTGACCTCCCGCAGGAACCTGCTCCAAATAACAACGCCGGGCCGGTCTTCGCTGATTCCCCCGGACTTGTCAGCTCCCCCTCCTAAGGATCAAACGCGGGTCTCGGAGGCAATTCCTCCAGCCGAAACTGGGGCGAATGGTACATTTTCTGTCACTTCTCAACACTTCAACCATACCTTTTCTTTTCTGAACTGTCTTCTCGCAGTGCCAGCTTCCGCCGACCCGGGTCTCGTCACCCGGGAAGATGAAGCGAGAACTGTTGAACTGCCTCCCCCAGCGGCTAATCCCGCCCTGCAGGCGGGAAGGGTGGCTTCTGAACCTTCCGCTACTCCCAAGGATGTCGATCATCCCTTGAGAGAAGATAACTCCCCTCATGCTTCCGGCCAGGCCAGGATCATCGTGTGCAAGCCATTCTGCCCGGGGCAAGGCAAGCCTCTTCACCTCCTTTATGGAACCGATGGAGGGGTCGGGCCTTCTCGTCCGACGTCAGTCGATGGTTCTCGCCAGACTGCAGGTATACGAGACATTCTTGTCAGCTAATCGTTACGCCTTAATCAAATCATTGGGCGCTCTTTTTGCAGGGGATCCCAGCTCGCAGTTGGGAGCCAACGAGGAGGGAGAAGAAGAAGAAGATGATGAAGAAGAAGATGGCGAGGGCTCCCCCCTCCCTTCGTCTGGCGAGATAGAGGAAACCTTGTGTTGGTACCCTAGATGTGATTTGGCTTATGTAATCCCTTTCCAGTCTTGGGATCATGTTTAGACTTTGCGTCTCCCTAAGGACTGACCTAGCGAGTTTTAGGTGTTTTGGTTTAGGAAGAACGAGGCCTCGCGATCGGCCACGATTTTGTCCAAGCTTATCATCCAGCGCTTAGCTCTGAAGGTTGGTCCGTCTGCTCAACAGATACCGTGTTCCGCGGACAGAAAGCGTTCACTGCGAATCCTCGACAGATGCCTTAGACATCATGAGATGTTCACGATTTCTGTGTCATCAGACTTTCTGCTTTAGTCGAATATCTGCTCGACGATCTATTTTCTGGAGATTTCTGGTCGAGATTTCTGGTCTTCCTGGGCGAGATTTATTAACAGGTGACGATCAACCGGACGATTTCTGGATTTTATCTATTTGTATTTATGCCCTTGGTTTACTGCCTCTGAGTTATTTGTTGCTAAAATCTTAAATTCAAAATGAATTATTTACCAGGGATTCAGTATTCTTGATAAAGCATTTTGTCCTATTATACAAATTACGTTGACTTTATCTTTCCAGCCTGTTTTCTAGCCGTTGGTACTATGTACTATTTCCAAGAACGGTACGTCTTTATGCTGAGATATTTTTCCTGCTTATTTTATTCCTTATTGGGACTGACAGAAAGTTAATAGGTCATTCTATTCCTATTGCTATATTCTATTTTGAGATAATCTGTTGCAGGGCTCGAGAATTCAAATCAATAGAGCCGTTTCAAAGGAAAACGTGAAGACATATTTAAAAGAGATTCTGCTCTCAGAAAAGATGCAGTAACAGACAGAGAAAGATTATTCATCCGCTCAAGCATCATCAGAGCTCTTCACAATCTCACAACAAGAAGAAGAAAAGTTTTCCTGAAGCAAAAGCCCAGAGCAATTATCTTCCATTCTCAAGTCTCCTGAGCAATTTGCTTAGAGTTTTTCAAAGACTTCAGAAAAGGCTCAAGATCTGCGTGCTCCAGAACTTAAGAGATAAAAATCAGTCTTCAATTTCTGATTTAGTTTCAGCGCTGAAGCAAAGACTTCCACCCAGGGGGAGACTACTAGTCCACAAATCTTCTCTAGATCTGTATTTAAAATAGAGAAGATAATCGTAAAAAGAGTTTGTTCCTCCTCGTTGGTGACCACCTTATCAACAACCTTGGTTGAGCGTAGCCCCCAGATCTTGGTGGCTGCCAGTGGATGGGTAGAAGAGTGGATGTACCTATTTAAAGGGAACACTATATATCTTGTGTCCATCTGTTATCTTGTTTATTCATTTTATTCTGTGGCTGTGATAGAACTACCTAGGATTGCTAGTTGCTGTGATAGGCTTGTATTAACTGAAATTTCAGTCAACTTTTCACTTGTGCACTTCACTGTGTTAGGCTCTTAGGGTTCAAGTATCAGATTTTTTATTCCACAAATAAACTTCAAGGGAGCTGACTAAGTGTTCATAAAATTTTGAATACTCTATTCACCCCCCCTCTAGAGTAGTTTACAACTTATCCCCTCACTTTCACCTTGAACAACGCCGGGAACGCGAAGGGGCGAAGGAGGAAGATCTCGACCATTTTGTCTAAGCTCATCCAGCGAGACCGTGCTCATACCGCCGCGACGAAAGCGTTCCACGAATCCGTGGAGCAAAGGCTGGAAGCTCTGGAGCGAGATTTCTTCTTGGGCGAGACTGATCAACCGGGAGGGCCTACTGCCGAGTCTTCGCCAGGGAGATGCATCGCGCAGATCCGGGATCATGCTCGGCGGATCAACCTAGGGTGTACCACCCTTATCCTATTTCAACCCGCTGGTGCCTCCAAGAACCAGGCGGCGGGAACGAGGAAGATGGCGCGAACCCTAAGTCCTCTAGATCTCGCTCCTCCCTCTTCGTAGCCCCCCTTCTGCCAATGTACCTTCATGCTTGTTTGTAATAACAATTATTATTATCAATTTTATTTAGCTCTCGCAAGCGAGAGCATGCTATTATCCGTCTCTTCTTTTATTATGCTGCGATTTTAAGAATATGTGCCGGAACTAGGATACTTGCGCCGATTAGAAACGATGGCGCGAACAAGGATGCTTGCGCCGAAACTAGGATGCTTGCGCCGAAACTAGGATGCTTGCGTCGATTAGAAATGGGTGTTGATTGTTGTCATCCCGAGGGGGAAAACCGAGGCGTCGCCGGCCCAGACCGTGACAGCTGTACTCCGCCGTTATTTTCTCTCTCTATCGGACGGAGCCGTAATGATCACGGTTCCCTATAAATAGAGAAGCTCACCAACCGCATTTACTTCTCCGATCCGGAACCTCAACTCTCTTTCATTACTCTCACACTCTTGCTTCCGCCTCTACCTCTCTAAAGCTCTCGCTCTTACCCATAAACCAAAATGTCGGGCGAGAACGAGGGTCGCGCTCATTGCGCGGAAGCGTTCCGAAAGCATCTCTTTCCTTCCTGCACCCTTACCCTGGACGAGTACAATATGATCGTCAACCGCTTCATTCCTGCTGGCTTCTCGGCAAGGAACCCGGCTAATCATGACAATGTGAATACCCCGGGGCGGGAGAGCTTGCCATCCCCCTCGAACATTTCGAGGTGGGTTTCCGCCTTCCCCTCTGGCCGGAGGTTCGCCAAGCTCTTCGCTACTACGGGGTAGTTCTCGCCCAACTGAATCCGAACTCCGTCGCGATCCTTGTGGCGTTCATATTCTACATGCGATCCGAGAGGATCGAGTTCAACCTGCCGATCTTCGGGAAGCTGTTCAACTTCCGCGCCAAAGGAGGGGTGGTCTTCTTCTCCGGGCTGCTGCTCAAGACCACCGGTCTCGCCAACAAACATCACCACTGGGGCGAGAAGTTCGTCTACGTCACCGGCGACTTCGGCAACGTCCCGCTCCAGCCTGTAAAGTACGAAGATGTCGCCTATAAGCCGCCCACTCTAGGGTCGCGCGAGAGCGCAATCCTGGAGTTCTTTGGCACGAAGGAGTTCGACGTCCACTTCCTCCGACGAGACGTCGACTCCCTTCCTCCTGTCCACCCGGGTGAAGGTATGGTCTTGCCCTAGATTCGATTCCTTGTCAGGATCTTCCTGTACTGAATAGTGGTAACTTTGCAGGAGAGCGGGAGGTCCCCCTGCGCCAACCTTTCGCTGAGGCCCAGGGTGCCGAGAGTCGGGCTGCGAGAGGTTCTCTCGCTCTCGCGGAAGCTAGCGCTCGCGCCTGCCGGGATGAGCCATCTCAGCCCTTGCCGCCCAAAGCTAAGAAGCGGAAGGGAGCCGCTCCCGCCCTACGACCGTTGAAGAGGCCAAAGCCATCTGCTGCCGAGAAGGGGAAGTTCTTGGCGGCTTCGTCCGCCCACCCTCCCGCTTCGAGCAGGTCCTTTGAAGGGCTTCTACAGATGGCCAGCGAAGGTGATGCTGCCGCCAGGAGCCGTGTCGAGGCTTCTGCCGAGAACCCACCGGCCGCAAGCCTGGCCGGAGGAGAGGGGGCCGTTGCCGAGACCTCTGCCCGGACTCCGCCCAAGGAGGTGCCGAAAGGGCACAGAAATTACGGTTTTGGCGTGAAGTTTGTCGACGCAGAGGGGAAGCCTCTGCTCCAATGGGAATCCCGAATCCAACAGGATCGCGGTTTCAACGCTCCTTCCCAGCTGGGCGGAGCGAGATGAGGTTACTGGTGAGGCCTTCTCGCTAGGTTATGGCCTCTATAGCCGAGAGGACGCCAGCGTCTTCGACCAGATGCCTACCCGGCTCCTGGCTTTCGACTCTACCCGGGCCCTGCTGCGCGGGTTCGAGCTCGCGCACATGTGCGCGCGTCGAAGCATCAGCATCGACAAAAACTTCGCTGACATGTACAAGGCGAGGGAAGAAGCGGTGGCCCGAGCGCGTGCCTTGGAGAAAGAGCTCGCGAGTGCTCAGCAGGAGCTGGCGAATGCTCAATAAATGCTATCCCTGCGCCCCGCAGCCGAGGTAAGCGAGATCTTTCTAGACCCTTGTTCTCGCTTCTTTAAGCCACGGTTGTGCAATATTTTCTAAGCTGATCTCTTCTCCACAGGATTCCGCCCAAGCCATGGCGCTCCGCGCGGAGCTGGCTGGCGTGCGCTGCGAGAACGTCCTGCTGAGGGACCAACTCCGGCCTGCGGAAGAGGCGAAAGGCCCGCCTCCTCCAACGCTTGATGAAAGGCTAAAGAGTCGTTGCTTCTCGGAGTACGACATCGACAAGCTGCTGCAGGCGAATGCCCAGGCCACCGTCAAGCTCACCCTCGAGACGTTGCGGGACATGAAGCTGCTGCGGGAGGCGGGCGAGACCGTCATTGCCGACCAACTCCTTCCATGGCTCTTTGACCCCATCCCGAAGCCTCCAGGCACGCCCGACTCCCCTCCCTCGGACATCCCGAAGTCTTCTACCGCTGCCGGCGAGACGTCCGAGGCGAGCTCTGGCGAGGGATCTGGCGAGGATTCGAGCGAGAGCACCAGCGGTGATTACAGCGCGCCCCCTTGAAGGGTCTCTTTTTTGTTATTATTCTCTTTTGTAATGAGCGAGAAGCTCCAATCTTTTGTAATATGCTGCAGTTATTAAATACAATGTCATGTTCAACTTCTCATTGTCAATGTGTTTGTTTGAATGAATAGGTTAGTCAGACAAGTGACTTCCGCGCGAGCTTCCGCAGAGACCCTTAGTCTCCCTAGGGTAACCTTCCTTAGAGATCCAATAGGCGGGAGCCTTGCGCTATCGATTAGGTCGCCTTGCATAGGTCTGCCGGGAGCTTTCTTCGGCGAGATCCCCCCAGCCGAGACCTTCGGGCCGAGACCTTTTCTGGTCGGGACTTCTATTGGCCGAGACCTCTATTGGCCGAGACCTCTACTGGCTGAGACCCTTAGGGCCTTGTCTCCGATCTAGGTCGGGGCCGTGTCAAAATATCTTCCAACAGACTAAACCTATGCCCCACCGGCGAGCCTTCGGACCTGTCAGTTAGATGGGAGCATGCGCAACGGGTCTACCTGGGGCCGAGCCGAGCTCGTCGTAACACAGAGTAACTACAAATCAAGAACCAAGGACAAAAAGTCAAGGACTCAACCTATCCCCCACAGGCGAGCCTTCGGACCTGCCAACTAGATGAGAGCCAGCGCAACGGGTCTACCTGGGGCCGAGCCGAGCTCGGGGTGTCGATGAAGATCAAACTAAACCTCTCCCCCACAGGCGAGCCTTCGGACCTGCCAGCTAGATGTGAGCCTGCGCAGCGGGTCTACCTGGGGCCGAGACGAGCTCGGGGTGTCGATGGAGATCAAGCCAAACCTCTCCCCCACAGGCGAGCCTTCGGACCTGCCAGCTAGATGAGAGCCTGCGCAGCGGGTCTACCTGGGGCCGAGCCGAGCTCGGGGTGTTGATGAAGATCAATCCAAACCTCTCCCCCACAGGCGAGCCTTCGGACCTGCCAGCTAGATGAGAGCTTGTGCAGCAGGTCTACCTGGGGCCGAGCCGAGCTCGGGGTGTTGATGAAGATCAAGCCAAACCTCTCCCCCACAGGCGAGCCTTTGGACCTGCCAGCTAGATGAGAGCCTGCGCAGCGGGTCTACCTGGGGCCGAGAGATCAAGCCAAACCTCTCCCCCACAAGCGAGCCTTTGGACCTGCCAGCTAGATGAGAGCCTGCGCAACGGGTCTACCTGGGGCCGAGCCGAGCTCGGGGTGTTGATGAAGATCAAGCCAAACCTCTCCCCCACAAGCGAGCCTTCGGACCTGCCATCTAGATGAGAGCCTACGCAGCGGGTCTACCTGGGGCCGAGCCGAGCTCGGGGTGTCGATGGAGATCAAGCCAAACCTCTCCCCCACAGGCGAGCCTTCGGACCTACCAGCTAGATGAGAGCCTGCGCAGCGGGTCTACCTGGGGACGAGCCGAGCTCGGGGTGTTGATGAAGATTCTTTCGACCAGACCTATTCTATCATCAAGATGAGAAGACATAGTCGGTCAAAGCAAAGAGCATTATGATTGCATTCTTAGAGAGTCAATATTTTGAAATGATAACATTGAAATGGTAATATTTATTCACCCCATTACAATCCTTCTCTCCTCTTACGGGTAGAAGCGTTTTAAATCGTCACCGCTCCAAGTGTGGCTCAAGGTCCTTCATTCCACATCCTAGAGGTAGTAACCCCCATTAGCCAGAGCCTTCTTTACTATGTAAGGCCCTTCCCAGCTGGGGTTGAGCTTGCCAACGGGGGCCGACCTTCCTGCCGCGTCGACCTTTTTCAGCACTAGGTCCCCCTCGGCGAATTGCTTGATTCTAATGTGCTTATCGAAATACCTGGCCATTTGTCGTTTGATCTCTTCTTGCCTGATGGCAGCAACATCCCGCAGCTCTTCCACCATGTCCAACGAGAGGCGCAACTCTTCCTCGTTCTCCAACCTCCAAGCTTCGCTTCCTTCACCTGCGGCCGTGACCCGTGGAGACCGAACCTCGAACTCCACCGGGAGGACAACCTCACATCCATGAGAGAGCTTGAAGGGGGTCTCCCCTGTGGCCGTGTTCGGAGTTGTTCACAAGGCCCACAGGACGGAAAGGAGTTGCTCCACCCAGTTACCCTTCAGGTTCTCCACCTTCTTCTTGAGCAAGTTCACAATGATCTTGTTCGCCGCTTCCACCTGGTCATTGCTCCGGGGGTGATGGACAGAGACAAACCTGAGGTCTATCCCCAATTGAGTACAGAAGTTGATGAACTCGTCAATGGCAAACTAGGGACCATTATCTGTCACTATCGCTTGGGGTAGCTCATGTCTGCATATGATTTCCCCCCAAACAAAGTTCCTGATGACCTGGGAGGTAACCTTGGCTAGAGCTTTGATCTCCAGCCACTTTGAGAAGTAGTCGATCATGACTAGGAGAAACCTCCTCTGCCCGCTAGCTGGAGGAAAGGGTCCAACTAAATCCATGCCCCAAATGGCGAAGGGCCATGGTGACGTGATGCTTCGGAGCCTTCGAGCGGGCAAGAGCTAGAGGGGAGCGTGTACTTGACACTTTAGGCATCTCTTTGCAAACTCAACTGCATCCTTCCTCAAGGTCTGCCAAAAATACCCTTGTCTTATCACCCTTGCCTCCAACGCCCTTCCTCCTGAGTGACTGTCGCACTCTCCCGAATGCACATCTTTCAGGATCCTCAGGACCTCTTCCTCGGTCACACATCTCGCAAGGAGCCCCGATAACATTTTCCGGTGCAAGCCCCCATCCAGCATCAGGTAGTGGGCTGCCTTTCGCCTGAAGCTCTTCGCATCCTTGACCTCCTCTGACAGCTCGCCTGTGGCAAGGAAGGTCACCAACGGGTCTACCCACGAGGATCGCCGACCCACCTCCATCAACTCCCCTTCTTCAATCGCCGGTCAAAATAGTTCAGTTAAGGTTCCTCCTCCCCGAGGCCCAAACTTTGCCAATCGATCAGCTGCTGTGCTTTCCTCCCTGGGAACATGTTGAATAGAGAAAGAACGGAAACCCCCAATGATTGCCCTTACCTTGGATAGATACTTCACGAGGGTAGGCTCCCGAGCCTCAAACTCCCCTCGGATCTGCGATGCTACCACCATCGAGTCGGTGAAGGTCTCCACATCCTGAATCTCCAACTCCTTTGCCAATCGAAGGCCGGCTATCACAGCCTCATACTCCGCTTGATTATTGGTTACAGGGAAGTGGAAAGCCACCACATGTTCTATGGTAACCCCTTGAGGACTCACCAACACTACACCCCCTCCCAGGAAGTGCTTTCCCGAGGCCCCATCGACCATCATCTTCCACGCTTCCTGGGGCTTCGGCTCTTCATTCACAGCTTCAGTGACATAGTCCGCCAAAAAGTCAGCCACGGCCTGAGCTTTGTTGGAGAGTCTCGGAACAAACGAGATGTCGAACTCGCTGAGTTCGATGGACCACTTTGCCAGCCTTCCTGAGTGCTCTACCCCCTCGAAGACCTTACGAAGGGGATGGTCTGTTACCACCCTAATCGAGTGCGCTTGAAAGTAAGGACGAAGCTTCCTAGCCGAGACGACCAAGGCATATGTCAGCTTCTCTAGGATGGGGTATCGGAGCTCCGCCTTTCTCAAGATTCGGCTTACTTAGTAGACGGGTAACTGTTTCTTCCCTTCTTCCCTAACCAAGACGGAGCTCACAGCCTCTATCCCCACCCCGAGGTACAAGGCTAGATCTTCCCCCTCCTTTGGGCTTTGAAGTAGCGGAGCCTGGGAGAGTTGCCTCTTCAGCCCTTGGAAGGCCTCTTCGCATTCGACCGTCCATTCGAACACCTGGTTACCACGAAGCACTTTAAAGAAAGAAGAGCACCTATCCCCGGATCGGGAGAGGAACCTGCTTAGCCCTGCCAACTTTCCGGTCAAGCGCTGGACCTCTTTGGCATTGCGAGGTGATTCCAAATCTAAGATAGCCTTAACTTTGTCCGGGTTAGGCTCCACCCCTGCCGGAGTCAAGAGGTGTCCGAGGAACTTCCCGCGACTGGCCCCGAAGACACACTTCAAGGGGTTCAACCTCATCTTGAACCTCCGCAGGGTGGCGAATGTTTCTTCTAAGTCTCGCAGATGTGAATCCACGCACTTGCTTTTGAACATCAGGTCATCGACATAGACCTCTAGATTCTTTCCCCTTTGATCTTGAAAGACCCGATCCATCATGTGTTGGTATGTTGCCCCTGCATTTTTTAAACCAAAGGGCATCATTTTATAGCTAAAGCACCCCTCTCTCGTGATGAAGGAGACATCCTTGACATCGGGAGGGTGCATCCGGATCTGGTGGTAACCTGAAAAAGCATCCAAAAAACTCATAACAGAAAAACCGACGGCTGAATCAACCAGCGCGTCGATTCGAGGCAGGGGGTAGCAATCTTTAGGACATGATTTATTCAACAAAGAGAAGTCGATACACATACGCCACTTTCCTCCCCCTTTCTTCATCATTACCACATTGGAGATCCAGCCTGGATACTGGATCTCTGAGATGAAGCCTGCCTCCAGGAGCTTCTTGACCTCCTCTCGGATGGGCTCCTCTAGCTTGGTGGTGATGACCCTCATCTTCTGGCATATGGGGCGAGTCCTGGGGTCCAGGTTCAGGCGATGACAAGTCACGTCCACGTTGATGCCCGACATGTCTGCCGCGCTCCAAGCGAAGATGTCGATGTTGCTTTGGATGCAGGCTCTCATCCGCTCCTGATCCTCGAGGCTCAAGCCTTCGCTGACCCGCACCTTCTGTACCTGCCCAGCTCTGGTGAGCACCTCCATCTCTATCACTTCCTCGGCCGGCTCCAGCCTCGACCGCTCCCAACTTGTCCGTGCCTCCTCCTGCTCAAGCTCTTCTCCTCCGGCCTCATCAACCTCCATTGCTTCCACCAGGCTCTCTCCTTGCCTCTGCCCGAGGCTCAGTCCACTCACCTCCTCCACTCTTACCACTTGCTCCTCTGCTACCTCTATCGCCAGGCTCACACGTGCTCAGCTCCTCCGCCTCAGCTCCACGACACAGTGTTGACTGCTGTCACATGTCTTGCCACCTTCGGAGATCCTAACCACCCCTCCGTTGTTGAACTTGAGGCACGAGCTCCGATGACCAAACTTGCGTCATTTTGGGCGAGCTCGCTTGCAACTTAATATTTCACGTTCTAACTCCTCAATGTTCTGCTGTCGTGTCCACTCGCATGCTGCCTTCACCAGCACACACACTTTGCTGGAGCAGCCCGACAGCCACCTCTGTGCCGCCATCACCGTGCTCAAGCTCCGGCACTTCCTGCAGCCCGAGCTCCGCCACCTCCGGCCATGTCCGAGCTCCAACTTCAACTCCTCCTCCAACCAGCAGCGCCAGCGCACCTCGACATGCATCGTCACCTTCTAAGAAGCTCGGCCGCCACCACCAACTTCATTAACGCCACCACCGAGCTCAGCCACTTCAAAGCTCCACCACCATGCATCTCCTCCTAGCTACAGCTCATCCAAGCTCGACAACCACCAGGAATGCCGCCGGCCACCTCCAGCTCTTCCAAAAGCTTCACTCCATGCAGCACGACAAACTCGAACAACACCTCCATGCAGCGATCCGGCCGGAGCACACGCCCTCCTCCACGTCAGCAATCCGGCCGGAGCACACGCCCTCCTCCACGTCAGCAATCCGGCCGGAGCACACGCCACCTCCGCTGATCCCGCCTCCGCCATCATTGCTGCCGTTACAACCAAGGCCGACCACCTCCAATTAACTCCAACGCCAGCTCCGCCTCCGCCATCATTGCTGCCGTTACAACCAAGGCCGACCACCTCCAATTAACTCCAACGCCAGCTCCGCTCCGCCATTAACACCTGCAATATAATTCATTTCAGAATTTATAAATAGGCCTTGGGAATGAGGAGAGAGGACACATTTTCTTTTGCGATTTAAAAAGTTTTGTTAGTCAATTAAAAAAGGTTTTGTGCATCCTGACAGATTATTTTGGGAGATCAAGGTTCAAACAAAGTTGTAATTTTTCTATTTTTATTGCTTAGTCTAGTTTGTTGATTTTCAATTTATTTTGTACGTCTCAATTTTATTTTCGTAGCTAGTAACGCCACGTGTTTATTTCTTGTAATCCTTTTTGACTTTTTCGAATAGTAATAAAATCTCCTTCTATTTCGCTTAGAATTTTAGTCCTTGTCACTGAAGCACTTTTTCGTGATGTTACATCTTTATATTAATGATCCGCTCATCGCCATGAATAACTAATTTCTATAGTGTTCGGTCGCGATGATCCGAGGATGAATTAATATTTTGATTTTAGATTCGTTTTTCTCTAATTGTTGAACGCTTACGATTTACCGTTGATCAATTCATTGAGGCTATATATTTTATATAGTTTTCATAATGGTTTTCGCTCTTTAATTAGCCGAGAGACTCGTAAGGCGAATCGATCACTCATCGGTAAAAAGAGTAGAACAGGGAAACTATATGAAAACTCGTAAGGCGATATCTTCAGGGCCCTAATCTCAGTATTAGTCAAGGAAGAAGGGGCATCCAACGACCAGTCTAGCATCTCAGCAAGATCCTCAAAAATACCAAAACTCGGTATCCCGTCGCAGACAGGGAAACTTTAGCCCCCATCTTCTCCGCAAGGAAGCTTCGGTCATACTTTCAAGCTCATATAATTAAGGCACTAACCGAGCTCCCGCTCCGTGCAATTCTTCAGAAGCCAGAGACATCTGAAAGATTAGTGAAATGGGTTGCCGAACTCGGAGAATTTGATATCCACTTCCTGCCTCGGCCAGACATCAAGTCTGAGGTGCTGGTCGACTTTCTCATGGAAAAAAACCTTCATCCCGAGGTTGGGATTATGCCAGACACTTCCTCTCCTTGTTGGACTCTCTACGTCGACAGTACCTCGGGAGCCGAGGGGGTTGTAGCAGGGATACTCCTTGTCAGCCCGGAAGAGATTACTTTGGAGTACGACCTCAGATTGAAATTTCCAGCCACAAACAACGTTGCTGAGTACGAGGCCCTAGTTGTCGGTCTCAAGCTCGTCATTGGCTGCAGGGTAAAGAACTTGATAATTCATATTGATTCTCAACTTGTTTCCTCCCAAGTCGAGGGGGATTTCGAAGTAAAAGGTGATCAGTTGGCATAATACCTCTTGCTAGTGAAGACACTCCTCGTTAAGATCCTCCGGTGCCAAGTGGTACACATCTCTAGAGAACAGAATTCCAGGGCAGATGCACTCTCTAAGTTGGCCACATCTCCTTCCTGCTACCAAACCCGAAGGCGGCAAGTGGAAGAAGTCGTGGCCCCAAGCATCCAGGGACCATGGGACATAGCTGCAATTGACGCACCCGAATCCTCATGGGTCGCCCCGCTGCGAGCCTATCTCAAGTACGAACACCTTCCCGAAGACCCCATAGAAGCACAACGTTTGTGAATGCGAGCTGCAACTTTCACCCTTATTAATGGAGAATTGTTTAAAAGATCCTTTTATTGGTGTGTTGGAAGGGAAGAGCAGTTCTATTCCTCTGGAGGTTGGCTTGAAGCTTCGGCGGGATGAGGGAAGGGTTCTTCCAGAACCTTTGGTGTTCCGGGCTCTTGTGGGGAGTCTTATATACCAAATGGAGAAGAGGAGGAGCCAAGCACCAATGGCCATTAATGGCCATCAATGGAGTCCTCGGCTAAGTCATGGAGGGGGTGAACCTGGCTTAGTGCGGCCAGAAAACGGCTGGAAACTCCTCCTCTTCCCCAGAGGAGTTGAACCCAGCCATAAAGGGTGGCGGATAAAGGTGAACCTGGCTTAGTGTGGCCAGAAAACGGCTGGAAACTCCTCCTCTTCCCCAGAGGAGTTGAACCCAGCCATAAAGGGTGGCGGATAAAGGTATCATGAAGTACGGCAGGTCCACCTTGGAGTTGGGTCTCTTGTATAAGAGGGACACGGGCTTTTGTCTACATGGCTACACGGATGCTGATTATGGGGGAGATACAAGTGATCGGAATTCGACATTTGGTTATGTCTTCTTCACAGGATCGGCGGCAGTTTTGTGGTGCAGCAAGAAGCAGGATACGGTGTCCGTATCCACTACTGAAGCAGAGTACAAGGTTTCGGCCTTGGCTGCTCAGGAAGGCATTTGGCTTAGGCGGTTAGTGGATGACATCCATGACAAGCTGCGGCGTCCTACTCTGATCCGCGGCGACACTTGTGTTCGCGACGCCTGTGCGGCGTTTATAAAAACGCCGCGAAAGAATTAGCGCCGTGTGAAAAACGTTGCCAAAGCATCTAAAAAACGTCGTCGATGTGGCTTATACCCTCCAGCTTGGGGAGGAGTGATGGAGTTATCACATGGAGTTAATATAGTATTTATTAGAGTCTTTTGGTGTGTGTTTATGAATCTAGTCTCACATTGTGAGTTTTGTAATCCTTTAAATAAATACTACTTTAATGGAAGAATAATAAGTACTTTGTATTTCACAAAATATTTCAACAATCCCAATCAAATTTCTACAACTTAAAATCATTGTAATTACATCCACATTTGATCCTACACAACAGAGGTAACCAAATTTCATCCGCAATAAACATTCCTCCAAAAGATTTCTTCGTTCATTAGCTTGTCTTATTCGCACAAAAAATAGTCAATTCTGCTCATGTTCAGCCTATCTGAACGGGTTAATTTGTATGCAAATGGACTTTTGTAATGTAATTTTAAGTTTGAATGCTATTGTAATGATTTTAGCTTTTTTGAATGATTGAACTAGTTCGGATCCAAGCGAAACCCTAGTCAAATTATAACGATAAAGTGATTTATTTTTAAGCAATGGTATCTAAGCCAATTATTATTATTATGATCATCAATAATTTTAATATTTAATTCCTTCTAATCTTTGCGTTACTGGACGCAGATTTGCTAATAATTATTATTGAAAACGTTGAATCGCTGATATTTCTGCCATCACAGGGTTGTGTTGAAATCTTGTCACTTTCTGGCTCATTTTTACAATCTGAGGGCAATGGGCATAGGAGCCGAACTGGTGGCCTGAGTGTATCGTTGGCAGGTCCTGACGGCCGTGTCATGGGGGGCGGAGGTGCTGGGCTTTTGACTGCTGCATCCCCCCATTCAGGTTCGACTCTCTTCCGCTGTTATGATACAAACAATTCCTAGCTTCTTACTGAAGGGTTTTCAACATTGTGAAAGTTCATAAAAAACTGTCTACCCATGTGAGATTCAAATCCTTTTCAGATATCCTCCATATTGTTTCAAAAAAAAAAATCGACTTTCACAATCATTCACCACTTTCTTCTGAATTTTAGAAGAACTCAGGCTATCTACTTTGGAATCAATTTTATTATGGACTTGGCCCCGTTTGCTGCGTTGTTTTTGCTCCGGTAAGTTTACACAAAAACACCATCATTGAATGCATGTTTGGCATAACGGTTATGACCGCCACCAAAAAAAAGAGGACTAGTTTTTCGAACGACGGTTCAAAACCACGGTGTTCACGACCGCCACTGCCATGCCAAACGGAGCCTTAATCCATCAATTGTTGTGTGTTCGCTTTGCTTTCAGACATTTGCGACTACAAAATTAATGTAGGAGTATTTGGAAATGGTGGGAAAATCAGAGAACTGATGCATCCTATATATATTGTCTTGTATTTTTTTAATCAAAATTTTATTACTCTATCAAAATGATTTCCCCCTCCAAAAATAGGGATATATATGAGTTTGCTAGAACCTAGGCATGAATGCAAGTACACCATATTAGACAAGCTTCCTGATCACTGCACAGTGCAGCGCAACACATCACATCGAGCGGCTGTCAGTGCATCAACACTCACGCCGAGATGCGTGCACAAGTGTTGATGCACTCGCAGCCGCTGGATGCTGCACTGCACGGTGCGGTACAGCATCCCCCCTTACCCGCCTGATCTGGGACTATGTTCTCAACATGACCCCTCTTTCGTAGGACCTTTCAGCTAGCTCGCGATTTTCTGACCGCCGCTGGATTGCTCTATTATCATATTTGAGCTTGGGAATCTCAGTATCATATGAGATTTTTGACATGGTATTATTTTTTTTTTTGAGTGTTTTATGTTTTTTTGTTCTTTTATTGACAGGTGGTTGTGGGGAGCTTTCATTCATGATAGTGCGAGGAAAGAAGCACAACAAATGCGTCCATCAGATGCCGCGTCCGGTCCCCGTAACCACGCTACTGGCGGGATGCAGGTGCCCTCGATCCCGACTTCAAGGGGTATATTGAGCGAGTCCTCCGGCGGAGGGTCGGGCAGCCCACTCAATCAGAGCACAAATGGGAATAACAATCAGCAGAGTCTGGCCAGTATGCCATGGAAGTAAGAAAATTAAAGTAAAATAAAATAAAATTATATCCTATGGATGGAATCTGAGGAATCTTAGATTTTGATTTGAGGGAATATAATAATAATTTTTTGTTATTAGACAGATGTTTCCTTAGGATTAAACTTGAATGAATGAAATGTGTTGTTACAGGATATTAATCTTCACGAATGTTAAAATTTGTACTATTAATTTGATGTAATCATGTGTTGTTGAAGTGCTGCTACAGGTGGCTTTCATCGACTTGTTTCTTGTGATCCATAGTTTCTACAGTAAGGTTAAGTTAGCCCAAATAGGCATACTGATGGAATGAAGTTAGAACCGAGACATTCTGATAGTGTGTTCGAAAAGCCGTTTTATGAATGTCTGGCTCAGACATTCTGATCTGATGGTATCCATCCCTTAAGTCAAGTTTGGAAAAAACTCTTGCTAGGAAAAGCTCATCTAATAATTCATCAATCGTTGGTATAGGAAAACGGTCTCTAATTGAAATTTTATTCAAAGCCCTATAATCGACGCAAAAGCGCCATGTATTATCTTTTTTCTTTATGAGCATTACGGGGGCGCAGAAACTCGAAGTGCTTGTACGGATATATCCTAATTGTAACAATTCTTTTATTATTTTGTCTATTTCATTCTCTTGAAATTGAGGATACCGAAAAGGTTTAACGTTGGTCGGAATTGAATTTGGGATTAAGGGGATAGAGTGGTCCAAAACCCGTTTGGGTGGTAATGAACACGACTCTTGAAAAAGTAAGTGAAATTTAGATAATAAAGATCGAAACTTCTGTGGCAGACGTTGTAATGTATCAGACGTGCCTATGTCTAGAGGTGTTGTAGACGTGTGCAGCATAAAACAACAAGAATCACCTTGCAAATACATTAAACGTGCCAATTGAGGGTACGAAGCTTCAGTGAGGTGTGAGGAGCCATGTGCCTGCAATGTAATATGTCTGTTCTCCCCCTTGAATGAAATTGTTTTTTTGTCATAATTCGTGGTGACCGGTCCTAATGAATGAAGCCATGGTGCACCCAAGATAATGTTGGTCCCATGAAGGCCTAAGACGTATAAATGCAATTTGAAAGTATGACCCTGTATTAGTAAAATAATCGCAACACATTTACTCATACACGTCATAGACGTTCCGTTTCCCATATAGACTGGGAAAGAGGGAATGTTTGAAACTGGTAAATGTAGCAGCGATGCGGCTCTTATTGAAATGAAATTGTGCGAGCTTCCAACGTTGACTAAAGCCTCGAGTGAATGCGAGTTTATACACGCAGTGACACGTAAGCAATGGGCCGGTATGGGTCCATGTATGGCATGAATAGATGCTGCCGATACATTGGGTTCCTCTATTTCATCAACAGGCGAAGAGGCTAAGAGATCCTCCGTGCCGTCGAAATATAATAGAGTACCTTTTCCTTTACAACGGTGTCCATATGTGTATTTCTCGTCGCAATTATAGCATAAGCCTTTGTCCCGGCGATACTGCAATTCGCCCGGCGTGAGACGTTTAATTGGTGTTTTTACTGCTGATGGAATATTGAGAGGTTTTGAAAAGGTAGGTTGTGACCATTTGGTTTGTGATTGGGTATAAGATTTAGAGCGCGGTTCATCCCTCGCCTCATCCTCATACATTCGTGCCAACGAGAATGCATCATACAAATTGGTGGGTCGTTGTGTTCAAACCAAATGTCGTATTGTAGGGATCAGACCCGAAACGAAAGTACTTGTGAGGGAGGCTATGGACATACCCGTGACTCGTGTGCATAGATCCTCAAATTGTTTTTTATATTCGTGTACAGTGGATGTTTGTGTAAGCTTAGTGATAATAGTCGTTGGGTCCTCATACAAAGATGGGCCGAATCGTTTAAAGATAGCGTCCACAAAAATTGGGAATGTTAGCGATGGTTGATCACGCAAAGACGCATGATACCAACGCGAGGCCGGTGGGTCTAAGTGAATCGCTGCCAAATCAAGACAATCTTGAGGAAGAACATTATTATATTGAAAAAAAAAGTGTTAACTCGTATAACCAATCCGTTGGGTCTGGAGGTGCTCGAAACTAAATCGAGCGCAAATTATTCTAACAGGTTTATGAGAGACGACCTGGGTTACTGGAGGTGCTCGAAACTGTCCAAGCAAGCTAGAGGAGTTATCTGGAACGTGCGGTTGGGAAGAAGCTGGAGTAGTAAATGCCGCTGCAGGTCCGGTCGCTGAAGAAGACCCGGCGTTTGCTGGTAACGACGACGGGAAAGGGCTTGCTGCCGCTGGTTGGCGGACCGCCCATGCAGGTTCCCGGAGGGGAATGCGGCTGTCGGCCAGAAGTTCAAGAATTTCCTTCTTAAAGGAAGAAAACTGTTCCGAAGTAGCCCTCGCGAGAGGCCGCCAGTTGCAGAGCCTGATGTTTCTTGCGGGAAATCCAATGCGGGAGTTTTTTTTTTTTTTTTGAAATTCTCTCTGTATCTCTCTCGCTATCCGCCTCTCTATCTCTCTCTATCCCGGGAATTAAAAGCTGATATGACAAAAGCCCACAACCTTTTCTCTCTCTCGCTACCCTCTCTCTCTCGGATCCGGGGGGAGTGCTGTGCACACGCCGCACTGCGCGCGGTGCTGTGCGGCATCCAACGGTGGGCGTCGAGATTTGTGCTGTGATGTGCACGCATCTTAGCGCACTCGAACTCAACGCCCACCGTTGGATGCCGCACAACACCGTGCAGTGCGGCGTGTGCACAGCAAGGCTGCATGAAATGGTTAGAAGTTTACAGTAAAGTACTGTAAAACTGTAGGTATAGGATATGTTATCGCGGGAATTTGGCTTTTTCTGGGCAGCAGTGTTATGTATTAGGTGCGAAGGCGTCATTGCATACGTGGACACGTCGTTAGAAGGAGATTGGAGGAGAAGGGTAAAACACGAATCATAGTCACAGAAGCACGTCAACGCTTTAGGCGTTGTCACTGGGCTGCAACGTAAGCAGTGCAACACCTGTCCATGAACAGGCGGAGTGATGGTCGACATACAACTAATGAGGAGTTGCAGAACCTCATAGGTAAGCGTGCTCTGGGTGTAGTAGTGATGGAGTAGGTGATGTACTGGGAACTTATCGTGGTGGGGGCCTGAACATTGAGATTACCTCATCAAAGGAGGGCTATGGCCAACAGAAGCACAGTGGTAGAACAGAGACGCGTTGGGTTGTAGCTTGGTAGCGGCGCATAGACCACAGTGGTGACATTGTGACATTAAACCATGTGTTGCCATTACATGATACACGTGAGCAACAGGAACGAATTTTAGGGTAAAATCAACACAGTACACAAATAAAATATGAGGACATAAAGTTGATATCACATGTATAGATTGATCGCAATGTCTGAGCGGTAGTTATGTGTTTAAGAGATTATGGAGATTGTAATTGACGGTGGTTTCAGTGAGTAATAGGAATGAGGTTCCAGTGAAATATTATTATAACAGTTCTATAGTATATCAATCAAATTTGCAGAAGCAGTCATATCAGTTTACAGTGCAACAGACAGCAAGAGCATATGAAAGCACTTTTTACATTGAAGTGTACAGCACGATGATGAGGCATCATAGTAGCAAAAACATTCAAACCTAGTAGGAGTGCACATTCAGAACACGTAATCACAAACACACATGAAGGAGAAGAACAACAAACACTTTAGTTAAATCAGTCTTCTCTTTCCCCCCCCCCCTCCCAAAAGAACTGTGGACAAACGTCATAGAGTGTCAGTTCACGAACAGAAATCGTGCTCCCGTCAATGATGCATCTGTCCATCTTTATTGCAGCACCGTGCATTGTCGACTCATCAGCAAATATTACTGTCAAGTAGAGTACAGTTGTGGAGCAGCGAGAGAATCAATTAGTGGCAAAAGAATGCAAACGTCCACTGTATATTCACTTTAAATTAATGTTAGTACATCGCACACTATAATTTTTCAGACGTGCTATTAAAAAAATATTGTCTGTACGAAAACACAAAAAGCAGGTAACATGTTCAGAAGTTAAGCAGTCATTAAAAAAAAATTGCAACTTTAGAGCCTACATATTTCTTGGAATAACGATAGTGCAAGCAAATGCAATGAGTGCTTGCTTGGATGTTTTAGGTACAGTATATGTTCATGAAAATAGTGTTTTTTGGGTGATTTCAGGCCACCGTGTTGATCTTACAGGAGTAGTACAACGTTTATAGAGGTAAGTCTACCTAATGCAGCAGTTGAAATGGTTATCTTCATATAACGCAGTGAACATAATGTACCACACATTTTTAGGTGATATCAGTTCCTAACATATGCACAGTGGCTTGAGTCAATTTGGGGGTGCATATGACTTAGTTTGGTGTGAAAATAATTAACTCTGGCGTGCGAATAACCAATTTGTGGCGTGCTTATAACAACTCAGGAAAAAACTGAGGATGCTAGTGTCGCCTATGAATGCTCGGAACGTCAACCGGTGCGATAAAGCGAACGAATAGGCCCAATGAAGAACCGCAGAAGAAACGGCGGGGTAAGCGGGGATCCCTAAAATTCCACCCAATAATTTTTCTTAGCTAAAATTACCAATCCTCATACAGGCAGCTCTATCAACCTTAAGTTTTCTTTTGTTTAGTTTGGGAGCGAACGTTGAACATGGTTCTTATTAGAAGGGTAACAATTTCGTAATTGTTAGAGTGCTCGAAGCATCCGCGTGACCATCAAGTTTGGAATGGTCTCCTCGTTGCCCCTAGCTAGGGTATTTATAGGCGAAACCCTAAATCCCCGACTACGGGTTTGGATTCCTATCGGATCCTAACCGACCCGTTAAGGAGCCCATTAACACAAATATAAATATACCTCAACAATCTCCTCCTATATTGTATATAAGTGTTAGCAAAGAAAATGGGCTACTTATTCAATAGTTAATAATGACCAAACAAAAGAGATTTTCCAGAATTATAAATATGAGTTTTAGATAACAAAATGCTAAACTCAAACCAAATGTTCCAAACATGAAATAAAGGAAGAAACTGGAAAAAATCAAACTGATAATGGATCTAGGCAAACAGCAGATCATCATCATCTGGGTCAAAATCAACTGTCTCTCCTCCAATCTCCATATTGCCTGCAAACAATTACAACAAGAGTGTCATGAGACAAATCTCTATGAATTCAAACACTTGCAGAAATAAAGTGATTAGTTCTAACAGCGGGTGAACTTAATACTCTAACTGGGAGGAAAGAATCCCAAAACAGCATCTCTATCTAATTTACACAAAATTAGATTAATTGATTTCATAGAATCAAACCATGTTCCTTCGATTATTAAGATTATTATTAACGTTCCACAATTGTGCTATATCATCAAGTTTGGAATGATACAACAAGGTGTGACTATGATATCATCAAGTTTGGAATGATATAACTAATAATCATAATATCATGAAACATATCAGCAACCTCAGTACTCCTTTTTGGAATGATACCCAATTCAGCCTTTGGCAAAGAATAATTGTGTAAGTCATCAAGTTTGGAATGACTGGCAACTATCTCACCTCTAGCTTTCATCGGATAACATCTGAAATACTTTAGTGTGCTCAACGTAGATGCTTGAATGTAAGCAGACAATGGTTCTTAGATTTAAAACATAAGCTAGGTATTAAGTCCTCCTAAATGGACGTTAATCCCATCTCCCCCGATGTTTTAGATGTGAGAACCTTACATAAGCCCTTAGTAAGGACATCTGCTACATTATCTTTTGATCTCACGTCCAATAGGGAGATTATCCCCTGACTGGTGAGATAGGTCAACCAGGCCTGTTTCATCCTTAGTTGCCTTCGCTTTCCATTGAACAACGTATTTGTAGCAATGGTCTTCGTGGCTTGATTGTCACAATAAATCGAGATAGAGTTCATTTTTAGACTCGTCATTGGAATGTCCAATATCAGATCTCTTATCCACTCTGCTTCTTCTCCAGCTGAAGCGAGAGCATAGAGTTCCGATTCCATAGAGGATAGTGCAATGCACGTTTGCCTCTTAGACTTCCAAGCTACTGCAGCTCCTCCTAGTGTAAACACAAAACCACTAGTGGATCGACAATCAGCTATTTCCGAGCACCAAGATGCGTCGGAGTACCCTTCAAGCACTGGAGGATGCCCACTGTAACATAAAGCATACTTTTCAGTATACTTTAAGTATCTCATTAGCCTGTCTAAGGCGTCCCAGTGGTCCTTCCCAGGGTTACTGGTGAATCTACTCAACATGCCGACCGTAAAGGCTATGTCAGGTCTAGTGCAAGTAGTAGCGTACATGAGACTTCCTATGAGTTTGGAGTAGTCCAACTGTCTAATAGCTGAACCTTCATTCGGTTTCAGTCTATTGTTATAATCGTATGGAGTCTCAGCCTTTTTGCTCTTATCATAACCCCACTTTTCCAGTAGATTCCTAATGTAGTGACTCTGACTCAGGGTAATACCCTTTTTTGTGAAGTTCACTTCCATTCCTAGGATGGTTTTCACCTCACCTAGGTCTTTCATGCTAAATTGTGCCGTCAAGGCAACTTTTACGTCTTTCACTTCAGACTGATCAGTGCCCAGAATTAGCATGTCATCAACATACAAGCATATGATGGCTACTTTATTTGCACTTGTTCTTACGTACAGACATTTATCTGATAGACTGGATTTGAAACCCAAGCCTTTTACACAGGTGTCAAATTTTTCATGCCACATTTTAGATGCTTGTTTCAATCCGTATAGTGACTTAATCAACTTACAGACCTTGGTTTCTAGACCTTCTATGACAAACCCTTCAGGCTGGTGCATGTAGATCTCTTCAGTCAGATCTCCATTAAGAAATGCAGTCTTGACATCCATCTGATGAACAGTGAAGTGTTCAATAGATGCTAGTGCGAGAAGAATCCTAATTGTCGCATAGTGACATACAGGTGAGTATATATCAAAGTAGTCTACACCACTCACTTGAGTGAAGCCTTTGGCAACTAGACGTGCTTTGTATTTTGCGATACTCCCATCAGGATTTAGCTTCTTCCTCAGAACCCACTTATTTCCAATGGTTTTAGCCCCTTTTGGCAAATCGACCAAAGTCCATGTGTTGTTCTGCATAAGAGAGTTCATCTCTTCGTCTATGGCTTCTTTCCATAATAGAGAGTCTCTAGATCGCATCGCTTCCTTATAAGTGGATGGATCAGCTTCAACTTGGTAAGTCACGAAGTCTGTACCGAAGCTTTTAGGCATTTTCTCTCTACTAGATAGCCTTCTGGTATCTAAACCAATCGTGTCTACAGGCTCAGTGTCAGAGTTACGTTGTCCTGGCCCAGCTAAAGGCTCAGTACTAGTGGCTGGCAGACCTGGCAGAGTCAGGTTCTTGTCCTTAAGGAACTTATCCTCAAAGAAAACAGCGTCTCTAGATTCTATTACAGTATTTGTGGAGAGATCCAGAAACCTGTCTGCAGCACTATCATCTGCACATCCTAGGTAGACGCAGGTATTAGTCCTGGGTCCAATCTTTGCTCTTCTAGAGTCTGGTATCCTAACATAAGCGATACAACCCCAGGTCTTAAGATTGTCAAATCTAGGAGGCCTCTTAAACCAAAGCTCGTAGGGTGTCTTAGTCAACTTAGCATGAGGAACTTTATTAAGAATGTGATTTGACGTGAGAACGACTTCACCCCAATGGGCCGCAGGCATGCCGGCAGTCAACAACATGGAATTCAACATCTCTGTTAAAGTCCTATTTTTCCGCTCAGCGATACCGTTGGATTGTGGTGAATACGGGGCAGTCGTTTCAGGAATTATGCCATTGCTGGCAAGAAAGTCTCTGAACTCCCCCGAGACGTATTCGCCTCCTCTATCACTCCTTAGCCTTTTAATTTTCATGTCAAGTTGATTTTCAACCCTATTTTTGAATATACGAAATTTTTCAAAAGCTTCATCTTTGGTTTTAAGAAGATAAATGTGACTGAATCTAGAGTAGTCGTCGATAAAAGTTATCAGATACTTCCGACCTCCACGGGTGGCAAAGCTTTTGTAGTCACAAATATCGGAATGTATTAACTCTAGCAATTGTGTGCTCCTAGAAACCTGACTAAAAGGTGTTCTAGTTATCTTAGTTTGAGCACAAATTTCACATTTTTCAAATTTGGTTTTTGTGTCGAGGGGTATATTGTGAGTTCTAGCTAGCAGGAGTAGTTTTCTATAATTGACGTGTCCTAGTCTTGCATGTAAAGTCTTAGGATCTATCAGATTTGAGCTAACCTGATTTACTACTTCGTGTGCTAGACTCAGCCTGTACATCCCGTTAACGACATATGCGCAACCAAAGTAATGCGAGTGAACCATAAGGGTTACTCGACCACCACTAATGTTAAAAGACGTACCCGCATCGCACAACAGACTAATCGAAATTAAATTAGCAGCTAATGTCGGTATTAATTTAACATTTTTCAAAGTAAGAGTCTTACCTGAGGAGAGAGTCATGGTAGCATTGCCGACCTTCAACACGTCAGCTATAGCTCCATTTGCAACAGTGACAGTCTCTTCCACCTCTTTTGTATCCTCCAGAAGCTTTGGATTGTTGCAGACGTGGCAGGTAGCACCTGAGTCGAGCCACCACTCTGAACTGGCCGTCCCGTTACCGACCATGGCAACAAAGTCGGTAGGCGCAGTCTGATGAACCATATTGGCTTGATTTTCAGTTCGTGGTGTGCTGTTGTCGCCCCGTTTGGGCTGCTTGCACTCGGAAGCGCAGTGACCCCACTTATTGCAGTTGTAGCACTTGCCTTTGAATTTCTTTTTTATCTGTTTGCTGGTGGCAGCAACTGCGGGTGCACTGGTCGGTGGGCGAGTCTTCCCAGGCTTAGGCTTTCGCTTAGGGTGAGTGATCATGTTAGCAGTAGAGGACTGCTTGCTGATCGTCTCTATAGCGTGCCTAGTCCGGTTCTCATCCTCAATGCAGATGAAGCGCTTGAGGTCTTTAAGACTCACCTGCGTCTTCTTCCGGTACATCTCAGTCTTAAAGGAATACCAGGCCGAGGGCAACTTGAAAATAATCGCCCCTGCAACGAATCCATCCGGCAGAGGGATGTTCTCACTGTTGAGCTTGTCCACCAGATTTTCAAACTCAGCAACCTGTGGCAGGATTTCCCTTTCCTCAGTGAAGGTGAATGCCATGAACTTGTCCACCAGGTGCGTCTTGGACATGTTCTCCTCCTCCTTGAATTGCTCTTCTAAAGCTTCCCAGATCTCCTTGGCCCTTTGCATCTTGCCGTACGTCTCTGCAAGCCTGTTGGAGAGGCAATTCAGGATGTAGTCTCTGCAGAAGTCCTCGTCGTTGACCCACTGATCTTCATCTTCGCTTCCTTTGAAATCTTCAAAGACAGTCTGCACTGTGTAGAAGATGTTCAGGTACTTCATGCCGAACTGAGTGTTGCGCTTCCAGGCACTGAACTCGGCGTTGGAGAATTTCTCCAGCTTGATCATCGGCACGGGAGAGGAGTGATTGAACGCCTTTGACATTTTTTGTGTTCCTTTCCACTACGTGTAATTCTACTTGCAGACAAAATTGCGAGCAGAAAAAACTAGAAAGAAATCACCTGAGCGAGCCGACGACAGTCTTCGGATCCAATCCAATAATATCGTTTGCTCCTCTTCTTTGTCTGAACACTGCCGTTGAGGACTAGATCTCGATCAAGAATCTGCAGCACAACAGTATTGAGTGTTGCTCGTCAACCATTCTCCGATCTCAATCAACTCGATTTGACGTTGATATGCAGGAAAATTGTTTTGCTCCTCCAAGTGACGGAGCTTTGAGAAATCAAGTGGTTGTCTTTTAGAATAAGAACAACACTGTAGATCTGGAGATGCACTGTGGAGGTAGAAAAATAGCCGGTCCTCAATCACCAACCAAAAACTCAAAACAAAGTATAGGAGTGCTGAAGATATCTGGCCCGGAATTCCAAAAACAGCCAGCAGGGAGGTTTCCTTCCAGATCGCGGGATATAGCGGCGGACTGGAGCGATCCAACCCGATCGGCGCAGGAAAAATGCAAACGGAAAGGCGGCGAGCTTCTCCGATCTTCTCACGCACAGGAGCAGCGGCTGGGCTTGCGGGAATGCCGACGGAAAGTCTCGCGCAGATCTATTATTCCTCCTTCGATCTGTAACGCAAGCGGGAGACAAATCGACCGCTTCCAGGCGGGGTGACCTAGATCCGGCGGGGGCGTCAGCTTATCCTCCTTTTCCCAATCGACGAACACAGCGGCCCTCCTTCTCCTTCGCGATTGACGATAAGCAAACGAAGAATCGAGACCGGCGGGATCCTTCGCGATCGATCGCGTGCAGCAGCGGCGGGATCGTGAAAAGAACAAGAGAGCGGAGCGGGGGCTAGGGCAAACGGAAGAACCTTCGAGAATGTTAGAGTGCTCGAAGCATCCGCGTGACCATCAAGTTTGGAATGGTCTCCTCGTTGCCCCTAGCTAGGGTATTTATAGGCGAAACCCTAAATCCCCGACTACGGGTTTGGATTCCTATCGGATCCTAACCGACCCGTTAAGGAGCCCATTAACACAAATATAAATATACCTCAACAGTAATTGCCTAAGCTAATCGATGATCAGGAAATCAAATGAACTGAGATCAAAATAGGCAAAAAATGTGATTCAATCAAATTAGGTAAGCCGAAGAAACTCTCGACAGTAATGACTGAGATCAAAGCAGAAAGTAAAGTAACAATCACCATTACTGAATAAACAAAATGAATTTAGGCAAATAACAATTTATATTTTTCATTATTGTTGACAGAGTTACACAGTTAGTGTATAAAAACTTACAAAATTGAGATGGAAGCAGAGAATCATGTAAAAATCATCAGTAGTGAGTCAACAAAATCAAATTAGGCGAATAACAGAGTATTCAAGATTTACTGTATAAAAACTTTAAAAATGTAATAATGTATACCGTTGGTTATTCCGGCTGTTGAGCAGTTGGAGAGCAACAATCTGTGGTCAGATAGGTGTAGATTGGCTGCAGGGAGATGCTCGTGGCGTGAGGAGGAGAAGCGAAGCCAATCGCGGAGGCACACAGGAGCCAGTG
Source organism: Platanthera zijinensis (assembly GCA_039513925.1). NCBI lineage: Eukaryota > Viridiplantae > Streptophyta > Magnoliopsida > Asparagales > Orchidaceae > Platanthera > Platanthera zijinensis. The sequence continues at coordinate 125,789,394 of CM077098.1, forward strand.
AGGAGAAGAAGCAAAAATTGGAGCACAGTTTTCCCTTCCGGCTGTTGAGGTTGTGGAGAACAACCTAGAAAATTGTTGAGAACAACAGAAATTGCGAATCAAGAGTCAAAGTTGGGAACAGAGAAGGTAGAGCAGAAGTTGTAACAGTGTAGGCAGAAATTAGAAGAGAGAACAGAAAGAGAAGCTGTCGTTAGAAAGTGTGAAGAAATTACAGAAGCTATTAGGTAGATCTGCCGGCGGGTTGAAGAAAGATCAGGAGAGACGTGCGAAACTGTACATAGGCGAAAGCAGAAGTTGAAATCAGAGGTCAGGAAGCGTGGAAATTGGGAGGAGAAAACATGAAAATAATTTACTTGTTGATGCTGTGAGGCCGGGTCAGTGAAAGACGGTGCGGCAGTTGGTGGCGTGAGGAGGAGAAGCGAGGAGAATCGCGGAGGAAGAGAGAAGCCAGTGAGGAAAGGAAGCGGAAATTGGGGGAGTTATCCCGTTTCGGGCCATAAGCGGTGGCAGGGGAACGCGGAGGATGCGCCACGGGGCGAGAAGAATGAGGCGGTGGAAGGGGCACGCGGCGGCTGAGGCAAGCGGCGGCTGCGGCACGCGGCGAGCAGCGAGCTGATGGAAGGGTTTTTCCGCCATTTCAGGCGCAGAAGACGGTGCGAGGAGGAGGCGCAGAGCGGTGGCAAGGGCTTTTCGGGAATTCAGCGTGACCGACGACTCCTACCCAAATATCCTTATTAATATAGATATATATTATATATTATATAATGTGTATGTTTATTTATAAATATATATATTATAGATTATATTAAAATATATATATTCATATATTAGGAGGTGGATAAAGGAATGGGGCGGAAGGAAAACAAAAGGGGGAAAAGCCATTAGGGCTTCCCCGATCGGCCGCCTGGAGCCACCCCCGCCGCCCCTCTCCCTCTCTCCCGGCCGCCTGGAGCAACCCCCCGCCGCCCCTCTTTCTCTCGGCCTGGAGCAGCACAGGCTCGGCCTCCTCCTCCTCCCGTCACCGGCCGCACCAAACCAGCCCGAGCCCAGCCGCCCTCCCTCTCTCTATCGGCATGGAGCAGCACCCCCCCCCCCCCTCCTCCCTCCTCTTCCAGTCCCGACCGCCGTTAGGGGGAGAGGGCCCGAACTCCTCCCTCCCACTCTCTGTCCGGACCGCCGACATAGGCACGTCTGATACATTACAACGTCTGCCACAGAAGTTTCGATCTTTATTATCTAAATTTCACTTACTTTTTCAAGAGTCGTGTTCATTACCACCCAAACGGGTTTTGGACCACTCTATCCCCTTAATCCCAAATTCAATTCCGACCAACGTTAAACCTTTTCGGTATCCTCAATTTCAAGAGAATGAAATAGACAAAATAATAAAAGAATTGTTACAATTAGGATATATCCGTACAAGCACTTCGAGTTTCTGCGCCCCCGTAATGCTCATAAAGAAAAAAGATAATACATGGCGCTTTTGCGTCGATTATAGGGCTTTGAATAAAATTTCAATTAGAGACCGTTTTCCTATACCAACGATTGATGAATTATTAGATGAGCTTTTCCTAGCAAGAGTTTTTTCCAAACTTGACTTAAGGGATGGATACCATCAGATCAGAATGTCTGAGCCAGACATTCATAAAACGGCTTTTCGAACACACTATCAGAATGTCTCGGTTCTAACTTCATTCCATCAGTATGCCTATTTGGGCTAACTTAACCTTACTGTAGAAACTATGGATCACAAGAAACAAGTCGATGAAAGCCACCTGTAGCAGCACTTCAACAACACATGATTACATCAAATTAATAGTACAAATTTTAACATTCGTGAAGATTAATATCCTGTAACAACACATTTCATTCATTCAAGTTTAATCCTAAGGAAACATCTGTCTAATAACAAAAAATTATTATTATATTCCCTCACTCAAATCAAAATCTAAGATTCCTCAGATTCCATCCATAGGATATAATTTTATTTTATTTTACTTTAATTTTCTTACTTCCATGGCATACTGGCCAGAATCTGCTGATTGTTATTCCTCATTTGTCCGCTCTGATTGAGTGGGCTGCCCAACCCTCCGCCGGATTCTGAGGAATCTTAGAACAATCAGCAGATTCTGGCCAGTATGCCATGGAAGTAAGAAAATTAAAGTAAAATAAAATAAAATTATATCCTATGGATGGAATCTGAGGAATCTTAGATTTTGATTTGAGTGAGGGAATATAATAATAATTTTTTGTTATTAGACAGATGTTTCCTTAGGATTAAACTTGAATGAATGAAATGTGTTGTTACAGGATATTAATCTTCACGAATGTTAAAATTTGTACTATTAATTTGATGTAATCATGTGTTGTTGAAGTGCTGCTACAGGTGGCTTTCATCGACTTGTTTCTTGTGATCCATAGTTTCTACAGTAAGGTTAAGTTAGCCCAAATAGGCATACTGATGGAATGAAGTTAGAACCGAGACATTCTGATAGTGTGTTCGAAAAGCCGTTTTATGAATGTCTGGCTCAGACATTCTGATCTGATGGTATCCATCCCTTAAGTCAAGTTTGGAAAAAACTCTTGCTAGGAAAAGCTCATCTAATAATTCATCAATCGTTGGTATAGGAAAACGGTCTCTAATTGAAATTTTATTCAAAGCCCTATAATCGACGCAAAAGCGCCATGTATTATCTTTTTTCTTTATGAGCATTACGGGGCGCAGAAACTCGAAGTGCTTGTACGGATATATCCTAATTGTAACAATTCTTTTATTATTTTGTCTATTTCATTCTCTTGAAATTGAGGATACCGAAAAGGTTTAACGTTGGTCGGAATTGAATTTGGGATTAAGGGGATAGAGTGGTCCAAAACCCGTTTGGGTGGTAATGAACACGACTCTTGAAAAAGTAAGTGAAATTTAGATAATAAAGATCGAAACTTCTGTGGCAGACGTTGTAATGTATCAGACGTGCCTATGTCGGCGGTCCGGACAGAGAGTGGGAGGGAGGAGTTCGGGCCCTCTCCCCCTAACGGCGGTCGGGACTGGAAGAGGAGGGAGGAGGGGGGGGGGGGTGCTGCTCCATGCCGATAGAGAGAGGGAGGGCGGCTGGGCTCGGGCTGGTTTGGTGCGGCCGGTGACGGGAGGAGGAGGAGGCCGAGCCTGTGCTGCTCCAGGCCGAGAGAAAGAGGGGCGGCGGGGGGTTGCTCCAGGCGGCCGGGAGAGAGGGAGAGGGGCGGCGGGGGTGGCTCCAGGCGGCCGATCGGGGAAGCCCTAATGGCTTTTCCCCCTTTTGTTTTCCTTCCGCCCCATTCCTTTATCCACCTCCTAATATATGAATATATATATTTTAATATAATCTATAATATATATATTTATAAATAAACATACACATTATATAATATATAATATATATCTATATTAATAAGGATATTTGGGTAGGAGTCGTCGGTCACGCTGAATTCCCGAAAAGCCCTTGCCACCGCTCTGCGCCTCCTCCTCGCACCGTCTTCTGCGCCTGAAATGGCGGAAAAACCCTTCCATCAGCTCGCTGCTCGCCGCGTGCCGCAGCCGCCGCTTGCCTCAGCCGCCGCGTGCCCCTTCCACCGCCTCATTCTTCTCGCCCCGTGGCGCATCCTCCGCGTTCCCCTGCCACCGCTTATGGCCCGAAACGGGATAACTCCCCCAATTTCCGCTTCCTTTCCTCACTGGCTTCTCTCTTCCTCCGCGATTCTCCTCGCTTCTCCTCCTCACGCCACCAACTGCCGCACCGTCTTTCACTGACCCGGCCTCACAGCATCAACAAGTAAATTATTTTCATGTTTTCTCCTCCCAATTTCCACGCTTCCTGACCTCTGATTTCAACTTCTGCTTTCGCCTATGTACAGTTTCGCACGTCTCTCCTGATCTTTCTTCAACCCGCCGGCAGATCTACCTAATAGCTTCTGTAATTTCTTCACACTTTCTAACGACAGCTTCTCTTTCTGTTCTCTCTTCTAATTTCTGCCTACACTGTTACAACTTCTGCTCTACCTTCTCTGTTCCCAACTTTGACTCTTGATTCGCAATTTCTGTTGTTCTCAACAATTTTCTAGGTTGTTCTCCACAACCTCAACAGCCGGAAGGGAAAACTGTGCTCCAATTTTTGCTTCTTCTCCTCACTGGCTCCTGTGTGCCTCCGCGATTGGCTTCGCTTCTCCTCCTCACGCCACGAGCATCTCCCTGCAGCCAATCTACACCTATCTGACCACAGATTGTTGCTCTCCAACTGCTCAACAGCCGGAATAACCAACGGTATACATTATTACATTTTTAAAGTTTTTATACAGTAAATCTTGAATACTCTGTTATTCGCCTAATTTGATTTTGTTGACTCACTACTGATGATTTTTACATGATTCTCTGCTTCCATCTCAATTTTGTAAGTTTTTATACACTAACTGTGTAACTCTGTCAACAATAATGAAAAATATAAATTGTTATTTGCCTAAATTCATTTTGTTTATTCAGTAATGGTGATTGTTACTTTACTTTCTGCTTTGATCTCAGTCATTACTGTCGAGAGTTTCTTCGGCTTACCTAATTTGATTGAATCACATTTTTTGCCTATTTTGATCTCAGTTCATTTGATTTCCTGATCATCGATTAGCTTAGGCAATTACTGTTGAGGTATATTTATATTTGTGTTAATGGGCTCCTTAACGGGTCGGTTAGGATCCGATAGGAATCCAAACCCGTAGTCGGGGATTTAGGGTTTCGCCTATAAATACCCTAGCTAGGGGCAACGAGGAGACCATTCCAAACTTGATGGTCACGCGGATGCTTCGAGCACTCTAACATTCTCGAAGGTTCTTCCGTTTGCCCTAGCCCCCGCTCCGCTCTCTTGTTCTTTTCACGATCCCGCCGCTGCTGCACGCGATCGATCGCGAAGGATCCCGCCGGTCTCGATTCTTCGTTTGCTTATCGTCAATCGCGAAGGAGAAGGAGGGCCGCTGTGTTCGTCGATTGGGAAAAGGAGGATAAGCTGACGCCCCCGCCGGATCTAGGTCACCCCGCCTGGAAGCGGTCGATTTGTCTCCCGCTTGCGTTACAGATCGAAGGAGGAATAATAGATCTGCGCGAGACTTTCCGTCGGCATTCCCGCAAGCCCAGCCGCTGCTCCTGTGCGTGAGAAGATCGGAGAAGCTCGCCGCCTTTCCGTTTGCATTTTTCCTGCGCCGATCGGGTTGGATCGCTCCAGTCCGCCGCTATATCCCGCGATCTGGAAGGAAACCTCCCTGCTGGCTGTTTTTGGAATTCCGGGCCAGATATCTTCAGCACTCCTATACTTTGTTTTGAGTTTTTGGTTGGTGATTGAGGACCGGCTATTTTTCTACCTCCACAGTGCATCTCCAGATCTACAGTGTTGTTCTTATTCTAAAAGACAACCACTTGATTTCTCAAAGCTCCGTCACTTGGAGGAGCAAAACAATTTTCCTGCATATCAACGTCAAATCGAGTTGATTGAGATCGGAGAATGGTTGACGAGCAACACTCAATACTGTTGTGCTGCAGATTCTTGATCGAGATCTAGTCCTCAACGGCAGTGTTCAGACAAAGAAGAGGAGCAAACGATATTATTGGATTGGATCCGAAGACTGTCGTCGGCTCGCTCAGGTGATTTCTTTCTAGTTTTTTCTGCTCGCAATTTTGTCTGCAAGTAGAATTACACGTAGTGGAAAGGAACACAAAAAATGTCAAAGGCGTTCAATCACTCCTCTCCCGTGCCGATGATCAAGCTGGAGAAATTCTCCAACGCCGAGTTCAGTGCCTGGAAGCGCAACACTCAGTTCGGCATGAAGTACCTGAACATCTTCTACACAGTGCAGACTGTCTTTGAAGATTTCAAAGGAAGCGAAGATGAAGATCAGTGGGTCAACGACGAGGACTTCTGCAGAGACTACATCCTGAATTGCCTCTCCAACAGGCTTGCAGAGACGTACGGCAAGATGCAAAGGGCCAAGGAGATCTGGGAAGCTTTAGAAGAGCAATTCAAGGAGGAGGAGAACATGTCCAAGACGCACCTGGTGGACAAGTTCATGGCATTCACCTTCACTGAGGAAAGGGAAATCCTGCCACAGGTTGCTGAGTTTGAAAATCTGGTGGACAAGCTCAACAGTGAGAACATCCCTCTGCCGGATGGATTCGTTGCAGGGGCGATTATTTTCAAGTTGCCCTCGGCCTGGTATTCCTTTAAGACTGAGATGTACCGGAAGAAGACGCAGGTGAGTCTTAAAGACCTCAAGCGCTTCATCTGCATTGAGGATGAGAACCGGACTAGGCACGCTATAGAGACGATCAGCAAGCAGTCCTCTACTGCTAACATGATCACTCACCCTAAGCGAAAGCCTAAGCCTGGGAAGACTCGCCCACCGACCAGTGCACCCGCAGTTGCTGCCACCAGCAAACAGATAAAAAAGAAATTCAAAGGCAAGTGCTACAACTGCAATAAGTGGGGTCACTGCGCTTCCGAGTGCAAGCAGCCCAAACGGGGCGACAACAGCACACCACGAACTGAAAATCAAGCCAATATGGTTCATCAGACTGCGCCTACCGACTTTGTTGCCATGGTCGGTAACGGGACGGCCAGTTCAGAGTGGTGGCTCGACTCAGGTGCTACCTGCCACGTCTGCAACAATCCAAAGCTTCTGGAGGATACAAAAGAGGTGGAAGAGACTGTCACTGTTGCAAATGGAGCTATAGCTGACGTGTTGAAGGTCGGCAATGCTACCATGACTCTCTCCTCAGGTAAGACTCTTACTTTGAAAAATGTTAAATTAATACCGACATTAGCTGCTAATTTAATTTCGATTAGTCTGTTGTGCGATGCGGGTACGTCTTTTAACATTAGTGGTGGTCGAGTAACCCTTATGGTTCACTCGCATTACTTTGGTTGCGCATATGTCGTTAACGGGATGTACAGGCTGAGTCTAGCACACGAAGTAGTAAATCAGGTTAGCTCAAATCTGATAGATCCTAAGACTTTACATGCAAGACTAGGACACGTCAATTATAGAAAACTACTCCTGCTAGCTAGAACTCACAATATACCCCTCGACACAAAAACCAAATTTGAAAAATGTGAAATTTGTGCTCAAACTAAGATAACTAGAACACCTTTTAGTCAGGTTTCTAGGAGCACACAATTGCTAGAGTTAATACATTCCGATATTTGTGACTACAAAAGCTTTGCCACCCGTGGAGGTCGGAAGTATCTGATAACTTTTATCGACGACTACTCTAGATTCAGTCACATTTATCTTCTTAAAACCAAAGATGAAGCTTTTGAAAAATTTCGTATATTCAAAAATAGGGTTGAAAATCAACTTGACATGAAAATTAAAAGGCTAAGGAGTGATAGAGGAGGCGAATACGTCTCGGGGGAGTTCAGAGACTTTCTTGCCAGCAATGGCATAATTCCTGAAACGACTGCCCCGTATTCACCACAATCCAACGGTATCGCTGAGCGGAAAAATAGGACTTTAACAGAGATGTTGAATTCCATGTTGTTGACTGCCGGCATGCCTGCGGCCCATTGGGGTGAAGTCGTTCTCACGTCAAATCACATTCTTAATAAAGTTCCTCATGCTAAGTTGACTAAGACACCCTACGAGCTTTGGTTTAAGAGGCCTCCTAGATTTGACAATCTTAAGACCTGGGTTGTATCGCTTATGTTAGGATACCAGACTCTAGAAGAGCAAAGATTGGACCCAGGACTAATACCTGCGTCTACCTAGGATGTGCAGATGATAGTGCTGCAGACAGGTTTCTGGATCTCTCCACAAATACTGTAATAGAATCTAGAGACGCTGTTTTCTTTGAGGATAAGTTCCTTAAGGACAAGAACCTGACTCTGCCAGGTCTGCCAGCCACTAGTACTGAGCCTTTAGCTGGGCCAGGACAACGTAACTCTGACACTGAGCCTGTAGACACGATTGGTTTAGATACCAGAAGGCTATCTAGTAGAGAGAAAATGCCTAAAAGCTTCGGTACAGACTTCGTGACTTACCAAGTTGAAGCTGATCCATCCACTTATAAGGAAGCGATGCGATCTAGAGACTCTCTATTATGGAAAGAAGCCATAGACGAAGAGATGAACTCTCTTATGCAGAACAACACATGGACTTTGGTCGATTTGCCAAAAGGGGCTAAAACCATTGGAAATAAGTGGGTTCTGAGGAAGAAGCTAAATCCTGATGGGAGTATCGCAAAATACAAAGCACGTCTAGTTGCCAAAGGCTTCACTCAAGTGAGTGGTGTAGACTACTTTGATATATACTCACCTGTATGTCACTATGCGACAATTAGGATTCTTCTCGCACTAGCATCTATTGAACACTTCACTGTTCATCAGATGGATGTCAAGACTGCATTTCTTAATGGAGATCTGACTGAAGAGATCTACATGCACCAGCCTGAAGGGTTTGTCATAGAAGGTCTAGAAACCAAGGTCTGTAAGTTGATTAAGTCACTATACGGATTGAAACAAGCATCTAAAATGTGGCATGAAAAATTTGACACCTGTGTAAAAGGCTTGGGTTTCAAATCCAGTCTATCAGATAAATGTCTGTACGTAAGAACAAGTGCAAATAAAGTAGCCATCATATGCTTGTATGTTGATGACATGCTAATTCTGGGCACTGATCAGTCTGAAGTGAAAGACGTAAAAGTTGCCTTGACGGCACAATTTAGCATGAAAGACCTAGGTGAGGTGAAAACCATCCTAGGAATGGAAGTGAACTTCACAAAAAAGGGTATTACCCTGAGTCAGAGTCACTACATTAGGAATCTACTGGAAAAGTGGGGTTATGATAAGAGCAAAAAGGCTGAGACTCCATACGATTATAACAATAGTCTGAAACCGAATGAAGGTTCAGCTATTAGACAGTTGGACTACTCCAAACTCATAGGAAGTCTCATGTACGCTACTACTTGCACTAGACCTGACATAGCCTTTACGGTCGGCATGTTGAGTAGATTCACCAGTAACCCTGGGAAGGACCACTGGGACGCCTTAGACAGGCTAATGAGATACTTAAAGTATACTGAAAAGTATGCTTTATGTTACAGTGGGCATCCTCCAGTGCTTGAAGGGTACTCCGACGCATCTTGGTGCTCGGAAATAGCTGATTGTCGATCCACTAGTGGTTTTGTGTTTACACTAGGAGGAGCTGCAGTAGCTTGGAAGTCTAAGAGGCAAACGTGCATTGCACTATCCTCTATGGAATCGGAACTCTATGCTCTCGCTTCAGCTGGAGAAGAAGCAGAGTGGATAAGAGATCTGATATTGGACATTCCAATGACGAGTCTAAAAATGAACTCTATCTCGATTTATTGTGACAATCAAGCCACGAAGACCATTGCTACAAATACGTTGTTCAATGGAAAGCGAAGGCAACTAAGGATGAAACAGGCCTGGTTGACCTATCTCACCAGTCAGGGGATAATCTCCCTATTGGACGTGAGATCAAAAGATAATGTAGCAGATGTCCTTACTAAGGGCTTATGTAAGGTTCTCACATCTAAAACATCGGGGGAGATGGGATTAACGTCCATTTAGGAGGACTTAATACCTAGCTTATGTTTTAAATCTAAGAACCATTGTCTGCTTACATTCAAGCATCTACGTTGAGCACACTAAAGTATTTCAGATGTTATCCGATGAAAGCTAGAGGTGAGATAGTTGCCAGTCATTCCAAACTTGATGACTTACACAATTATTCTTTGCCAAAGGCTGAATTGGGTATCATTCCAAAAAGGAGTACTGAGGTTGCTGATATGTTTCATGATATTATGATTATTAGTTATATCATTCCAAACTTGATGATATCATAGTCACACCTTGTTGTATCATTCCAAACTTGATGATATAGCACAATTGTGGAACGTTAATAATAATCTTAATAATCGAAGGAACATGGTTTGATTCTATGAAATCAATTAATCTAATTTTGTGTAAATTAGATAGAGATGCTGTTTTGGGATTCTTTCCTCCCAGTTAGAGTATTAAGTTCACCCGCTGTTAGAACTAATCACTTTATTTCTGCAAGTGTTTGAATTCATAGAGATTTGTCTCATGACACTCTTGTTGTAATTGTTTGCAGGCAATATGGAGATTGGAGGAGAGACAGTTGATTTTGACCCAGATGATGATGATCTGCTGTTTGCCTAGATCCATTATCAGTTTGATTTTTTCCAGTTTCTTCCTTTATTTCATGTTTGGAACATTTGGTTTGAGTTTAGCATTTTGTTATCTAAAACTCATATTTATAATTCTGGAAAATCTCTTTTGTTTGGTCATTATTAACTATTGAATAAGTAGCCCATTTTCTTTGCTAACACTTATATACAATATAGGAGGAGATTGTTGAGGTATATTTATATTTGTGTTAATGGGCTCCTTAACGGGTCGGTTAGGATCCGATAGGAATCCAAACCCGTAGTCGGGGATTTAGGGTTTCGCCTATAAATACCCTAGCTAGGGGCAACGAGGAGACCATTCCAAACTTGATGGTCACGCGGATGCTTCGAGCACTCTAACAATTACGAAATTGTTACCCTTCTAATAAGAACCATGTTCAACGTTCGCTCCCAAACTAAACAAAAGAAAACTTAAGGTTGATAGAGCTGCCTGTATGAGGATTGGTAATTTAGCTAAGAAAAATTATTGGTGGAATTTTAGGGATCCCCGCTTACCCCGCCGTTTCTTCTGCGGTTCTTCATTGGGCCTATTCGTTCGCTTTATCGCACCGGTTGACGTTCCGAGCATTCATAGGCGACACTAGCATCCTCAGTTTTTTCCTGAGTTGTTATAAGCACGCCACAAATTGGTTATTCGCACGCCAGAGTTAATTATTTTCACACCAAACTAAGTCATATGCACCCCCAAATTGACTCAAGCCACTGTGCATATGTTAGGAACTGATATCACCTAAAAATGTGTGGTACATTATGTTCACTGCGTTATATGAAGATAACCATTTCAACTGCTGCATTAGGTAGACTTACCTCTATAAACGTTGTACTACTCCTGTAAGATCAACACGGTGGCCTGAAATCACCCAAAAAACACTATTTTCATGAACATATACTGTACCTAAAACATCCAAGCAAGCACTCATTGCATTTGCTTGCACTATCGTTATTCCAAGAAATATGTAGGCTCTAAAGTTGCAATTTTTTTTTAATGACTGCTTAACTTCTGAACATGTTACCTGCTTTTTGTGTTTTCGTACAGACAATATTTTTTTAATAGCACGTCTGAAAAATTATAGTGTGCGATGTACTAACATTAATTTAAAGTGAATATACAGTGGACGTTTGCATTCTTTTGCCACTAATTGATTCTCTCGCTGCTCCACAACTGTACTCTACTTGACAGTAATATTTGCTGATGAGTCGACAATGCACGGTGCTGCAATAAAGATGGACAGATGCATCATTGACGGGAGCACGATTTCTGTTCGTGAACTGACACTCTATGACGTTTGTCCACAGTTCTTTTGGGAGGGGGGGGGGGGAAAGAGAAGACTGATTTAACTAAAGTGTTTGTTGTTCTTCTCCTTCATGTGTGTTTGTGATTACGTGTTCTGAATGTGCACTCCTACTAGGTTTGAATGTTTTTGCTACTATGATGCCTCATCATCGTGCTGTACACTTCAATGTAAAAAGTGCTTTCATATGCTCTTGCTGTCTGTTGCACTGTAAACTGATATGACTGCTTCTGCAAATTTGATTGATATACTATAGAACTGTTATAATAATATTTCACTGGAACCTCATTCCTATTACTCACTGAAACCACCGTCAATTACAATCTCCATAATCTCTTAAACACATAACTACCGCTCAGACATTGCGATCAATCTATACATGTGATATCAACTTTATGTCCTCATATTTTATTTGTGTACTGTGTTGATTTTACCCTAAAATTCGTTCCTGTTGCTCACGTGTATCATGTAATGGCAACACATGGTTTAATGTCACAATGTCACCACTGTGGTCTATGCGCCGCTACCAAGCTACAACCCAACGCGTCTCTGTTCTACCACTGTGCTTCTGTTGGCCATAGCCCTCCTTTGATGAGGTAATCTCAATGTTCAGGCCCCCACCACGATAAGTTCCCAGTACATCACCTACTCCATCACTACTACACCCAGAGCACGCTTACCTATGAGGTTCTGCAACTCCTCATTAGTTGTATGTCGACCATCACTCCGCCTGTTCATGGACAGGTGTTGCACTGCTTACGTTGCAGCCCAGTGACAACGCCTAAAGCGTTGACGTGCTTCTGTGACTATGATTCGTGTTTTACCCTTCTCCTCCAATCTCCTTCTAACGACGTGTCCACGTATGCAATGACGCCTTCGCACCTAATACATAACACTGCTGCCCAGAAAAAGCCAAATTCCCGCGATAACATATCCTATACCTACAGTTTTACAGTACTTTACTGTAAACTTCTAACCATTTCATGCAGCCTTGCTGTGCACACGCCGCACTGCACGGTGTTGTGCGGCATCCAACGGTGGGCGTTGAGTTCGAGTGCGCTAAGATGCGTGCACATCACAGCACAAATCTCGACGCCCCACCGTTGGATGCCGCACAGCACCGCGCGCAGTGCGGCGTGTGCACAGCACTCCCCCCGGATCCGAGAGAGAGAGGGTAGCGAGAGAGAGAAAAGGTTGTGGGCTTTTGTCATATCAGCTTTTAATTCCCGGGATAGAGAGAGAGAGATAGAGAGGCGGATAGCGAGAGAGATACAGAGAGAATTTCAAAAAAAAAAAAAAACTCCCGCATTGGATTTCCCGCAAGAAACATCAGGCTCTGCAACTGGCGGCCTCTCGCGAGGGCTACTTCGGAACAGTTTTCTTCCTTTAAGAAGGAAATTCTTGAACTTCTGGCCGACAGCCGCATTCCCCTCCGGGAACCTGCATGGGCGGTCCGCCAACCAGCGGCAGCAAGCCCTTTCCCGTCGTCGTTACCAGCAAACGCCGGGTCTTCTTCAGCGACCGGACCTGCAGCGGCATTTACTACTCCAGCTTCTTCCCAACCGCACGTTCCAGATAACTCCTCTAGCTTGCTTGGACAGTTTCGAGCACCTCCAGTAACCCAGGTCGTCTCTCATAAACCTGTTAGAATAATTTGCGCTCGATTTAGTTTCGAGCACCTCCAGACCCAACGGATTGGTTATACGAGTTAACACTTTTTTTTTCAATATAATAATGTTCTTCCTCAAGATTGTCTTGATTTGGCAGCGATTCACTTAGACCCACCGGCCTCGCGTTGGTATCATGCGTCTTTGCGTGATCAACCATCGCTAACATTCCCAATTTTTGTGGACGCTATCTTTAAACGATTCGGCCCATCTTTGTATGAGGACCCAACGACTATTATCACTAAGCTTACACAAACATCCACTGTACACGAATATAAAAAACAATTTGAGGATCTATGCACACGAGTCACGGGTATGTCCATAGCCTCCCTCACAAGTACTTTCGTTTCGGGTCTGATCCCTACAATACGACATTTTGGTTTGAACACAACGACCCACCAATTTGTATGATGCATTCTCGTTGGCACGAATGTATAGGATGAGGCGAGGGATGAACCGCGCTCTAAATCTTATACCCAATCACAAACCAAATGGTCACAACCTACCTTTTCAAAACCTCTCAATATTCCATCAGCAGTAAAAACACACAATTAAACGTCTCACGCCGGGCGAATTGCAGTATCGCCGGACAAAGGCTTATGCTATAATTGCGACGAGAAATACACATATGGACACCGTTGTAAAGGAAAAGGTACTCTATTATATTTCGACGGCACGGAGGATCTCTTAGCCTCTCCCCTCGTTGATGAAATAGAGGAACCCAATGTATCGGCAGCATCTATTCATGCCATACATGGACCCATACCGGCCCATTGCTACGTGTCACTGCGTGTATAAACTCGCATTCACTCGAGGCATAGTCAACGTTGGAAGCTCGCACAATTTTTAAAAACATTCAATAAGGCCGCATCGCCGCTACTACATTTACCAGTTTCAAACATTCCCTCTTTCCCAGTCTATATGGGAAACGGAACGTCTATGACGTGTATGAGTAAATGTGTTGCGATTATTTTACTAATGGGTCATACTTTCAAATTGCATTTATACGTCTTAGGCCTTCATGGGACCAACATTATCTTGGGTGCACCATGGCTTCATTCATTAGGACCGGTCACCACGAATTATGACAAAAACAATTTCATTCAAGGGGGAGAACAGAAATATTACATTGCAGGCACATGGCTCCTCACCACATATGAAGCTTCGTACCCTCAATTGGCACGTTTAATGTATTTGCAAGGTGATTCTTGTTGTTTTATGCTGCACACGTCTACAACACTCTAGACATAGGCACGTCTGATACATTACAACGTCTGCCACAGAAGTTTCGATCTTTATTATCTAAATTTCACTTACTTTTTCAAGAGTCGTGTTCATTACCACCCAAACGGGTTTTGGACCACTCTATCCCTTTCCCAAATTCAATTCCGACCAACGTTAAACCTTTTCGGTATCCTCAATTTCAAGAGAATGAAATAGACAAAATAATAAAAGAATTGTTACAATTAGGATATATCCGTACAAGCACTTCGAGTTTCTGCGCCCCCGTAATGCTCATAAAGAAAAAAGATAATACATGGCGCTTTGCGTCGTTATAGGGCTTTGAATAAAATTTCAATTAGAGACCGTTTTTCCTATACCAACGATTGATGAATTATTAGATGAGTTTCCTAGCAGAGTTTTTTCCAAACTTGACTTAAGGGATGATTACCATTGATCAGATGTTGAGCCAGACATTCATAAAAGGCTTTTCGAACACATATCAGAATGTCTCGGTTCTAACTTCATTATCAGTATGCCTATTTGGGCTAACTTAACCTTACTGTAGAAATATGGATCACAAGAAACAAGTCGATGAAAGCACCTGTAGCAGCACTTCAACAACACATGATTACATCAAATTATAGTACAAATTTTAATACATTCGTGAAGATAATCATAACAAATTTCATTCATTCAAGTTTAATCTAAGGAAATATACATCATCACCCCAACATAAAATTAATTTATATTCCTCAAATCAAAATCT